>CM053627.1:30033544-30156880 GCA_028646595.1 Phalanger gymnotis
AGACCTGGGCTGGAGTCCTGCTTCCCTCTGCCCCTTTGTGGGTTCTGTATTTCTAGAGCTGGTTCAGAGCCATTTTTCATAGGTTTTTGGAGGGACTTGGTGGGGAGCTCACGCCAGTTACTGCTTTCCAGTCGCCATCTTGGCTCCGCCCCCAATGCTCATGATATTTAAGGATGTCTAAATGAAAACAAGTTTCCCTTCATTCTATAGGAGGGCTTTCAAAAAGCTGAGTAACACTGGATCAGATTTGGGTTTCCTAGGGTATCCTGAATAAGGAGGCCTCAACCATTTCCTCACCTTCTATGGGAAGCCTTTCCCAACCCCTCTTAATTCCAGTGCCCTCTTTCTGTTAATTATTTCCTACTTGTCCCATTTATAGCTTGACTGTAAGAATCTGTTTGTTGTCTGCCTCATTAGATTGTGAGCTTCTTGGGGGTAGGTTATGTCTTTTGCCTCTTTTTGTATCTGTAGCCCTCAGCACAATGCCTGGCACATAGTAGGTGCTTAATAGATGTTTACAGACTGAATAACATTTCATCACCACAAAAGCACAGGGGTGAGGGGCAGAGCCAAGATGGCGGCTGAAAAGTAGGGACTTGCCTAGGGCTCTCCCCAGGACCCTCCAATCACCTACAAAAAAATGACTCTGAACAAATTCTAGAACTGCAGAACCCATGAAATAGCAGAGAGAAGTAGGGCTCCAGCCCAGGACAGCCTGGATGGTCGCTGAGTAAGGTCTATCACGCACAGAGCTGGGAGCAGAGTGGAGCAGAGCCCAGCGTGGGAGGCACTGGACCAACCAGACAGGGAGCTGAGCAGAATAGGCCCTAGGGCCCTGAATCAGTGAGCTGTGGCAGTTATCAGACTTCTCAACCCACAAACACCAAAGACAACAGAGAAGGTTAGTGGGAAAAGCTGAGGAGACAGAGTGAAAGGAGTTGGCTGTTGCGCCCCACCCCCCCCTTCCCCCAGGCAGCAGCAGAGGTGGTGCAGCTACACAACTACAGCTGCAGTTGCTTCTGGTCCCAGGCCCACCTGGTGAGAGTAATTAAGTAGCATATCAGAGCAGGAGTGCAGAGCCCGCTTAAGATCTGAGTCTGGTCAGGGTTGGCGGTTCTTGGGGGAGGAGTAGCGCTGGTGTGGCAGAGCTTGCTGTGTAGAAGTAGCTCTGAAAACAGCAGCACAGCCCCTCAAGCTTGGAACAAAGTACTCTCTACTGTACCAGCAGTCATATCCTGATGAAAAACTCAAGGGTCAAGTAGTTGGCTGGGAACATGGCCAGGCAGCGAAAACAGACTCAGATTCAGACTCAGACTTTGGACTCTTTCTTTGGTGACAAAGAAGACCAAAACATACAGCCAGAAGAAGTCAACAAAGTCAAAGTGCCTACATCAAAAGCCTCCAAGAAAAATATGAACTGGTCTCAGGCCATGGAAGAGCTTGAAAAGGATTTGGAAAAGCAAGTTAGAGAACTAGAGGAAAAATTGGGAAGAGAAATGAGAATAATGAGAGAAAACCATGAAAAATAAGTCAATGAATTGCTAAAGAAGACCCCAAAAATACTGAAGAAAACAACGCCTTAAAAAATAGACTAACTCAAACGACGAAATAGCTCCAAAAAGCCAATGAGGAGAAGAATGCCTTGAAAGGCAGAATTAGCCAAATGGAAAAGGAGGTCCAAAAGACCACCGAAGAAAATACTACCTTAAAAATTAGATTGGAGCAAGTGGAAGCTAGTGACTTTATGAAGAATCAAGATATTATAAAACAGAACCAAAGGAATGAAAAAATGGAAGACAATGTTAAATAACTCATTGGAAAAACCACTGACCTGGAGAATAGATCCAGGAGAGAAAATTTAAAAATTAATGGACTACCTAAAAGCCATGATCAAATATCATCTTTCAAGAAATTATCAAAGAGAACTGCCCCGATATTCTAGAGCCAGAGGGTAAAACAGAAATTGAAAGAATCCACTGTTTGCCTCCTGAAAAAGATCCCAAAAAAGAAAACTCCTAAGAAATTGTTGCCAAATTCCAGAGCTCCCAGATCAAGGAGAAAATACAGCAAGCAGCCAGAAAGAAACAATTTGAGTATTGTGGAAACACAATCAGAACAACACAAGATGTAGCAGCTTCTACATTAAGGGATCAAAGGTCTTGGAATATGATATTCCAGAGGTCAATGGAGATAGGATTAAAACCAAGAATCACCTACCCAGCAAAACTGAGTATCATGCTCCAAGGCAAAATATGGATTTTCAGTAAAACAGAGGACTTCCAAGCTTTCTCAGTGAAAAGACCAGAGCTGAATACAAAATTTGACTTTCAAGCACAAGAATCAAGAGAAGCATGAAAAAGTAAACAAGAAAGAGAAATCACAAGGAACTTACTAAAGTTGAAATGTTTTGTTTACATTCCTACATGGAAAGATGATGTGCATAATTCATGAGACCTCAGGATTAGGGTAGCTGAAGGGAATATACATATGTATATAGACAGAGGGCACTGGGTTAGTTGAATATGAAGGGATGATATCTAAAAAAATAAAATCAAATTAAGGGATGAGAGAGGGAGAAAGGGAGAGACAGAATGGGGTAAATTATTTTGCATAAAAGTGGCAAGAAAAAGCAGTTCTGTTAGGAGAGAAGAGGGGGCAGGTGAGCGGTAATGAGTGAATCTTGCTCTCGTCAGAATTGACCTGAGGAGGGAATAACATACACACTCAATTGGGTATCTTACCCCACAGGAAAGAAGGGGGAAGGGGACAAAAAAGGGGCGATGATAGAAGGAAGGGCAGATAGGAGGAGACGGTAATCAAAAGCAAACACTTTCAAAAAGGGTCAAGGGAGAAAACTGGATAAAGGGGGATAGGATAGGAAGGAGCAAAATATAGTTAGTCTTTCACAACATGAATATTGTGGAAGGGTTTTGAATAATGATACACATGTGGCCTATGTTGAATTGCTTACCTTCTTAGGGAGGGTGGGTGGGGAGGGAAGAGGGGAGATAATTTGGAACTCAAAGTTTTAAAAAACAGATGTTCAAAAAAAAAAGTTTTTGCATGCAACTAGGAAATAAGATATATAGGGTACGGGGCATAGAAATCTATCTTGCCCTACAAAAAAGTAAGGGAAAAGGGGATAGTGGGGAGTGGGGTGACAGAAGGGAGGGCTGACTGGGGAACAGGGAAATCAGAATATATGCCATCTTGGAGTGGGGAGGAGGATAGAAATGGGAAGAAAATTTGTAATTCAAACTCTTGTGAAAATTAATGCTGAAAACTAAAAATATTAAGTAAATAAATAATGATTTGAAAAAAAAATTGCTTCGAAAAACAAAAAGCACAGGGGTAAGGCTTGGTGTGGATAGACTCTCTTCCTTCTCATAAAGGGGCTAGACTAGGTTACTCTAAGAATGTATCCTGGGCCAGCTTCAGTCATCCTAATCTATATCTGGCCACTAGACCCAGATGGCTGTGGAGGAGAAAGTGAGGCTGGTGACTTTGCACAGGCCTCCCTCACTTAAATCCAACTCACCTTCATGTCATGGCATCACCTCCCTGATGTCATGGTCCTCTTCGAGAATGAAGGACAAACAATGACATCTATTCCAAATAATGATGATGACAACCACAATGATGATCACTAGCATTAATATGGCACTTACTTTTCTCCAGGCTTTGTACTAAGCACCTCCCAAATATGATCTCATTTGATTTTCACAACAACCCTGGGAGGTAGGGGCTGGAATTATATTCCATGAGTGGATTCTCCAAAATACTTTCTCTGCTCAGCATGATGGGACCTAAGCAGCCTAACTGCCCTCTCTCTTCCTTAAAGGACTGTACTGAATCAGCACAGAGCTAGGCTGCTTAAACTGTGGATTGCACTGAAGGGGTGTCGAGTGAAAAAAGTTTAAGAAGCCCTGGATAGAACGCTAGGAAATTCTCTGTGAAAGGCACCATCACTTTGAAAGCCTTACATATTTTAAGTAAAGAAGCACAAAGCAGTGTACTTTCCTCATTACAAATTTAGAAAGAGGAAAGATTCCGTAACAACAACTTGAGCCTCTCCAGTTAAGTAAGTGGTGTCAAATCTTTACAGGTAAATTTCAGGAGTACAAGGAGGCCCAGGGTGAACTAGAACTCAAGATCTGCTGTGCTCCAGCCAAACTTGCAGTTGCCTATGATCCAGAGAGAAGATGCTCTCTAGCAAAGGAAATCAGAAGATTTTAGAGATTTCTTCCCCTCTTTGAAAAGTGGGTTTCAATAACTCTTTGTTTCTTATCTCAAATTGAAAGGGATCATCCTTAAATGATAATATTAACAAAAGAGCCTTCCTTTTTTAATTAATACTTAGTCATAAAGGATCAGGACACAAGGAATACAAAGGCCCAGAGTATCTAGAATGGGAGCTCTCTGAAGGCAGGGACTGTGGCTTTGCCTTTCTTTGCCTCTCTACCACCTAGCACAGTGCCTGAAACAATTTAAGTCAAGCACAAGTAAGCACTTAAATGTTTGGTGATTGATTCATCAATTATACCTGGAATTTGTGGGTCCTGTCCTGGCTTCTTGTCTCACTCCTGCAGCACAGGACAAAACATTAGGCTAATAACGTTGTCCTCGGTATCGGCAAAGTGCTCCATGGTGTTCTATATGGCCACTGAAATATTGTCATTTTTTATGATTAATCATCTACATCAGATTTTCTGGTCTCTGTGTCTGGTTTCCCGGTTTAAAAAAAAAAGGCCAAACAATCCACAATCCTGGGCAAAAAGGAAACCTCAGTGTCCTTTAAGTGAAACGGATCCCTTTGGGAAAAGGTCTACTGATCATGAAACACCTCATTTAAGAGGACATTCTGGAAAGCTGAGAACAGGCAGCAGCAGAGGCAGCAGCAGGGGCAGCAGCAGCTGTCTACATCAACAGTCAGCACCTCCTCAAATCCCACTGGGCAGGCCAAGAGTGCCTTCACAAAAGCACATGCTCCCATTTCCAATTCATGTTCAGCTCCTGGTTTAAAGACAGAAGGGCACAAGCCTGTGAATAGTGGGCAGGGCAGTTAAATGTACCAAACCTAAACCAACTTTCCAGGCTCCTAAACTGCCGCTTTAAAATATGATTATTACAATGAATCTAATTACCAAGAATGAGCTAGTCCCCTTATGAACTGATACAGAAGAAGAAAGCAGACCCAAGTTAATACATAATGTCCTACAGAAATGTCATCTGTTGTTCAGATGTTTCAGTCATGTGTGACTCTTCATGACCCCATTTGGGTTTTCATGGCAAAGATGATGGAGTGGTTTGCCATTTCCTTCTTCAGCTTATTTTATAGCTGAAGAAACTGAGACAAACAGGGCTAAGTGACTTCTCAGGGTCACACAGCTAGTAAGTGTCTTGAGGCCGGATCTGAACTCAGGTCTTCCTGACTCCAGGTCTGGGACTCCATCCACTGAGCTACCTAGCTGCCCTCATACAGAAATACAGGCATATAAATGAAGCTGATACTAAAGACATAAACAGAATTCAGATAAAATGCAATGACTAGGCTTGGTTTCCAAAGTATTATTTGAACTATTTCAAAGATTGGCTGCGTGACCCTTGTGTGACAAGTTATTTTGGCCTCTCTGGGTCTCAGATCCTCATGTGAAAAAGATGCTGAAGATGACCGCTAAGGTTCTTTCCAGCTTGAAGAAGCTATGGTCAATGATTTACCTAATTTTCTGAAGGAGGGAAGATGTGGCAGGGAAGGAAGCTACCCCCTAAGAAGCTACCCTGGGGAGTTCTGATGGGGAAACTGTGCCAGTTACTCCTGAGGCTAGCTGGAGTTAGGGTTTGTTTGTGATTCTGGTGGTTTTTAATTGCTTACAAAAACTTCCTTAATGTCAAGGAACCAAAAAACAACTGTCCAATGTTAACTTCCCCAAGATAGTTATTCCAAAGCAAAAACTTGCTTGTGGCCACTTTGTTATGTTATGCATGACAGGATTAAAACAAGATAATATTGTCCTGGAGGAAAAGGGAAACACAAATCACTCAGGAACAAAACACCAGCGGCAATAAAAGAGCTGGGAAGGGAAGCGACTTATCAGCTTAGTCAGAATTTGTTTCACGGATCCACAGATAGGCCGCAGGATCCCAGGGTCGAGTTCCTCTCCTGTCAAAACTGATTAAATGCTCCATCAAAACTGCCCTCCAACATCTTCATTCGATTTGCAAGGGCTGCATTTCAGATCCTCCCCTGCCCTCCTTAATGATCCCTGCCCACGCGGTCTTCCGCCAGGATCACTTAGCAACTGACAACTTCGCAAGTTAGTAGGCTCTGATAATGGAGGAGATAACAAATTCCACATCCCACTTTTTCTAAACTATTTCCTCCACTTATGATGGACCTTAGAACCCAGAGCCTCAGACCATGCCCATGTGCAAATAAGGAATGAGTAAGTCTCTGATCCTCCTTTCTCCACCCCCTTCTCCAGGCATCCCACAGACAGGAACCAAATAACAGCTCTGCTTCAGATTGTTACTCGGTTCACCCTTGCCTTTGAGGAATTGTAGCTGGATTTAACTAATTAGCGCCCTAGCCACAGGACAAAAACAGTTATTTGACCAAGACACAGTCCTTTCAGGCCAAGGAGGCTGGCCTAGAAATCCATGCCTGAGCCCGAGCCTCCGAATCCTACCCATTCTTTTGAATACTAGGCTGGAAGTAAAGAAGACCTAGGTCCAAAGCCCACCTTGAGACCCTGAGGAAGTCGCTTAACCTCCTTCTGTCTTGGTTCCTCACCTATAAAATAAGGGAGTGGGACTCAATGACCTCGAAGGTCATTCCAGCTCTGGAGTCTCACACAGATCCCTCCAGCTGGCAATCTCACAAAATGGCCCTGTGACTCTCAATAGCCACACATAGATTATTTCGTATTATGGTTATGCCTGTGCATAGGTGTTATTCCCCCAGCTGACTGAGAATCCTATGATGGCAGGTGCTATCTTAGTTAACTTTGTATGTCCCTGAGGTCTATAATAAATGTTTGCTGACACGCAACCAAGGTGGGAAAGAAAAGCAAGCCTTGGGTCTTAGCTTTATTCCCCTGACAAACACCAGCTTGTTTCCAGGCAGCCTAGGACTGTGGAGAGATCAGTCCTCTGAGTCTAAGATCTGAGGTCCAATTCTACCTCATACAGATTGGCAGTGTAAGGTGAATAAGTAAGTCTTAATTGAGTGCTCTAGGCTCTAAACTTCAGAGGAGGCACTGGCTTGCTTTTTTTAGCTGTATTTTCCTTTTGGGGGGTTCCCCTATGCCAAGGCAATCACAAGTCTGGTTCCTAACCTCAAACATCAATTAAACTAGAATGTGCATACTGCTGGTTGAGCTGTGAACTGGTCCAATGATTTGGAATGATACCCCCCAAAATCGCTAAACCCTTTGACTCGGCAATAGCACTACTAGGCCTACAGCCCAAAGAGATGGAAGAAGGAGGGAAGATTCATATAAGCTAAAATATTTGTAGCAGCACAGAACTGGAAATAGGTTTCATTAATTACCCGTAGGATTGACTGAACAAATTGTAGTCTATGAATGTGATATATTGTCATGACATGAGAAATAACAAATGTAAAGAATTTCAAGAACTTTGAGACAATTTGTATGAACTGATGCAGGGTGAAGTAAGCAGAAGGAGAGAAAAATTTACACAATGACAACCCAATACTAAAAAGGAAAACAACACTGAAGGGCTTCAGAACTCTGATCAATGCAGAGACCAGTCAATGGATAAACAATTATTAAATGCTTCCTGGGTCAGGCTTTGTGACAAGTAGGGGATACAAAGAAAGGGAAAAACAGTTCCTGCCCTCAAGGAACTTACACTCAAATGGGGCAAACAGTGTGGATAACTATGTACCTCTAAGATAGATAAAGAGAGTATATGTGGGGCAGCTAGGTGGCACAGCGAGTAGTGCACTGGCCCTAGAGTCAGGAGGACCTGAGTTCAAATCTGGCCTAGGACACTTGACACACTTACTTGCTGTGTGACCTTGGGCAAGTCACTTAACCCCAATTGCCCTGCCTTCTGCCCTCCAAAAAAAAAAAAAAAGAGAGAGTATATGAAAGGTAATTTCAGGGGAAAGAAAATAGCATCAAAAAAACTTTTTTAAAGGAAAAACAATCTCATTCACTTTACCTCTCCAATTTTCCAGTCCAAAATACTGCTCAGCAGACTTATACTAGACTTCCACCCTGAAATCACTCCCAAACCAATTGCAACTAAAACCATAATTACTCCATCCCTCACATGTGAACCTCTAAGTCAGACATACCAGCTTAGGGAACAGCAAAATAAAGCTTTATCCTATTTAAAAATATAAAAAGCATTCTTAGCTCAAGGGATAAAAACAGACCCGGGGCCAGATTTGGCCCTGGGGCCAGAGACCCTCCTCTAGCCACTACACCGGAGAGGCCTTCATCTTTATGAGCAATGCTAAGGTCCTCCCGCCAGACTAGGATGGAATAAGAAAAAAGATCCCTGTCCTTTAGGAGCTAAGCTTTCTGGAAGATGTGGGGCATAGCTTACAGGAGGTCATTAGCATTGTAAAAGAACAATTTACAGAACAAAGAGAAAAAAAGAAAAAAACTTTTCCTTTTGCCTCAAAAAATATTCAGGTCACAGAGAAGCTCTAGGGTTAGTCCTAGACTAAACTCTGTCTGGGTAAGAATGTTTGAACTAAGCCATTGCATCCACCCCAGAGGGCAGGCAAGAAGCTGTCCATTAGCCCAAACCAGAGAGAGCAGCTGCTTTTTACCTTTAATAAATCTAGCCTTATTCACAGATGGACCTTTGGACTTATGTGAAATGATTAAGTGGGCTGTTTCTTCTTTTCTTTGCCCCTTTTTGAGAATTTCTATCACAAATCTGTTTTCCTTTAAAAAGCAGCTATTCATTACACATACTGGGCTACATCAAAGGGCAGGAAACCTAGAAAGAGGAGACCAGGCATTGGTACAGCCCACTGCTGGGGGAGGTTGTGACACTGTTCCAAGATCTCCTGACACTCCAGACACCATCTAATTCCCTCTGATCAGGAAGCTGGGAAAGAAGCTTGGGTTCAAGAGGGGAGCCTGTTAGATCACTTGTGTGCTATTCGGCCCTACCTATCAGCACCATGAAAGAGAGAGAGGGCTTTAAAGTAGAGGAAATGGCCAGTGTCTCAGAATCGGACAAGTTAAGCTTTAAGAAAATTTCCAAGGATTCTTGGCCACATTCATTTTGATGTATTTGTTGCTGAGTGACCCATTCACGCAATGTTTAACTCAAACTTTTCAGAAATGATACCTTGCAAAAAAAAAAACAAAAACAACAACAACAAAACCAACGGCATTCTGATCCCTGAGAAATGCAGATGAAGGTGTGGTTTCTGAGTTCAAGCCCTCAGTGATAAGAAGTAGATGGGTTGGGGGAGCAGGGAAAGAGGTGACACAGGCATAAAACTGGAGCTAATTTTTTGACTCTTCCCATTCTTGTACAGACCACGAACAACTAGAAGTCAAGCTTCTTTTTCTACAGCAAGCCTGGGATCCCCAACTCTTCTTTTTTTAGTTTTCTGTAGATACAGCTTTAGTCTTGGCCAGAGGTTGGCAATTTACATGCATCAAAGGAAGAGGCAAAGAATGCAAGAATACTTGGTGGGGGGGGGGGGGGTAGCAACAGGTAGGGTAGGAACAAAACTTCTCAATGTTTGGGGCTTTGTTCTCCCTGGACTTTCTCATGCAGTGATCAGAGAGCCACACAGACCTCTGTTCAGCAAGCTCTCACTGCTGAAAGTGCTGTGGAGGGGAGCCCCCAAATTCCTAAACCTCTCTGCAGCAACCAAGCTTTTTATGTAGACTTAAAGACACTATCTAAAATAGTTGTGTTGAATATACTTTTCTTTCCCATTGCTGAAAATGTATGTCTCATCCTGCTCCTCAAGTCTGTTATCTCTGTGCTGAAAAGTGGAAAGCATGATCCATCCATGGTCCTCTGGAATTGTGACTGGTCATTGCATTGAGAAGTTTTGTTCACTCTACAACAACTAGGATGATGTGATAGTGACTATCACACGGATTTGTGTGAAAGGGCCCCAGATCTCCCACACCTGATTATGCAGAAACTATGAAACCATTCCAAAGAGAAGCTCTGGGGAAAACAAGAAGAGCTCATTTATATATATATATATATATATATATATATATATATATATATATATATATATGCAGAGAAGACCAGGAGCAGACACTGTGTTGTTTGAAGTCTGGGGAGGATGTTTTTTTTTCGATTTCTCTTGCTCTACTAAGACCATGATTCTCATAAGCAGATTTTCACTCGATTTCATTACCTTTGGATATTAAAGAGAGAAGCCTTGGCTCCAAAGGAGTTTCCTTTTGGAAGGCCAAAGTTAGCCAGTAACTCCTGAGTCACTAATCCCTGAGTGTTGAGGGAAGATACAAAGAAAAAAGTAGGAACAGATAACCCCTCAAAGGATAGATACGGAAGAAGCTACACACAGAGATGGATAAGAGGCCCACCTGACAGGCACCAGGTGGGATGGAAAGAGGGCAGCCTATGGAGTCAGAGAACCTGGTCTGGATCCCAGCTCTGCGAACTACTTGTATGACCTGAAGCAACTCTAGACTGTGAAAAATGCAAGCATAAGACCAGATGATCTCTAAGACCCCTCAGAGCTCTAATATTCTATTATCTATGACAAAACAAAAACCCACAGGCATAACAGTATTGCCAAGAAATGTATAAACCATGCCAATTAATACAGTACAAACTCATAATAATAGCTAACATTTACATAATGCTTCCTATGTGCCAAGCTCTAAGCTAAGCGCTTTACAATTATCGTCTTATGTGAGCTTCACAATGACTCTGGGAGGTAGGTACTTACAGGTATATTTTCCCTATCTTACAAATAACAATAATTATAATAACTACCATGTTTATAGTGCTCACTATGTGCTACGCACAGCACCAAGCACTTTACAATCTTTATTTGATCCTCCCAGGAGTTGGACTCGATGGCCTCCGAGGTCCCTTTCAGCTCCTGAGCCAGGATCCTTTGATCCTATGATTCTTTATTTCATGTTTGGTTTTCTTCTCTGACCACTACTAAATATTCTCCCAGGAGAACAAATTTTGGAAAAGATAACTCCTCCAAGGGGCAGAATTTCCTGTAATTCATTAGTGTTATAATAGAAGAAGGAAGACTTAAACTTAGCTTGGAAGGGTCAAGGGGAAAACTCAAAATAATTGTTTATTTTTCTAATTAAAATCAAACAACAATTAGTCCCCAAGGAAGACTCCACAGGAGAGGGGGTGTGAGGAACCAAACCCTTCCTGAAGGTTTCTCAACTTAAAGGATAAATGAAAATTCCCATTTTGCATCTTTACCACCCACTCCTGGGCCAAGGGTCCCAGAAACAAATCAGATATTCCAATGGTCTGTCAGATTCCTCATGGGTTCCCTGAGAAACCGAGGATAATTAAACCCAGGGGGAAGAAGTTGGCCATGGGGCTGAAGCCCAAAGCTGAAGAAAAAACTAGACTAGACCAAGCTCTGGTGTTTCAAGTATCTGGAAACCCCTTCTCTCCTACTGCCTAACTGAGAGAATCAGGACTGAAACCTCAAGACTGCAGCTACGCCATCAAGGTTTAGCCTAGCTTCAGTCAGGGGCTCTGCTGCAGTCATCTTAGGGTCTTTTTAAAAAAAAAAAACCTAAACAAACACTAGGAAAGAGTGTGGGAGGAAGGACACTCTAGGGAAGGAAGCAAGGAAAAGAAACAACAAGGAAGGCCTTTCTGATGGTTTCTTTTTTCCTCTGAAGTGATACTGGGAAGAAAGATTTCCTGAAAGAAATGAGATTGAGAAGGGAACCTGAAAAATAAAAAGGAAGTCACCTTTCCTCATGGAAAATGGGGCAGTGGGCCAGAAACAGAGAACCCAAAAAAATGCATAGAGAGTGAGCATGTAAGAGACACACTAGCCGGGGAGGGCATTTCTATGGAGGCCCTTGCTCAGTCAACCAAGAAACCCATAAAAGAGGAAGTGTTGTGAGGTAGAAAGAGCTATAGAGACTTAGATGAATCAAAAGCTCACCCAGGGAAAAACTCAACTGGTCAAATATCTACAATGTCCTTTAAAGGACTTGAAGCTTCTGCCTGGCTCCAGGGGGCAGGCCTAGGAATAAATGGGTAGAAGCCACAGGAGGCAGAATTAGGTCTGACATAAGTTATCCGCTGGGAAGGCAGAGTAGCCCACTACTCAGCTGTGCCTTTGGGCAGGAATTGGGGCTCAGAAATCACGGAAAAAAAATGTCTGGAGGCCTCTAGATTCTGCTACTCACGGGTAGGGAGAAGAATAAAGACAAGATAGAACAGAATTACTCTATTACTAGACTCCTGTGAATGAAATACAGCCACACTGGCTCTTTGTGAGCTCTAAGTATCAACGGCTGAGCTCCAATCCCCTAGGCAAACACCAACAGCCACCACTGAACCTGTACTACATGCTTCTCCACAAAGAGTCAGAAGATGACAGGTACACCAAAGTACCTTTTGAGAGAGAGTTTGCTAGCAAGCAAATGTCCCTGACATACATCACCTCAATATAGGAGAGCTCAAACAAACACAAGAGAATGAAAAACAAAGAGGACACAGAGCTTCTCCTTTGTTCTCTTCTTTTTTCACCAACTTAGGAGGAGAGTATGGAAAAAATCCCGAGAATTTTACCTCTAACCTCCTAAAAAAGAGGTTCCAGGTTTCTAAGATTAGGGCTAGAGGAAAGCTTAGGTCTGTCCCAATTCCCCAGTATTATTTGAAGTCGTATTAAGAGCACATAATCCTATTTATTTAGCAACACGTCAAACCTTAGGGCACTTGAGTGTACATCTACTGTGAATGCATCTTGTCTATGCTTATTTCTCTATATGTTATGTCTCCTAGTAGAATGTAAACTTCCTAATTGGAACACTAATGAATTTTTGGTGGAGTTGTAAACTGATTGGGACTATGCTCAAAGGACTATAAAACTGTGCATGCCCTTTGACCCAGCAATACCACTTCTAGGTCTGTAACCCAAAGAGATCATAAAAATGGGAAAAGAACCCACATGTACAAAAATATTTATAGCAGCTTTTTTTGTGGTGGCAAAGAACTGGAAATCAAGGGGATGTCCACCAATTGGGGAATGGCGGAACACGTGGTGGTATATGAATGTAATGGAATACTATTGTGCTATAAGTAATGATGAGCAGGTGGACTTCAGAAAAACCTGGAAAGACTTACATGAACTGATGGTGAGTGAAGTGAGCAGAAATAGGAGAACATTGTACACAGTAACAGCCACAGTGTAAAATGGCTGATTTTGACAGACTTGGCTTTTCTCAACAATGCAAGGATCTAAGACAACTCCAACAGACACAGGATGGAAAATGCCATCCACATTCAGGGAAAGAACTATGGAGTTTGAATACAGATTGAAGCATACTATTTGCTCTCTCTTTTTTTGTTGTTTCTTCTTTCTCATGGTTCCTCCCATTGGTTCTAATTCTTCTTTATAACATGACTAATGTGAAAATATGTTTAATATGAATGCATATGCAGAGCCTATATCAAATTGTATCCCATCTTGAGGAGGGGGGAGGTGAAGGAAGGGGAGAAAATTTAAAACACAAAATCTTATGGAAGCGAATGCTGAAAACTAAAAATAAATAAATAAAAGGTGTCAATATGGTTGACCAAAAAGAATATAAGCTTCCTGACAGCAGGGATTGACTGTCTTTGTAGCAGCCCCAGAGTTGAGCACAATGCCTGGCACATAATAAGTGCTCAACAAAAGCATTTTGATTGGTGAGGTTTTCACAAGGCTTCCACACAAACAACAAAAACCATCACAATAAAACGTATAGGCCAGATGGAGACTGCAGGAGCTTCTTAAGAGAGAATACATTTACTATCATTTGTTGGACTGGGGCTACCTATACCACAATCCTCCCTCTCTCCCATAGCTGCTAGTCACCGTAGCAACCTCTGGTGAAAAGCACTTTCTCTCATAAAAAAAACCAAGTTCACAAAGCTAAAGCTAAGTTTCAGAGCTACAATCAATACATGCTTATCCAGCTTTTACAGAAGAGGAAACTAAGTTTCAGAACAACTTTATTGAGATCATTCACAAAGAGGACAGGGAGCCTGGGTATCTCAAAAGAAAGTGCCTTCTCTAAAAAGTAGACTAGAGTTTTTTTTTTTCAAATGCTACACCGCTTATGAGGAATTTATACTGCTCGAACCTATTTCAAACCAGAGAGTTTTCGGATAACTAATAATGAATGAGCTTTAGTGTTGGAGAGCAAATCATCCAACCACATCACCCGTATCACTTCCATGTTCAAAAAACTCCAATGGCTCTCAGATCAAATTCAAATCATTTGTATGACTTTTAAAGCTCTTCATAGCCTGGCCTCTTTCAACCTTCCTAGTCTTCTCACACTTTCCTTCCTTCCACATACTCTGAGATACAGGGACATGCTCTCCCTCCTCATCTTCAGCTCCCAGCTTCCTTCAGGTCTCAGCTAATGCTCCACCTTCTGCAAGGGGCTCTTCCTGACCCCCATAATGCCAATCTTTTCTCTCTGTGCTCATGGCCATATTCCCATCTGCAGCTTGCTTGTACGTCGTTGATTGCTTGTTGTCTCCTCATGAGCACCTTGAGGGCAGGGACTACTTTTTGCCTTTCTTGGTATCCTCAGTACTTGGTGCCAGGTACATAACAGATATTTAATAAATTCTAGTTGACAGACTAAAATAATTTTTAAAAAATCAACAGACATTTATCTAACTACTATGTGCCACATACTTTGCCAGACACTAGGGATACAGAGACAAAAATAGTCCCTGTCCTCAAGTAGTTTGCCATCTACTAGGGCAAAACAACATGTACACAATTGACCAACCAACAAGCATAAGCACCCACTATGTGAGAGTCAGTATGGTATAGTGGATTGAGAGTTAGCCTTAAAGCCAAGAAGTCCACTTCTGATAAGTACTGGCTGTGTGAACCTAGACAAGTCACTGCAGCTCTCATTTACTCTACCCAACTCTCTTAAGACTATGATTTTCAAAGGATGATTTTCCTCAATGGGAGATGTCTATACCAATGAAATCACAGGACCAGTCCTTATCACTATTGCTGTGGGCCAGGTACAATGATGGGTGATAGGGATACAAAGCCTGCCTCAAAGAGCTCACATTCTTTTGAGAAAAGAGGGACACAAAACATATACAAGCAAGCATAGGACAAGGAAAATTGAGAAGGGAAAGAACAGTATTAAGTGGGGGGATCAGGGAAGGGTTCAAGTAGCATCTGAGCTGAGCCTGGAGGGAAGAAAAGGATTCTGGGAAATGAAGGTGAGAAGGGCACCAATTCCAGGCCTGGGGAATCCTAGAAAGCACAGTTTGGAGATGTTTGTGATACATAATCTTGCTAATCTTGAGTGGCCCCAGTTTGAAGAACAAAGATATGACACTGAGCTTTCACATTCAGAAGTAAAACAGGGGAAAGCAATGGAATTCTTTGAAGACACATTAAGGCCAGTCATTATTTTACCATGTTCACAACAAGCAGCAACAAATTGGAGAGAATTCAGGAAGGAGAAACTTCAGTAATTCAGGATCCAGATATTAGTGAGAAGGGTTTTCGGTTTGGTTTTTTTTTTTGGTCATTTAAAAAAAAAATCTGTGCTGAATAAAAAAAAAATTAGGGACTTGGGCAAGTGATAGCCACTGGCAACCACCCAAAAGGGTATGTCAAGTAGGCCAGGAGAGTTCTGTAATTAATGAAGTGACCAGAATATGCTGTACGAAAATTAAGAAGAGGGAACTGAGCCAGAGGCTGAGGAAGAATTTCTAACTGCAGGAATTAATAGGATCTCCTTTTAGAACACTGAATAAGAATTCAAAGCAAAAAGAGATGACCTTTACAGGGACAAATGAACAACTGGCACCAAAATGTACATCAAGTTCCATGGACACTGCTGGTACTAACTTATTCAAGTTAAAGCACACACAACACTGCCTCCCTTTTAACAACTGGTAAACTACTACAGGGTAGGTAAAGTTGCATGGACTACTCTCCTGCAATTATGCCTTTTGGTTGTTTCCATTCATTGATTTGGGGGGTTGTACTTTGTTATGATTGAAGGCCTACTGTGAGCACAGAAAAGCATCAAGTGGGACTGGAAGGCAAAGATGGGAAAAGAGGAACTTCAGATGATTTTCTGTACTAAATCACGATGATCTCCAAGATAAGAAAACACCTTATTCACAAAAAAGCACAGGTCTCATTTTTTTCCCTTTCCCTCCATCCTTAAAAAGAAGCTTCATGCTGACTCTTTGTTCTTGGAGTTCCCCCAACATAGAGCCTCAAATTTCCATTACGCCCGGAGTCCAAACTCCTCCCATACACCCTTCATGACCTCCAAGGCTGAAGCAAGAAGAATAAGCTCATCGGGAACTTCCTGGACTAGGAAAGCCAAGTTCCAGGCCCATGTGAAGGGAAGGATTTCCCCTGAAGACTCCTCATGTTTCCATGTACAAAACAGGGTGATTTTCAGGTTCCTATGTAGGTTCACCAAGGGCACAAGGAAAGCTTGTCTGTAACAATTTTACGCGGCATTTGTTTTCCATGCCCCAGCTCTGGCCCATTCAGGCTACATGAGGCTGATCACCTTAGCTCTTGGCTACTTCCCTCCAGGTACTTCTCTAGGCCTTGAAGTCGGAGAGAAGCCACTGCGTTGTACTGACTGCCGTGAGTTTCCTCACTCAGGAGTTCTTTCTACTAGTGAAATTGTGAATCTGGTTCCCTATCTCTATCTTTGTTTCACAAAGTTAAAAATTAAAACATTGCTTCTGTCTCAAGACCAGGTCCCATATCTCCCCACTTAAGCTGGTGCTCTTAAGACAGAATGCATGGTGCAGATGGGATCTTCAGGTATTGCTATCCACTGAGAATGATTTTTTTCCTCTGATTTATTTTTCTTACTATTGCTGGGAAATTGCCTTATTTCATTCCAAATCCAACAAACATTAAGGCATGAAAACAAAAGCAACACTTAAGCTTGATAAGAGGAGAGACGGGTCAACACCCTTCACCACCTACCTGCCTGCTCCATTAAGGGAAGCCCCTGTAGGCGCAAAGACAAAGGCAGTCCAGGAGGAGAAAGCAGATCATCAGAGGGATTTTGTGCTTGAGAACCAATAATCACAGGACCTACCATCTTCTTTTAAAAAGTTTATTGACATCTTTTGTTTTCACAAAGTCAACTTCATTTCCTAATAGATCACCTCTCTCCCTTTTCCTTTCCCATCTCCTGTCACAAAGAACAAAGAAAGAAAAAGGAAAGGAAAAAAGCAGTTGAGCAGAACTAACCAACAAAGCCAGTGAGTCTGCATGCTATAGAGCAGGGCTGTCCAAAATGTGGACCGCGGCCGCATGAGGGCCACAGTGCAGTGTTATGTGGCCCGCCTGTGGGTTTTAATTTTCACTAGCAAAAAAATAAAATAATAATTTGTGTGGAATGTGTATTAGATTTTTTAATTCCATCACAAATAATCTCGATGTTAATTTTCTTTGGTGTTTTTAAGCAGTATTACGGACGGAACATACCGCGCAGAATTTTCAATTGATCTGTGGGGTGCACTCTGTCTGTACAATACAGACTAGTCAGTATGCACCCACCTTTATACCGTTGTGCTGTCGCTTTGTAGTTTTGTGTTTGTTTTCACGCTTCATGCCTTCGCCTGTCGTATCTATTAGTGTACTGTATTTTTTATTCTGGGTGCGGCCCTAGAATAATTATTTTATTTTAATGCAGCCCTAAGATAACCTAACGTTGGATAGCCCTGCTATGGAGACAGAAAGGAAATAGTCTATCTTCATGGAGAGTCCTTTCTGTTGAGGAAGACAATGTGTACAGATAAGCATGTATAGAGTAAATACAGAGTGATTTTTTGGTTTTTTTTTTAAGGAGGGTACTAATAGCTGGGTAGATTTTGAGAAGGAAATGACAATAAATAATAAGGATGATGATAATAAAAGCTAGCATTTGCATGGCATTTACTATGTGCCAGGCACTGTGTAAGCCCTTCCCAAACAGCATCTCATCTGATCTGGGAGGTACGTGCTATTATGTTCCACATTTTACAGAAGGTGATGCTTGAGCAGAGTTTTGAGGGGAAGAAGAGGGGATTTTGAGAGATGAAGGTGTGGGGAGATAGCGAGACATGAGGGTCAGGGATGGGAGGAGCACAATGTGTGAGGAACAGCAGTCACTTTGGCTGGACTGTAAGATACAGGAAAGGGAATAACATATAATAATGAGAGGCTAACTAAATGACTTTTTATTTTTAAATGCACTCGAAAAGCTTTTCAAGTTTGTGGATATTTAACTAATCAATCAATAAACATTTATTGTGTCTACTATGTGCCAGACTGAAAGTGCTGAAATTAAGGACAGGGAGGGGTAACTGGAGTAAGCTGGGGCAGCCAGGGGGCACAGTCAACTGAGTGCCAAGCCTGTAGTTAGGAAGATCAGAGTTTAAATCCTAACTCACACACTTACTAGCTGGGTGACCCTGGGCAAGTTACTGAAACCTGTTTGTCTCAGTTTCCTTATCTGTAAAATGAACTGGAGGAGGAAATGACAAACTGCTCCAATATCTTTGCCAAGAAAACCCCAAACGAGCTCACGAAGAGTTGGACAAAACTGAAAGGACTGAACAACAAGAGGCATTCTAGGATTGTTCCAGAGGGGCAGATGTTCTGTGTGTGGGGAAAGGAGGTAAGATTGTCAGGAGAGGGATTTGTGGGACTTTGGTTTGGTTAGGGCAAAAGAAGCTCTGAGGGTCAGGAAGGCAGCATAGGGACAGGGTGCGCCGGTGCTCCGGTGTTCCAGCTGGCCTGTGTACTTTCTGGGTTATGCCCAGTAGGGTGGAAGTCTCTAAAAAGACTGACATGGGCTCCTTTCTTTCTTTCCTCTGACGCTGTAGGACTCAATGGAAAGAAGAAATCTCCTACTTCCAATTCTCACCTCTAACCTTCAGTCCTTTGTCTCCCTCCAGGCTTGGAACTCATTGAGCTTTGAAATCAAGAGACATTCTTCTCCCCTTCCCCTTGCAGCCAAAGCCTAGGCTTTGAGGACTGTGGCCACCCCAGGTCTGCAGCCCCGGCTTGTTCTACACGGCTGAACATCCTGAACAAAGGGCTGGAACACCCTTTCGAACCTGGATTGGAGGTAGCCATTTATGCAGCATGAAAGGCAGAAAGAATTACGGTGGATCAAGGGAGAACTGACATCCAGCATCTTAAAATGGTTAAAGGCTTCTGCTTTCTGGACTCTGTACAGTACTATTATCATGCAAACACTTCTCAATGAGCTACCTCCCTTCTGAGCTAACTGCGAAACAGACTGGATTTCTGTTGGGAGAGCTATAGAATGAATGGCAAAGTTCATGGCACAGAGTCTCTTGGGCTTTTTCTCCTGGCTCCCCTAATACTGCTTTGGCTTTAACAATTAAATAAAGAAATAACACTGGTATTTTCCTTCCACCAAGGCTGGTGTTAAGGGTTTTGTCCACTTGGAGCAAAGGGAAAATTCAAAGCAAGTGAGCTGTGGTTTAGACACCTGATACTTTCATATGATTTTTTATATAGGAGGGCAAGCAGCCCAGAAGGAAAAACTGCTATATGAGAATCAATGTTGCTAAGCTACGAGAAGTCACCGTTGTGAGTTAACAGTCAGGGACTTCTCCTGGAAGAAAGAATCAGCAGGGAAGGGGAGGAAGGGGGAGGGGACTAAATCCTCTAACTGAACAACTTTAAAGATTCTACAGGGAAGTGCAGTAATCCCAGACCTAATTGTTGGGGCTGGACAGCCTCCATCCAGGGAGTTGGGCCATGCCCATTTTTAATTATCCAGAAATGCTGAGAAATATGGAAAATGGAAGAGTAAAAGCTCTTTCAATTCTGGTTGCTAAGGCCACATCAAGAATATGGATAATTGGAAAAGGAGGTGAGAGTGAGGGATAAGTGAGGGGATGGGCCGGGTGATGTAGTGGCATCTGTGAACTATTAAGACACCCAGAAGAGGGCCTCTAGCATGCTAGGCAAGTCTAGGAAAGGCTATGGCCAAGAATGACGTGGGGTGAGAAAGCATGAATAGTCAGGGCTCTGCACACGTGAAGGAAAGACCACAGAGATCAAGGGTCCATTGTATTATTCTGAACATTCCCCACCCACCCAATCTCTCCTAACTCATTCTGACTTAATTTCTAGGGAGGAATTTCTTTATCTTATTTTATAATCTAGTCTAATATTTTCACCCGTGGATCCCGATACAGCATGCCAACATGTAGCCAGTTGGTGTTTAATCAATACTTGTGGATTGACTGACAATTTCCAACCTAAGAGACAGGACACAAGTGAGTCTACAAAGGAGAGGAGTGTCAGAAGTCTTGGAGAAGCAGGTCAGCATCTGATTTTGTCATTGCCATGCCCAGGGCAGCCCCGGGATCTTTATCGCTGAACAAAGACAAACAAAATCACCTTTTCCCATCCTCCTCCTCCAACCATACATTAGGATATTTTCCAAATCCTTCTAAAACCCCACAGCCTATTATTTGCTCCAAGTGAAGATGCCAAGAAGAAAATCCATTTTCTGTGTCACAACTAGCTGTAAGGTAAACAAGTACAAAAGAGAGAGAGAAAGAGCGTGTTACCCAATTAAACAAGAATGCAGTCAGGGCAGCTACATGACCACAATTTTCCATGTGTTATATGCCTTTGTAAGTCTTATGTGGAACAGCCTCCACTGACTGGGTCAGATGGAGCCTCAGAAAAGGAGGAAAGGTGTTTTCCACAAGTGTCTGTGAGCTATCCCTTCCCTTGACATAAGAAAAAAAAATGAGGCTGAGAGTCCTAGAGAGTGTGAGATCACCCCTGAAATCCAACCAACTGCTGGAAGTGGATGAAGGACACTAGTGGGTGGCTTACATGGCATACAGAGCAGGTGCTTAGATGTTGGCTAAACTGAACTGAGTTTCAGGTCAGAGGGCTTGGCTTTGAATTCTGGTTCTGCTTATTTGCTTCATGATTTTGGGCAAATCACAACCCTTCTGCGCTTCAATTTCCTCATCTATTGGTTAAAAAAGGAGAAGGGGTTGGACTCTATAGAATATTACAAAAGGCCCTTTGGCTTTTAGAGACAGAGAGTTGAAGGGCTAGGCACTTTGATATCTTGAGATTTGTCATGGTTGTTTGTCCCTCATTCTCAAAGAGGATCATGACATCAGATTTAAAGAAATAAACAAACCTGCAACAAGCAGTAACAAAAAGACCCGAGGGTAGAGGAGAGCAATGCCAGAGGGTTTCCAATGTACATTTGCTGAGAGTCTACATCTACAGGGTTCCTAGAAATTCCAAGCTCAAAGAAACAAAATCTAGAGTATCTTTCTACCCTGCAGAAATGCAGGTGATGCTAAGAGCTAAAGATGGTTCAGAATCCAAAGAGAGGTTGGATAACTGTGAAATGCAGCCCCTGGTTCTCTCTGTCAGATAAAAAAGAAACTGAGGGAAATGAGAAATGTGGAAAAACAAAACCGTGGAGGCAGAATGAATTAGGGGGTCTCTGCCCTAGGCTATTGGCAAAAGACAGTACCTGGCATTTAGGATGTTGGTGAAGTAGGTGTGACAGGGCACCTGCCCCAGGCTGTCTGTTAGGGCTTGCAGGCTTAGGTTAGAGTAATGGGACAGGATGCTCTCTGCTCCACCTTAGACATGCCCTGCAGAGTGCTATGGAGAGGGTTTCTGGCTCACCAGCTCTCCTGTTATGTCTGAGGTGCAAAAAACTTAGCTAGTACAACATCTTTATTGCTTAGAAGAAAAGCAAAACAAACAAAAACAAAACAAAAACCTAGACCCAGGGCAGCTAGGTAGTGTAATGGATAGAACATGGGCACTGGAGTGAAGAAGACCTTAGTTCAAATGTAGCCTCAAACACTTACTAGCTGTGTGACTCTGGGCAAGTCACTTAATCCCAATTGCCTATGACCTCCCCCCGCCCCGAAATGAAGACAGACTCAAAATAAAAATGAGGGGATAAAAAAAGGAAAAAAAACCTAGACCTCTGAAACTCTTGAGGTCTTAACTTATAGAGATATTTGATTTGAAACGACAAAAGTTAACACCTTGTAGGTGAAAGGTTTAATTTTTTAAAATACTGAATGTGCCAGTATGAATTGTATCTGAACCTACTTACTATGAAATAAGCTTGATTAAGAACAAATCCTTTTTAAGATGAGAAAAAAAAACAACCAGCAAGCTTTGTGCATCTCTCTGGTGCTGTTCTCAATTATCCCTCTCCCTCTGAACTTCACAAAGTATCAGCAGGTGGTAGATAACTGAAACTTTAATAAAACTTGTTTTACATCCCTAGCAGAATCTTTTTGTTCCAAGAAACCCCCCTCTCTCTAGCCCAAAGATGCCCCTACAAATGCATTGATTCTGGGAGAGTTTCCTAAGCAAGTCAGTTTCTGATTACATTTTGGTTTGGTGAAGAAAGGGAGAATGTCACTTAAGAGAAGAAAGCAGTACACATGACTCATATTTACATTCTGGAAACAACAGTTTGATTTTTTCAGTTCCCTTCTCTTTCCTATCAGAAGAATAGAGCCTTTTCTCTACTCTGAAAAAATGTATGGGGCACTGAGAGGTCTCTGTGGCTGCTGTATGCTACACAAGCTCTAGCGACCAGGGCTCCTGAATACTGGCCTTCTTTCTTGCCAGAAGTCTGCCTGTAGATTGTGTAGGAATCTTTCCCCTTCAATAGCAGCCATCTTCTATTCCCCTCCCCTCCCAACACTCTGCAGGTCAGGTCAGCCCTTTCCCTACAAAAAGGGCTCTCTTGATCCACTTGGAATTCTGAGCTCCTTTCTTTTGGAGCACTACTTCCTGTTGACACTACTCACACTTCAACCTAGGACCTCCAGGTCCTTCGCAGACATTTATTTATGTAGACTCACAATGCCTGAGAACAGGAAAACTCTGTCCCTTTTCAGACGGGGCAAAAACTAAGCTGCTGAGAAGTTAATGTAGTGGGTCTGAACTCAGAACTCTGGATGTTTTGTTCAAGACTGAGCAGAGTTGGAATTTATCTGAAACTAATCGAAGCTGATATACCTATGCAGAAGAGGTTCAAGTGTGTAAGGGAAGGAAGAAGGGAAGGAGGAAAGAATACTTATAGAGACTAGCTAGACTGTTTGAAAAGGCTATTAGCTCTTAATTTGCTTCTGACTCTTACTAGCTGAATGACCCAGGGCAAAACACTTAGCCTCTCTGTGACTGACTTTCCCCTTCTGTAAAATGCGGGATTTGGATTTGAAGGCCTCAGAGATCCCTTACAGCTCTAAAAAGCTAAGATTCTATGAGGTGGGAACTTCCTCCCAGCTCTATGGCTTGTATCATGGCCCAGGGACCCAGTCCCTTGATCAGGCTTTTAGCTTTTCTCCAAATTTAAATCTAGGATCCTGTGATCAAGGAGGGCAACGGAAAGAGTTCAAATCCCAACTGCAGGGTCTTTCTAGAGACTGTCATCTAGCTCTTAGCCTTTGACTACATGATCAGTCAAGAGAGTGCCTTTACAGGGAAAAGTGCCATTAGAGCCATCCTCTTTCCCTTGATCTTTTCGAATTATTGGTACAGACCCACATCCCCTTCCATGAACATGGATAATGGAGAGCTGTTTTCAGTCTTATGGACAAAAGTGGACATGTATACAGGAAATATTCATGAAATTCAGGCAGGTAAACAGCTTCCATAGACCATGAGGACCCCACCCCTTTAATTCTTTCACCTTGGCCTATCTTCCCTTCTGTGTGATGCCATCTTCTCTTGTCTTTGCTTTTTCCCCTTCCCCTTTCATTTTAAACCTTCCCTGTCCTCTATTCTCAAAAAAGGAAAGAAGATGATGAGGGAGAAACTAGGGAAAAAAAAGAAGAGATAGTAAAGAAAAAGACTGAGTGGAGGGGAAATGCAAACAGACACCTCCGCTAGGATGCAGGTAAGTGTAGACAGCAAATGAGAAGAGTGGTCACCAAACCAAAGAAGTGACTACAGTATTCCTCCTTCAAGAGTGCCTGCTGAACTAGTTACCTTTCCACACATTCCTCATAGTGTTAGCCCCCTCTCACTTCATTTTACATTAACTTGTTTTAACATTTACTAAAATTATACTTTTGCTATTGGTCTCCTCCTGTTTCACTGATCCCTCACCCAGAAGGTTCTGGGGTAAATCCCCTTTGCTTCTACTGGGGAGGCTGTTCCCAGAGATCAGCCTTTCTCTTTTTCTTCCAAGTTCTCATTGCTCAACCAGCTGAGATTTCACTTCCCCAGATTTCCTTGATGATAAGAACTAGCAAACAGCAGCTTTTACTCCATGTCTAGAGTGTAATCATTAATCTGCTCACTCCACATCTCCAACTGCTCTGAGACATCACAGAGAATTTCTCCTCCTTTTTTCTCGGAGACGGATACCTTCATGAGTCTTACTGTTTTAATTAAGTAAGCCCTTGCAGAGACGTTAGCACAGCCGATAAACAGGGGGATTGGTAATGGAAACACCAGCATCTTCAACAATAGAGCCACTGTCACACAGGCATGCACTTTCCTGAAAATAAAGTTGGCAGCGATGGCTGCTATGCCCAGGAAAAGATTTTCTATGGGGGAAAGAAAACAACCTTCGGTTCCCAGCAGGTCCTGGGCAAGTCCAGGCCAAGCTTGCTTGAGAATCTGAACCCTCTCTTCCAAAAAGAAAGGCAAAGAAGGGCTGCTCCCACCTACTACTGCCCTGTCAGGAAGTGAGGTTGGCTAAAAATCAAAGCAGCCTCCCAGACCTGGGGTTCCCCTTGGGAGCAGTGAGACAAATCCAAACGATAAAGCTGCTACGGGGATAATGTAGTGGGTCATCAGTTGTCAACATGGATCTCATTGTGAAAGCCAGAAAACAAATTCTATTTCCCTTTTGAAAGTACCTTCTGGACCTCTCTTCATTTCTTTGCAGAGGTGGAGGACTGGGGGTGTGTGACACTACGTACAATGTCAGATTTCTTCTGCTTCATATATGTGGCCTGGTTTTGCTGAATTGTGTTTTCCCCCTATTCTTTGTTGTAAGGGAAGGCTCTCTCAGAGGAGTGGAAAGGAGGAATATGAGAGCTATAGGTGAAGCAAAAACAAAAGGGTAATAAAATTATTTTAAAACAAAATCTATCAATAAAATCACAATTTTTAAAAGGTATTTTTAAAGCCCCCACCCCTGCTTTTTGCAGTGATGGGGGACCATGGGCATGGAACACTGCATATTTAGTTTTTCTTTGATATTTTGCTTATACTTGTTAAACTGCCTTTTTTTTCCCTTTTCTTTTTCATTATATGAGACAGCCATCTGGGAGAGTAGAGGGAGGGTACACTGGGAAACACAGGCGATATCAGTAAAAAACTATTTTTAAAAGAGAAAGTGTTTTCTAAGGTTGGGTAATTTATCTAGCCAATAAGGTAGAAAAAAAGCAATCATTCAAATTTAATGCAAAAAAAGTTCAATCTTGCCTGTTCTTCCATTAACAAGAGGAGGCAGGCAGATAAACTAAAGAGAGTAAGTAACCTCTTACATGATTCCTAGTGCTAACAGGGTGGGAGTGGGGGCCTCAAAGGTCTGTTCAATACTATATGTTACTTGGCCAAACCTTAAATGAATCATCCTACTTAGTATTATCAAGAATTATTTGGCAACATGTAGCTGGAAGCCCTCCATGTGCTATATCAGTAAAGCATAATTTTCTACTCTTTTATAGATGGAGAAATAGAAGTTTGTCAAGAAATTAAGTTGTTTCTTTTAAGACATGATTACTGAATGTTTATTGAGTTCCCAGAAGGTATGAAGGACTTAATACCAAATATCAGAGCCTCTGCCTTAAAAGAAAAAAAAGATTAAGAAACATTAGAAGTTCAGTGATGTGATATGGAAAAAATGCTGAACTGAGGTTTACACAGATTTCTTTAGATCATAAGATCCAGACCTGGAGCAGACTTTTACATGAGGAATCTGGAAGGAGGGACCAAGGATACATGGGATCAGAGTACAGATTCAAGCCAGGTCCTTGGATTCCAGAACGGGCGCTCTGTGCCTTATGTCAGATCACCTTCCGCCCCCTCTGTCACTTACAAACCGTGTGAGCATGAGCAGGTCGCTATACCTAGGCCTCAATGGGGATAATATTTAGATGTGAGTTTATATGTGGATACACACATGTATGTACAGACATCTATATCCATAAATATATACACATATACGTGAGCTATTCTTAATATTTTTCTTCCTGAGGAAAACAGTATTTCTTTTTCAAATATTAAGGGACCCTTCTTGTGTGATCCTGGGCCAATGGGACCTGTTTGGAATGGGCATCAGTTGGGTGAGAATGCTTTAATTTGTTTAATCCTGGGGCTCTGACTTTGGCTAAGTGTGTGCTGGATGGCCAGGGGAGGAAGAAGGCAATGAATCTGTGTTATTCCAAATGATGTTATAGCTTTAAAGGGGAAAATGAATGGTATTAATTCTAAAAACTTCTAACAACTAGGGCTGGAATTAAAGATTAATACTGACCAGTGCCGCCAAAAATCACTAGATGTACATTCCTAAAAAGGAATACAAAGAAAATCTGTTGTTTGGGCTCCCTAACCGCCCCCCCGCCAATAATCCTTTCAAGAATTTAGGACGTTCTGTTGAACCTATCTCAAAACCTCAGTGAGGGGTTAGTAGCAATCTATGGGGTTTGAAATGTTTGATTTTAATCTGTGAGTTAGACTACACAAGCTTCCTTCTCAACTAGTTCTTTAATATATGGCCTGGTGGTTTGAATCCTGGCTTTCTGTGGCTATGTGCTGAAAACATTCTCAGGATCACTATACCGACTTTAAAGCCAGGCCTGGTCCTGAAACTCAATGCCACCACTAGGCACATCCAGAAAGCTCTGGGCCTTTGGCCACTCGGTCCGTTATTCTTTCGTTCACTCAGAAGGCAAACACACTTTGAATCACCACATGCAAACATAATTTAGCTTTACCAGATAGAGAGGGGTAAAGAGCAACGTCTCCTTACCAGCAGCCTATATCCACAACCCTCTTACAAACAATTCCATATTAGAGATACCAGAATTGTCTCTGGAGAATGCTGAAAGCCGCTGTGAGCTAAAGAAAGGAGGCAGTGCCTAATATAACCACAAACCTATTAGGAAAAGGACAGTGGCAAAAACTGTTCGCCTGCGTGTCCCTTGTCATCCCTTCCCTAGGTGAAAGTCCATTTGACATAAACCCCAAGATCAGGTCTTTAGACCCCACACCTGGGCCCCTTCCACTACATCCATTCTGCCACTTGCTTCAATCTGTGGGTTGAGAACTGGGAAGGGGAGTAGTATTTTCTAAGGGAAAAATGTAGTTATCAGACAGATTTATAGCAAATGAAGCTACATAAGTCTCAAAGAACCAAGAACTGCTTGGATATAGGGCATCCCTACAGAATACTCAAGAGCCTCCTGAGTCTATCATTGTTTGCCATTAATCCACAGATCCCAGGGTGAAGTAGGAGTTAAGATCCTTGAGTCTGGCCACATTCGCAGACATAAAACTCCATGTTTCCTCGATTTTGTGGTCTGAAGTCAGACTTGTAACATTAACTTTAATATAATTTGGGGGGGGGGGGAGGTGATTCATGCAGTGCTCCTGCCAAGAATCTTAATAATTAGACTGAATTAGGATGGCTCTGTCTGCACATGCCTGACAACATCTGCTGATAGAATAGTTATCCTGGAAGTGCTACAAGGCCCAAGGAAGGGTATAAGGGCACTGTTCAGAAAGGATTCATAGCTGGGCAGGGAGTCTTTAGCCTGAAGAGGGAAAGCTGGTTCATGGGCTGCTCCCTCACCAGCTAAAAACTTGGGCTACTATGCTACAGCTTTACTAAATGCTATTAGTCAGCAGTAGGGGACAGAGGGTAGCAGGAGAAAAAGAAGAGGAGGAGATAGAAAGGGAGAGAAGGTGGAAAGGAAAAAAGAGGGAAATAGGGAAGAAGGGGGAGGGAGGGAAGGGAAGGAAAGGGAAAAAGGAAGGGAAAAGGAAAAGGGGAGAGAAGGAAGGAGAAAAAAGGAAAGAAAGAGGAAATGGGAGAGGGGTAAAGAGGGAAGAAAAGAAGAGGGAAAAAGAGAGAAAGGAGGAAATAGAGAAGAAAGGTGACTGGGGAAGAGGGAAAAGAAAAGATAGCTTGGAGAGGTATGATGCAGTAGAAAGAACTATGAATGGCCTGAAGACCTGGGCTCAAACTGCAGCCCTGCCACTCACTGTGTTGCCTTAGTTAAGTCACCTAACCTATCTGGGCCTCAGTTTCCTTGTCATTAAGTGATATAGCTGGCCTAGATTAGAGTTTTCATTTTCTCTGTGTGTATGTGCCATGGACCACTTTTGGCACAGTCTGGTGAAGCCTATGGACCTCTTCCCAGAATAATATTTTTAAATACATAAAACAAAATACACAGGGTTATAAAGGAAACCAAAGATGTTGAAACAGTTATCAAAATATATATTTTTAAAGTTCACAGAACTAGATGGTCTCTAAGGTCCCTTCTGGCTCTAAATCTACAAGCCTGTGATTCCGAGTAGGTTCATACAATCACAGAGTCTGAAAGTTGGAAGAAGCTCCAGTGGTCATCTAATCAACCCATACACAAAAGGGAAAAAAGTCTCCAAAGGGAAAAAACCCTCCCCCCACATAACTTTCTACCATGAATTGAAAAATGTACAAAGTTTTTATCTCCCAGGATGTATCCCAAAACAAAGACAATGTCAATGTAACAAATATTTCCTGGAAGAGAAGGTCAAAAAACTGTATTACAAGAAATTAAGTTTTCTCATGTTTCTAGAAGCTTTTTCTTCCATGTGCATGAATGCTTTTGCACAAAAAGCATACCTCCCCCTCTTACCTCCCCCCATACACACACAATAATGCCTCTAAAGATTAATCAGGGATTTATCAAGATGAGCTCAGAGACCCAAACAGGAAGTTTCTTCTGATTAATATGAACAGAGAAAAAGGATCTCTAAAAGCTCTTCGTGTAATGTCTGATAATATTTAGAATTTCCATTAACCATCTAGACGATGGACTAGGTGGAGGGAGGACAAAAAGAAACAGATTAGAATCAGATGATCTCTGTTCAAACCCAGGTTCTGCTACCTGCCCACTTGTGTAATATTAGTCAAGTAAGATACCCTCAGATCAAAGTATTCTTGCCCTCCAACAGTGGTCCCCAAGCAGTAAGTGACCAACTAAAGGGCAGAAAGATGGCTTGTATCCAGTATCCCCATCCCAGCCAATCTTGATTTATCTCCAAGATGACCAGACCATCCAACCCCTTCAACACTTTCCACCTCAGCCCTCTCTTGACTTTCCCTAATACAGGCCCCTCTGTACAGTTAGAACCCAAACCAAGCACCCATTCCTGTCCACCCACAGAATTTCTGTCCCCTGAAACCTCTCAGGAGCCCTGCAATTATCTTTCCTTTCCCTTCCAAAATAACTGTAGGGGAAGGAAGAGCAGAACAGTGGAAAGAGCCCTGGCTCTAGAGTCTAAGGACCTGGTTTCAAATCCCAACTCTAAGGCATACTCCCTGTGTGATTGTCCCTGGGCCTGTGTCAGCCTTTATAAAATGAAGGGGTTGGGCTAGATAGCCTTCAAGGTCCTTCCAGCTTCTCTGTATCCATGATCTTCTCTCCCTTCTTCCACAGAGGGGTACTGTGTTCCTTCCATTCTTCTAGGTTCTCAGGTTAACCTGTTTTCATCCTCGATTCCCTATTCAATTGAAACTGCTCTTTTCAAAGTCACCAAAGATCTTTGAGGTTCCAAATCCGAGGGTCTTTTCTCATTCCTCATCCTTTTTATCTCTCTGCAGCCATTGATGCAGTTAACCATGTTCCTTTCCTCCTCAATACTCTTGTCTGAATTATCATGGAGGAACTGTCTCTTGGTTTTCCTTCTATTTGGTTGACCACACCCTCTTAGTCTCCTTCACTGGATCACCTTCCATACTACAGCCCCTAACAGGGGATGTACTCTGAAGCTCTGTCCTGGGTCCTCTTCTCTCTTTCACTTCTCTCTTTCACCACATTAGCTCCCACAGATTAATTATCATCTCTATACCAATGATTCACAGACCTATATATCCTGGCCTAACTTCTCTCCTGAGCGCCCATCCCACATAACTAACGAACATTTCAATCAACATGAAAATGCACACAGTAGAACTCAATCTTTTCCCCTCAAATCCATTCCTCTTCCAAACTCTCATTCCTGTTGAGGACACTACCATTTTCCCAGGCACTCAGCTTTGTTTTGTTCTTTTACTTTGGCATCACTCTTAACCACCCCTTTTTCTTTATCTTACACCAGTTTGTTGCAAAATCATGTTGGTTCGGCCTCCACAGCCATCTTTTCCCTCCAGCCCCTTTCTCTCTACCCTTATGGCCATCACTCTGATTCAGGCTCTCATCACCTCTCTCCTGGACTCTCTCCAGTAAGAGCCTCCTTGCTGGTCTCCCTGCTTTAAACTTGTCCCCTCACTCTGGGCCTGAATAGCAAAAATGCTTCCTCCTGGCATTTGGTGATCATGACTGTGCTATGCCAGGTCACATTCCCAGATGGTAAAGCTGAATGAAGGTGGGGCCCCTTCTAGAGAAGAAGTGAAAGAAAGAAACTGCTGTGAACTCCTCCAAGGAAGTGGGAATGACACATCTGTCTGTTCTACTCTTCCTGCCCTTGGCTTCTTTCTAAAATTCTTGTACTTTTCTCTTTCCTGTTTTTTTCAGGGGGTAATTTGGGGTTTTTTTTGGAGAGGTTGCCAGGGACAGTGAGGGGTGAAAGAGAAACTGGAAACTGGAGAGTAAATCACCTTTGATGTCAAGACAACGGACATCTGAAGAGTTTTGGGACAGTTCAGCTCTGCTCCCCCAATTCGGAACGAATCATAACACTGAGAAGCTTCATGGTACAAACGAAAAGAACACAGGCTTCAAAAGAGGCCAGGGTTTGAACACTGACTGCTGTGCTTACTAGTCACAGGACTTTAGTCAAGTCACCTAACCTTTCTAAGCCTTGGTTTCCTCAATCCTTGTGTCACCTATCTTAGCACATAGTTATGACCTGAAAACCTTAACTTTCTACATCAATGGGAATTCTTCCTGGTGACAAGCCATAATGGAAAGGGTGTTGGATGTAGAGACACAGGACCTGAGGTGGTTCCTGCCTCTGCCACTTACTACTTGTGTGACCTTGGGCAAGTCACCAACCCTTCAAGACCTCAGTTTACTTCTCTGTAAAAACTATTTGTTCCTAGGGTTCAATTGGTTCAGCTCCAAAGCTTAATCATCCAGAAACTCCCTCACATGAAAACACAATGTTAGAACTAGAAAGGGCCCATCTCAGACTCCCTTTAGTTCAAACTTCTCATTTTATAGACGAGGAAATTTAAATCCCTCAACCTGTAAATGGGGATTACAAGAAATATGATGGTACCAGAGGTAGGGTATTTTCAAGTTAACATTGTATGTTCTTCTACAGATTGCTACAGACACTTACCTATTGATTATGCCAAAACAAATAATTTTTTTTAATGTAAAAGGTAGCATTGTTTTTTTACTATCTGGCACCAGGGTAGACATGGACTTAGTTATTATTTGGTTACATTGCCTCTCTCCCCAGTCTCCCTCCAGGTACACATACATTGACTTAAACACTGAACTTGAGACTTGTCCTGGGCAAGGGGAGCGTAAAAAGTGTGATCATATGTGAATAAATGTAATAATTGTGATCATTTTTATTGTCTTAAGCAACTGTAGATCAGTATGTTTTCATGGACTGCAAGAAAAGACCCTTCTCAGGCTTCCCTGAAGATGGAACAAAGAAAGAATAGTTCCCTGTATTTGGATCCCTGATTTTTTTTTTACCCTGGAACCTTCAAATAAGGCAAAATGGCCATACTATACTGCCTTTCTCTTTGGTTTTTCATTTGTGAAATGAGCAGCCTGAGCTATGTTGTACAGATTTTTTTTAAAGGAAGAAAACAGAGCCTGCAACTATAGACCACTGAGCCTGACTTTGATATCTGGGAATGTTTAGCAAAGGAAATGGTGATAACAAAAAGCTTTGCTACATCAAGGTCAGATCATGCAAGACTCATCATTTTTTTTGACAGTTATTAAGCTCATAGATCAAGGTAATGTTGTAGATATAATTTAACTAGGTTTTAGCAAAGCATCTGATAAAACATCTCATGCTATTCTTGTGGGAAATATGTAGAGATCTGGGCTAGACGATAATACAGTTAGATAGATCTGGAAGTGGTTGAATGGATAGACACAAAGTGCTGTAAGCAGTCATATGAAACTGGGTGCTGTTCAGTTATAAACAATTGTTCATGGTTCACTGTCACCTTGACAAGAGGTCTTCTGTAAATTGTATGAGGGATCTGTGCTTGACCTTCTGGTGTTTAATAACATTTTTATCAATAACTTGGATAAAGGCATAGTTGGCATTTTGACCAAATTCACAGGCGACATGCAGCTCAAGGAGCTCATACTCCAAAGTGGAAGACAACATGCAAATAACTAGGTATCTACAATATATAAACAGAGTAACTGGAAGAGAAATTCAGAGGAGGGAAAACACTAACAGCTGGAGGGACCAGTAAAGGACTCCTGCAGAAAGTGGGACTTAAGCTAAGTCTTGAAAGAAACCAGGAAAATGAAGTGGTTGACAAGAGGAGGCCAAGAATATTAGGATTGAGAGTCAGCCAAGCCAAAGAAAGGCATGGGAGATGGAATAGCTTGTTCAAAGAACAGTAAACAGGCAGTGTGACTGAATTGTAGAATGTGTGTAGTAAAGTATAAGAAGACATGGAAATGTAGGAAGGGGTATTTTAAGAACACTGGTAAGCTGGAAAGCATCCGAAGAAAGCTAGCAGAATGGTGAAGGGCCCTGAGTCTAGGTCATGTGAAGAGAGGCTGAAGGAGCCAGGGATATTTAGCCTGGAGAAGAAAAGATTCAGGGAACATGATTATTGTCTCCAGTCCCCTCAGATAACTGGTGAATTGTCATATGGAAGAGGGGGTGGACTTGTTCTAGTTGGTTTGACTGGCCAGAATCAGGAGCAAGGGCAGAATGAGGAAAAACAACAACAAACACCACTGAGGCTTGATTTTGGCCCTCCTAACTATCAGAACCATCTGCCTCTGGATTGGTGGGATTCTCTTTCCTGGAGGTCTTCAACAGAGACTGGATGAGGACTTGTCAGGGATGTCACAGGAAGGATTTCTCTCAGGGATGGGCTAGATTAGACAACTTTTTTGTGTAACTAAATTTCTAAGGTCCTTTCTGGCTCTGAAGCTCTGATTCTTTCAAATAAGAGAAGTCATTGTTCTGTTTTAATTATCTGTTGATTCTCAAGGGTTTTCTATGTAGGCTGCATTAAGAGAGAAGTTCCAGAAAGAACTGCCGTTCTATCGTTGGATCTGGTCAGATAACAGAGAGAATACTGAATTCACTTTGTGATACCCCATTTTAGGAAAGACACCGATAAACTGGAGAGTATCTGGATAGTCGGAGGCCTCCAGTTCATGCTCTAGGAGTATCAGTTGAAGGACCAAAAAAGGGAAGAACTAAGATGGATTTGTTGTTGTTCAGTTGCTTCAAGTATGTCCAATTCTTCATGATCCCATTTGAGGTTTGCTTATCAGAGATACTGGAGTAGTTTGCCATTTCCTTCTCCTACTCATTTTACATATGAGGAACTGAGGCAAACAGGGTGAAGTGACTTGACCAGGGTCACACAGCTAGTAAGTGTCTGAGGCTGGATTTGAACTCAGGAAGATGAATCTTCCTGACTTCATACCCAGCACACTATCCATGCCACCACCTAGCAGCCCTAGGAAGGATATGAGACCTGAATTCAAATCCTAGTTTTTATTATATGCCAGAGAACTTTAGTTTCAGGAGGCAGAAGTAGGTACAATGGGTAGAAGCTAAAAAGAGGGCGATTTTAGGTTTCATTTAAAGAAAATTGCCCTGAAATTTTAGAACTAGAGAGTAAAACAGAAATTGAAAAAAAAATCTACCTGTCACCACCTAAAAGAGATCCCAAAATGAAAATTCACAAGAACTAATTAATGTTTAGCTGAGTTTCAAAGTTCCCAGGTTGAGAAGAAAATATTATAAGCAACTAGGAAGAAACAATTTAAATACTGTGAAGCTACAATCGGTATAACACAAGATTTAGTAGCTTCTACAATAAAATACTGAAGGGTGTAGAATATGATTCTGAAGAGAAAAAGATATGGGTTTGCAACCAAGAATAACTTTGGTGTAATCCTGCAAGGGAAAAAATAGATATTTAATGAACTAAAGGACTTTCAAGTACTCCTGAGGAAAAGACCAGAACTGAACAGAAAATCTGACTTACAAAAATCAGAAGAAATAAAAGAATGTAAACATGAAAGACTAAATATAAGGGATTTAACAAGGCTAAACTGTTTACTTCTTATATGGGAAGATGACATTTGTAACTCTTAAGAATGTTGTCATTATTAAAGTGGTTTGAAAGAATATACATAGAAGTCTTAGAGTTGAGTTGCTTATGATGGGATGATCTTAAAAAATAAAATTGGGTAGTGAGAGATTAAATGGAACAAATTATCTCATACAAAAGAGCTGTGAATGGAAGTGGAAGGGAGGATGACTATATACAGTCATATGAAAAAATTCTCCAAATCATTATTGGTTAGAGAAATGCAAATTAAAACAACTTTGAAATACCATCTCACACTTATCAGATTGGCTAAAATGATAGATGAGGAAAATGACAAATGTTGGAGGGGATATGGAAAAATTGGGAAACTAATATACTTTTGGTGCAACTGTAAACCGATCTAATCATTTTGGAGAGCAATTTGGAATTATGTACAAAGACTTATAAAACTATGCATGCCCTTTGACTCAATAATACCACTATTAGGTCTGTTTCCCAAGGTGATGAATGAAAAAGGAAAAGGACCTATATGTTCTAAAATATTTATAGCAGCTCTCTCTGTGATGGCAAAAAACCGGAAATTGAGGGAATATTCATCAGTTGGGGAATGGCTGAATAAGTTGTGGTATGTGCTTGTGATGGAATACTATTGTGCTGAAAGAAATGATGAGCAGGTTGATCTCAGTAAAACATGGAAAGACTCACATGAAATAATGCAGAGTAAAATGAGCAGAACCAAGAGAATATTGTATACAATAGTTTTTGAAGAATACTGTGAATAACTAAGCCATTCTGAGTAATATGAATACTCAAATCAAATACAAAGGATCCATGAAGGAAGATGCTATCTACTTCCAGAGAAAGAACTGATAAATGGAAGAGACTCTGTGTGTGTGTGTGTGTGTGTGTGTGTGTGTGTGTGTGTGTGTGTGTGTGTTTAATGTCGGCCTTTTCTAGCGCCAATTTGGGAGGTTAGTTGTTGTCCTTCATTCTTGAAGAGGACCAAAATGACATCACTATGCTAGGGTCAAGTTTCAGTGTGTCCAACTGTGCCTGATGAGACCAACACAAGCTCGGAATGCTCTACCCCAAGTTGGGCACAAATAGTCTGTGTGAACATTTGGAGTAGATTCTCTAAATCTGCACATCCTGTGTTCCTTTGAGCTTTGCTCATAGCAATTCTGCTTTGCTCATGGAACACAGCACCTTCTCTGATGTGGTCATGCCATGCTGAGCAATCCTGTGCCAGTGTCTCCCATGTCACACAAACAGGTCTAGGACGTAGGAAAGGAAGGAGGGAAACTGCCCAGAACTCAAAATGAAACAAACAAACAAAAAAAGAATGGGGCACAAGCTCTGCTATTTAATTCTACTGAGCTATTATATTGTAGGGAAGTAATTAGGCATTTCCTTTCTTAAAAAAGAAAATTTATGCATAACTTTTGTTTTTATATCACCTAAATTTCCCAGTGTATTCTTTCTACTTTCCCTTTTCCCCTTCCCAAGAGCCATCCCTTATAAGAAAGAATAAAAAAGGAGAAAACCAGTTTCTTAGGCAGAATTCCAAACTGCTCTCCAGAATGGTTGGACCAATTTACAGTTCCAGTTATTGGGCACTTAAAAAGTATTTAGATTTTTCAAAATTATAACCCTTTAAAACTCAGGTGCCCCAATCAGAAAGGAAAACCAATCAAGTCATCAGCATCAGAATCCTATTCACTCAAACTGCCCAGCCTCAAAGGGCAAGTTTTTGCATCTGCTGAAGTTCACTTTCCATGTACGTTACAGAAACGTGCTAGCATTGGTTTGTTTTTGTAGGGGCTAAAGAAAAGCCTTTCATATTCTAAGGTTCCAGAGGAAACAAGGGTTAAGGAGCTATTAGGAATGATGTATGTGAATTGCCTCTAGTTATAAACTAACTGGAAATGTCACATGCAATAGATCAAAGTGTGGCTTTCCCAAAACAGCTTAATAAATGCTAGATTTTTTGGCACTCCAAAATAATAAAGTCAGATCAATTTAACAAATGTTAGTGACTATAAGATCCCAAACAGAACTTATAAAACTATCATCATAAAATTCTAAAACAAAGGCATTTTAATTGCCAAGAAAACATCGAAATTATTTTTTCTTCGAGGCATGGATGATATCACAAAGACCTTCAAAACTAGATGGATCCCCACCCCCCGCAAACTCTGGCTGATTCTGGGTTCAAATAACATTCATCACTGATCTTCTAGAAGCCAAGGCTATGATACTTAAATTCTGATCTTCAGAAATGGCAGGGGCAGAAGAGGAAATTATTCCCAAATGCTGAGTTATTTTTTAAAAGCATTTATTAGCACAAAGCACATTTCATAGTTACTAACACATTTTTGGACATGATGAATTAAAAAAACAAAACAAAAAAATACCACACACCAGAAAATCCACTTTGTGCAGACAGATAGTAAGATTATTTCTGTGAATTAATGAATACTGACAAATGCTCCTGGTGAAAAACTGGCCACCTGCAACTCTTCAGGAAATTGTGTGCCTTTGTAACACTTAACCCCAAACCTTTACCCTGGATGACTTAATTTGAGATCGATTTGCAAACTTAAAGACTTCCACAAGGAACACTAAGCAAGGCAGGCTCATAGAGAAAAAGACAGTAGAGTAGCCTTTGGGTCAGGCTGCTCTCCAGTAAGAGAGAGAAGTCAGGTGTATGTGTAGTTCATGGTCTACCTCCCCATGGATTTGTCTGTTTTGTATAGAAAAGGTTCCCCTCATCACCCTTGACAAAATTCTGGCTAATCCAAAATAAGCACATTTTGTTTACTTTGTTTTATTTACTTTTTATGTTCACATCCCCATGGTTTAGCACAGAGTTTTGAACATAGTAAGGTTGTAAACAAGTACTGTTTCCATTTATTCATTCTGAAACTTTTTAACTTCTTCAGAAAGTCTCCCTTACCCTTGATCGCTCCTCCATTTAAGTCCCCAAAGCTATTCACTTATATCGCTTTGTACTTAATAAACTGCTATTTTTAAAAATGATAATAATAGCATTTATATATGGCATTAAAGTTTGCAAAGCACTTCACATGTTAGCTAGCTCACTTCTTCCCATCCCCCACTACGTTGTGCCTCCCCAACTAAAGTATAAGTTCCTTGAGGGCCCCTGCTTATCATCGTATTCTTTTCCCCCCCATATCTTTCATATCTACCCACAACCCCTGTATAATCTAACTCTTCAAACACTGTAAGGGCTCAAATTCATGCTAACTTGAATGTTCAAGAACAATGAAGTCAGATTTTTAGCCAATCAAATTGCAGACTTCAAATTGTTTAGCAAAGCCTTCTCTGGAATCTGTGAGAATTGGGCCAAGAAGCAGGGGGCATCAAACCAAAGAGCTGCCAGTCCAGGAGATGAAGTTAATCTTTGAAATGGTACCTGCAGATCACTCTAATGCCACTGCCCCCACAATCTTTCAGTTTGGCTTAAAAAAAAATCCCAACTGTCCACTTTCCAGAATCTAGCATCTCTCCAGGTCTCTGGTAAATATCAAGGTTCTAACACCCCACCCACCACCTCCCAGCCTCCATAAAGCTCTATAATTGACTAGGACAGGGGTGGGGAACCTGCAGCCTGGAGGCCACATGTGGCCTTCTAGGTCCTTGGGTATGGCCTTTTGACTGAGTCCAAGTTTTATAGAACAAATCCTTTTATTAAGGGGATTTGTTCTGTGAAGTTTGGGTTCAGTCAAAGGGCTACACTTGAAGCCACATGTGACCTCCAGGCCAGGGGCTCCCCACCCCAGGACCAGGGCTTCCCTTTCTATTTATTACAGGAGCAATGAGAAGGATGAGATGTTCTATTGCTAGAGGAGATTGAGGCCAGAAGACTCCATTCCCATCTCCACCTCCAACCCTGTTCAGTCTGCAGCATCCAACAGACTAAAGAGCAAGGGAGTCTAGTCTGATTCCTTCACACGACACCACGAATCAAGAACTGGTAATATAGATCCAGATGGAAAAATTATTAAGGCTGTAGAGTTCCCAACACCTCAAGCAATGGGCAAATAATACCCAGCTTCCGGAGGTGACTCTTTTGCTCCTGGCCCTTTCTCTAGTCTAACAGCCTTTTCTACAAATCACCCTATAAAAAGTGGTGAAAATAAACGGATTTTTACACCTCTCTTGGCACCAAAGGTGTGCATGTCCTTCCAAACACAGGAAACTTAACTACCTTGGGAGTGAGAGACAAATGGATTAAGTAGCAGCCATCCTTTGTATCTGAGCACAATCCCAATGACCTCTCTTCACACATATCTCTGCAGAAATGGAAAGATAAATACACTCCACAAAAGAGATTTTCTGTGGGGGGAAAAGCCTGTTCTTTGGATTCAATGAAATAATTCTCTCCTTCCATATGGTAACCTTTATACTTAAGTGATTTGAGTCCTAAGAGCCTTCCATTAGGGCATTTAGACTAAATAAACTTTTAAATTCATCACCACTGTGCTGATGACAGTAAGTAATTGAGGTTCTCTCAAATCCATCACCTGGAAAGGGGGCCATGAGAAGTTATCATCCTGAAAAGCAAACATAGTTCAGAGATACCAAAACCCCAGCACAGGACGGAGCAAGCACATTATACCCATTCCCCAAGGCTCGAGGTAAGCTGGCCTACAGCTGAATGACTCGGTTCCAGTTCTGTGAAAAATGTCATTCCACACCTGAGAAGCTAAGTATCTTTTGCAGCAGCTCTCATTTTCCCCTTTCCCGCCACCCCCCCCAACACACACACACACCTCGCCTCATCCCTGTTTGGGTTATGTGGAAAGAAATGCTGCAACATCAGCTATTATGTCTTAATGCGGGAGAAGTCTCCCAGGACTTTGTCCTAGACCTTGAGGACCACCTGGTTCCCAAACCCAAAGAGTAATGTGTCACTTACTTTGACTTTAAAGTGCTATTTTTCATGCTATCTTTGCAGGCTAAAGTTTTATTCAATCACAGAATCACAAATCACAGCCCAAAAGGACCCCAGAAACTATGCAACCCAACGCTCTCTTCTTACAGAAAAGGAAGTTGGGGGCCAGGCAGGTCAAACAATTTATTCAAGGTCATACGAGTAGTAGCATCTTCTGAATCCAGGGCTATATCTCTGTCTGCTATATTATGCCATCTCAATGAGTATTTAGGAATGAATGAATAAAAAAGTGCTTACTATAGCCAAAGCACTGTGTCAAGCACTGGAAAGGCTATTCAAACAGAAAAGGCCAGTCAGTCCCTGCTCTCAAGGAGCTCCCACTTTAACTGCAGGACAGCAGTGGAGTGGATGACACTGGTGAAGAACAGAACCAAGATGGTAGAGTAGCAGAAGTTAAGCGAATGCCCCAGCCTCCCGCCCCAACACCCCCACCCTTACCCCACAACTCCTCTGAGCAGAAAATGTACCAGACTGAATCATGATCAGAGAATCAAAAAAAAAAATCACAGTGAGACATTTTTCTAACCCAGGACAGCACAGGAGTCAGAGAGTTCTGAGGACTCCGGCGTCTTGTCACTGGGCCATGCAGAGACTCCAGCAAAGGAAGAGGTCATGTACCAGGGCAAGAAGAGATACCAGATTCAACAGAGAGGTGCCAAGTGGCAGCTCTGTTGCTCACTGTATAGTTCCAAGTCATGGATCCAGGGCAGATGGAGGAGGAAACCTGTGCCTAGAGGTGGAAGTTCAGGGTGAGAAGAGGACAAGAGCCCCACCCTGGGTACTGCAAAAGGGCAAAGTTCAGAAGCCAGCAGCAGCTTTGTGGCTTGGGCCCTCAGAGCAGAGCTGGATCTCAGTTCCAGCTTCTAGCCCAATGTGAAGTCTGAAGAGGAATGATCAGAGTAGGAATCCTAGATCAAAGGCAAACCTATATTTCTGTCACTCTGGACCAGCAGAGCTTTCCAGCAGGCTGACAGGGTTTAGTCTGGTAGCATCTACTGTTAGTTACTACTCAGACCCAAACCAAGGTCAAGAATTTACAGAGTTCAGACCAGTGACTATGCCCTGGATTAGACCATTTTGAGAGCAATGAAAGCTTACAGGTCCACAGCCTCCCCCTTCCTGAGATGTCCCTGAGAGCCTGGAAAAACACAATATTCAATTTCCCAAGAAAGCAGCAATAGGACCAACTCAGGCCTTCCCTCCAAAAGTGCACAAAAGCCTAGCCCTTCAAGTTTGAAGCCAGGAAGTCAGCTAAAAGAATAAGCAAACAAAAAAAGGATCCCAACTTTTAAAGCTATTATGATGGGAAGAATGCTCAATACACAAACCCCCCCAAAAATCATTACTCCAAAACATCTATAAGCCAAGCCTCTGTCTCTGAGAAAAACACAACTGGGATACAAATTCAATTAGAATTCTTGGAAAAGATGAAGTTAAAAAAATTTAGTTAAAAATGTTTTTATAAATGAAATGAAAGCACTAGAGAAAAAACTGGAAAATAAATTAGAGTTATGGAAGAAAAATTGGAAAGGGAATTAACAGTTTGGCACAAGAGGTACAAAGAGGTATTGCCCAAGCAATAAACTCCTTGAAAATTAGAAAGGACCAAATAGAACCAATGACTCCATAAGACAACAGCCAAAAAAAAATTAAGACAGAGTCAAAAGGCCAAAAATAACAGAAGAAAAGGCAAGGTATCTCATGGCAAAACCAACATACTTGGAAAACAGACTGAGTCAATCAATCATCAATAAATGTTTAAGTGCCTGCTATACACCAGACACTTTGCTAAGTGATGGGGATACAAAAAGCAGTCCCTGCCCTCAAGGAGCTCACAATCTAATAGAGAAAAAATTTAAGAGTCATCAGACTACCTGAAAGCCATGACCAAAACAAAAGCCTAGACATCATATATTAAGAAATCTTAAAAGAAAACTGCCCAAATCTCTTAGAACCAGAGCGCAAAGCGGAAATAGAAATAATCTGCTAGTCACCTCCTAAAAGAAATCCCCAAATAAAAACTCCAGGAATATTATAGCCAAAATCCAGGGCTTCTAGGCCAAAGAAAAAATACTGTAAGCAGTCAAAAAGAAAGAATTCAAGTACCACGCAGCCATAGATTAGGAGTTTGCAGCTACCATTATAAATAAAGGGGCAGCCATGGAGAGAGCACTGGGCTTGGAACCAGGAAGACTCATTCATTTTTGTGAGTTCAAACCTGGCCTCAGACACATACTAGCTGAGTGACCTGGGCAAATCACTTAGCCCTTTTTGTCTCAGTTTCCTCATTTGTAAAATGAGCTAGAGAAGGAAATGGCAACCTGCTCAAGTATCTCTGCCAAGAAAACCCCATGTGAGGTTACAAAGAATCAGACACAACTAAAATGACTGAACAACAACAACTACAAAGAAACAGAGAGCTTGGCATATGATATTCTGGAAGGCAAAGGATATGGGCTTATAGCCGAAAATGATTTGCCCAGAAAAAGTGAATATATTCCTATGGGGGGAAAAATGGACCTTTTTATGAACCAAGGACTTCCAAGCATTCCTAATGAAAATGTCAGAACTGCTTATAAACTCTGAAGTTAAAACACAGGACTTAAGAGAAACATAATAAGATAAAAGTAATGAACCATCATAGGTAACTAAACAAGGATAAAATGTTCATATTTAAACATGGGGAGAGGACACATATGTCCCCTCTGACCTCTATCATGATCAGAGTTCATAGAGGAAGTCTGATTAGATAAAAAATCTATTTCTGCTACATCTTGATGAAAAAAGAAGGGAAGAGGAATACAATGGGGGTGGGAGAGAAAGGAAGGTTAGGAAATTCTATCTTACATAATTGTGGTATTCAAATAGAATTCTGCACAAAGAGGAACAGGTCGGTGGAATGGCTGACACTTGAACCTCATTCTCATCTGAACTGGTCAAAGGAGGGAAATAGGAGGGAAAGGAGAGAAAGGAAAAGGGGGAATTAGAGGGAGGGTTGATAGAGAAGGTAGTAGTCTTAAGCATAATAAATTGTAAGGATAAACAAAAATATTTATAGCTCTTTTAGAGGTGGCAAATAATTGGAATGAGGGGGGGTGTTCATCAAATAAGGAATGGCTGAAAAAGCATATAATGTGATCGAATATTATTGTACTGTAATAAATGACAGCAGGGTTGATTTCAAAAACCTGGGAAGACTTGTAAGAACTGATGCAGAATAAAGTGAGAAGAACCAGGAGAACAACTTATACAAAGAGAATATTGTAAAGACAAACAACTTGACACAACCCCAGGGGACTAATGATGAAGCACATTACCCACTCCTCCTGAAAGAGAGGGGAAAAGACTCAGAGTGCAGAATGAGACACTGACTCACACACAGGTGTGTATGTAGACCTATGTTGTGTACATACATAGGTGCGTATACACAGACAGACAGACAGACAGACACACACACATATGTCTTCCAGACACGGCCAATGCAGATATTTGTTTCGCTTTACTATACATGTCTGTAACAGGGGTTTTATTTTTCTTTTGTTCTCAATTTGGGAAAGAAGGGAGGAAGAGAGGGTGAACAGGCAGATTTTTGCTGATTGAAAATAAATTCAATTTTAAAAATATGACAGTGCTGGGGCACTGCATGGAAGAGAGGCACAGCAGATGGCAAAGCCTGATGGTCCTCCATTTCATCATTTATCAATCTGTCAAGCAAATATACAAGGTATTGTGAGGCATAGAAAATTGTATAAACTCTAATCCCTCCCCTCAAAAAGCTTACAAAGTAGTAAAAGAATTAAATTCAAAGCATTCGCTATATGCCTACTGTGTGTAGAACAATGCTAGATGCTATCTAGAAAGGACCCAGCACCTGACCTCATGGATCTTATAGTCTAATAAGGGAATAAGACACAGACACAATAATGATAATATAAAATAACGCACAAGTGCTGCAGAGATAAAAGCAAATTGCTGTGTGAGGTTTGAGATGGTCTAGCCCAGCCCCTGTAGCCATCATTTTGGGAACCAAACCCTGCTTTGGTTCACCACCAAGAGGTGAACAAGGGCCACCCACAAGGTAGGCAGGCCACCCTTGCAAAAGCATCAAGCTACCCTGAGGGAGAGACAGGAGGCGGCACATACCAGGCAAGTCAGACCATCTCCACTACCTCCAACTATTGAACTTCCACCAAGAAGAAAGAGCCCCCACCTCTCAACAGCCATAGATACTCTAGACCAGGAAAAGAAAGTTCTTGACCTCAAGGTCCTAGTCACACTGCCAAATGGTTCAACTTTAGATGTGTATATGGTTTTCTCAATGGAAATAACATTTAGAAGCTGCATTTCTGTCGATCTTGCCACTGTACTCTGACGACCACTGGACCTTTCCATTTGACTGAAGCTGAAACTTACTACATGTGGTGTCTCCCCATTAGGATATGACCTCTTTAAGCCTCTTTTTTTTCTACTTGTATCCTCAGTGTTTAACCACAGTAATTTGAACAGAACAAGTGTTTAATAAATGCTTTCCCATTTATTCAAGAGTAGGAATTCACTAGGTAGAGATAGGGTGGGGGTTGGAGCAGACATTTCAGAAATGGGGAAGACTGTGAGTAATGGAAGAGGCAGGACAGTATAGAGGATGAATGGCAAACAGTCCTGTTTGGCTGGGGCATCTACACTAAGGGAAATGACTGAGTGGTGCAGTTTATGAGGCCCTTGAGTGTTAGGCTAAGAATTCTGGACTTTGTGTTATGTAGATAGCAAGGTCCATTATAAATTTTGAGAACAGTGACACAAGTAGAAGAGCTTTTGGCAATGGCATGAAGGACAGACTGGAGCAGCACGCTGGGAGGTAAGGAAGCCTTGAAGAAAGTTACTGAGATAGCCCAGTGGAGGATGAAGGAGGCCTGTACAAGGGTGGTGGCCATGAGTATAGAGGGTGGGGTATAGAGCACCAAATTGAAAGAGACCCTGAAGATAGAACTGATACTGAATATGACGTCAAGGCTTTGGTTTTTTTTTTTTGTTATGTTTGTTAGTTTTCCTGAACTGTTTTCCCTCTTGTTTTTACCCTTTGTTACAAGAGATGGATCTCTGAGAAGGAGAAGGCAAAATGGGATATAATGGGAAATGTAGGTGATAGTAAAACAAGATGTTGATAAAAAAATATTTTGAAAATAATAAACCAATTAGCAGATTATGAAAAACATTTGACAGGGTTTGGTAACTAACTGAATAAGAAGACGGAGGAATAAACTGAAAATAACACCAAAATTTGAAACATGGGAAACTTAATCAATGATGGAAGGCATAAAGTCAAAAGTTAGAACAACTTTTTAGGGAAAGGGAAACTCAGTTCAAGCATGTTGAATTTGAGATGTCAGTGGGACATGCCAATTCAGATATTTATGGGGCCTATGAACTTGTCACTTTTTTTTACAACTGTATTTCAATATAACTGGTTTCCTCTGTAAATCTTACATATTTTCTCTTATGAATTCAAAAATAATATTCTGAGAAGGGGTCCATAGGCTTCACCAGACAGCCAAAGGGGTCCATAACACAAAAAGACTTTAAGAACTCCTGTTACAGAGCAACAGAAACACAAGTCGGGAGCTAGGGAGAGGGAATTGGAGGAGACTATTTTCTCAGGAAAGCTGGACAAGGAGGTATGGAGAGAAGGTAGACATAAGCCTCTCTATTAAAAGGCAACATATTTCTATGAACTATAGGAATGTACAGAAAGGAGAGGTAATCAGAGGTTTCATGAAGTGGCATTTGTCATAAAGTAGGCATAAAGTCATAAAGTAGGAATAGAATTTCAATAAGTAGGAGAGTATATCTCAGGAAAATTAGTGGAAGCAAGATAGGACCATACAATCCAACAAGCACTTATTAAGCATTTACTGTAAGATCCCACTTCATAGATAGTTAAAGAGGGAGAGAGATCAGAGATTATGCATGATTTTTGGTCAAGGTGACTTGTAGAACTGTGGTACTGTTAATGGAAATAGTATAATCATGAGGAAGTGTTCTTGGGGGGAAGTTTTTGTTTAATTTCTTTTTTGTTGTTATGAACTTGACATATACAAAGAATAGAAAAAGATTGTGTATGAAACCATGATTTATCATTAAATGTTGAATAGTTGAACATGTTATTATATATGAATATGATGGAATACTAATTGCACAGTAAGAAATGATGGAGAAAATGACAGAGAAAAACCTGAGAAGATTTGTATGAACTGGTACAAAATGAAGCAAGTAGAACCAGAACAATTTACACAGTAATAGTAACATTGTAAAGACAATCAACTGTGAAAAACTTAGAAACTCTAAGCAACACAATGACATACCATAATTCCAAAGGACTTAATGATGAAACAAGCTATGCACCTCCAAATAGTTCAAATTGGACTCAAAAGTGCAGACTGAAGCTTTTTTTCTCTTCCTTTCTTCCTTAATCTTTCTTTTTCTGGGAGGGGCATGGATAATGTGGGAATTTGTTTTGCACTATTGTATTAATAACACGCTTTGTGTCTTCTAAATGGGTGAAGGAGGCGAGAGGGAAAAAATTTGGAATTGGAAATAAGATCGAACTTTTAAAAAATATTTAACTATAGTTTCAAAAGAATCTTGCCTGTATGTGTCTTTCAGAATAGTCTTCCATTCTCCTCCATATACTTCTTAAACGTTTCTTTGGGTGCTTTTATGAAGGGATAGAAGATGATGAACTCCATTTTAGGCATGCTCAAGCACGTTGAGTCCAGAATAGAGTTATAAACATGGGATAGGAGCTCAGGTGAGAGGTTGCAGCTAGATAGAAAAAGATGGGAACCATGCCCATAGAGGTGAAAGCTGCAATGTTGGGAACAATAAGGATTGTTTAGGGAAAGAGAGTCAAGGAGAAAAGAGGGCTTAATAAAGAACCTTAGGGAACACTTGGAAGTAGGAGGGGAACTGGGACAGTAGTATTAAAAAAAAACCCAAAACTAAGGGAGGAGGCAATCTCAAGGAGGTACCAAGAGGGTCAGTGTAAAATAGAGAATAAGTTAAAGAGAATGAAAGCTGAGAAGAAAAAAAACCCATTGCATTTTCATAACCAAATGGTAGAGGGGACCTTCAAAAGTTTAATTTAAATTGAATGGTGGGGCGGTAGCTAGAATGCAAGGAGTAGTAAGTCAGAAAATGAGAGTGTTGAGTGTAGACTGTTTTAATAAGTTTGGCTATGAAAAGCATTTCAATGTGTGGCAAGATAAAGGGATTGTTTTTCAAGATAGGAGACAGTTATATTCATAGAAAGAGGGAAAAATGGAGATGCATGAAATGGCAGCGTGATACAAGGGAAGGAGCACTGACCCTGGAGTCAGAGGGTCTGGGTTCAAATATCACCTCTGACATTTATGACAGCAGGTGAGACACGCGGCCTCCCTAGGTGCCTCAGTTTCTTCTTCTGCAAGAGAAGAGAGTTGAATTAGATGGTCTAAGAGGTTCCTTTTTGCTCTAGCTCTACATCTATGATCCTACAAAAATCTGAATGACTTATGCTTCAAGGTCATAGGAGAGAATGAGACTTTTAGAACTCATATTGAGGGGTTAATTTTTCTCTGAAACTGGAGGTTAAGTAGAAAGGAGAAATGAATTTTGTGCAAATAGGATGTCTTAGTATTAAAAAGATGGGGTTGTATCAGGGAGCGGCTGGGGATCATTAAAAGCAAAGCACAATTTCACAAGTGTAATCCAGCCAGTTTTTTTTTCCTCCTATTCAAACATGAGACTCTGAATCTGCTTTTGGCTATTTAATCAACTACATTTCATAAGGCGAGTAATATGCATCTTTCATTCACTTGGTTTTTCCTATGTGGATTGCTAGGTCAATCTCTTTCGAGTAGCCATGGATCTCATGGAGGAGGCCCTATAATATTCTGAGGCTTGATGCAATCAGCATGTTATCTCCTCAAAAGAGATACCATTTATAGGGAATCCCTCTTCCACTTGGATTCTAAGTATGACATCCTCCATGACAGCTATGAATATCTTTTTTTCACCAATATCCTCCTGATGATGGTCTATGGCTGCAAATCATGGAATACCATGATCTAAAAAACAAACAAACCAAAACCAGAATTGTGGATGACCCAAAAGGGTAATGGATAAGGGACAGAGACTCCTCAGGAAATAGAACGGATTAGAAATGAGTAGGTTATAGCATAGAGCCAATGATTTGTGTAGAATAAGTAATGTAAAATATACAATCAAGAAGATATATGGTGAATAAGGAGAAGGAGGTGACTGCTCATGTAACAAGAAATGTGCACAGGTACCCACAAAATGTTGTTGGGTAAATCCTCTGTTCAGGGTTTACGGGAGGCCATGGACAAGAGTAAATTAATGAAAAATATTTACTAAGTAATTACTATGCCTCAGTCACTGTTCTAGGCACAAGGAATACAAATAGAAAAAAGTAAGGCAGCCCCTACTCTCAGAGAACTTACACTCCAGTGCAGGGAGACAACACATACAGGGGAGTTGTGGCCTGGTAGCCAGAGTAGGGTGTGTGAGGTGGGGAGAATCACTGGGAGGATGAGCAGTGAGGAAAAGTGATGGACATGCCCTTTCCAGGAAGCTGCGGATTTGATTATTGTTCCCCTAGCTAAAGGTGGAGAGCAGTGGGAAGGCGAGATAAGGGTGGCCTGATGAGGTTGGGTTGGGCTAGAAAGGAAGCCAGCACAGGCACTGGAATGCAGGGCTGGAGGCAGAAGCCGGAATACAGGCACACAGGGTGACCATGGCCAGGGATTCATTCAGGATGAGAATTCCATGGGATAAGAAGATGTAGACTGTGATCTCACAGAGAGAGTAATTACATTGAGATGGTCATGGGTTCTCTTATAGAGAAAATAGTGATAGGAAGAGAAGAAGGAACTGATGGAGACTGCCATGAGTGGCTGTGATTTTCTATTAAAGCATGAAGCAAATTCATCTATGTGGATTGAGGTTTAGGGACCCTTGAGGAGTCTGACAGACAGACATGGTAGGGAAACAAATAATACTTAAATCCTTCAATGAAATAAGGAAAAAAGGATAAGGGGTTAAGAAGAAGTGATTAAAAGGCTTTTTAAGCAGCAGAGGGCCCTTGGAGGATAAGATGATGAATTTATAGTGGATTCTGTCAGCCTGTTTTTGGTGACCTTTTCTAGTAGCCAGAGTATGAAGAGAGAAAATGAACTGTTTATAGGGTAATCGAGAATTAGAGATGGGGCATAGAACCCAACAGAAGGTCAAGGGGGCAAGGGATTCTAGGAGCTAGACAGGGCAACAGTGTAATGACTGACTGTGGAGTAGAGTTTGGGTCATTTAGGGTCCTTTCTCCCAACTCCCCTCCTTCTTTCTCTTCCCTGAGCTTCTAAAACTTGGGTGTCAAAGAGCCCAGATAGAGTTAAGTTGCATCTTGAAAAGACACATGTTGAAGTGAGGAAATTGGGAGGGAAAGATTGAAGTTCCAAGAGTTCCAGCTGACAAAGCGTTGTTTTAGTTAAAGTCAAATGAAAAGAGAGAAAAAAGAACAATGGCTTTATCTGAATCACTTCCAAGAAAAAGTAACCTCCAGCAAAACTCAAGGCCCACTTTTCTGGAAACCCTGGCACATGGACAGTGGAAATGGAAGCAAAAAGTTCCATTTCCCCAAAAGCGCAGCATCCAATAGAAAAAGCTGGGAAGGATGCGCTGTTTGAAGGTCCTTGAGGCTCAACCTATAATCATTTCATCCCTTGCCCTCTCCTTCACAGATTCCTTAAGCTACTGAAAATAAACTCATTTATGGATGTAATTTTCCTGGGCAAGAATGATGGGGATGTTAGGGAGGTGATGCTAAATAACTTCGCCCTTCCAGAAAGCCTAACTTACAGAATTTCATGATCTCATTAGCTCCCATGGTTTCAATGATCATCTCTATGCAGATCGCCCTCAGATCTACATATCCAGACCTAACTTCTCCATAATGGAACTCATTATCTCTTTCTCCTTCTGAAGTTCCTTATAGCTATCAAGGATGCCGCTCTCCTCCCAGTTCCAGCCTCCCTCAAGCCTCCCCTTCCTCCAGTCTACCTTCCACACAGCTGTCAAGTTAATCTTCCTAAAGCAACGATCTTTGGGGCGAGAACTCTCTATTTGACAAAAATTGCTGGGAAAAGTGGAAAGCAGTTTGGCAGAAACTAGGTATAGATCAGTATTTCATGCCATATGCCAAGATAAGGTCAAAATGAAAAAATAATTTAGATATAAAGGGTGCTATTATAAATAAATTAGGGGGCATGGAATAACTTACCTGTCAGATCTAAGGAGAAGGGGAGAATTTATGATCAAATAAGAGATAAAGAGGACCACAAGAAGTAAAATGGATAATTCTGATTACATGAAATTAAACAGGTTTTACACAAACAAAACCAATGCAGCCAAAATTAGAAGGAAACTAGGAAAAAATTTTCATAGCAAATTTTTCTGATAAAGGTCTCATTTCTCAAATATATAGGGAACAAAGTCAAATTTATAAAAATAAGGGCCATTCCCCAGTTGATAAATGGTCATAGGATATGAACAGGCAGTTTTCAAAAGAAGAAATCAAAGTTATCAATAGCCGCATGAAAAAATGCTCTAAATCACTGTTGCTTACAGAAATGCAAATTAAAACAACTCTGAAGTACCATCTCATATAGATTAGGCTAACAGGACAGAAAAGGAAAATGTTAAATGCTACAGGAGCTATGGAAAAATAGGTACACTAATGTACTGTTAGTGGAGTTGGGAAGTACTCTAACCATTCTTGAGAACAATTTAGAACTATACCTAAAGGCCTATAAAACTATGTAGACCCTTTGACTCAGCAATATCACTACTAGGCCTATATCCCAAAGAGATCAAAGAAAAGGGAAAAGTACTTATATGTACAAAAACATTGATAGCAGCTTTTTTGTAGTGGCAAAGAATTGGAAATTGGAGGGATGTTCATCAATTGGGGAATGGCTGACCAAGTTATGGTATATGATTGTGATGGAATACTATTGGGCTATAAGAAATGGCAAGCAGGAGGGTTTCAGAAAAACATAGGAAGACATTTATGAGCTGATACAAAGTAAAGTGAGCAGAACCAGGAGAATACTACACAGTAACAGTAATAATGACAATCAGCTGTGACTTACTCTGACCAAGACAATGATCAATGACAATTCCAAAGGACCCATAATGAGACCTCTCCACCTCTAGAAAGAATTGATGAACTCTAAGTGTAGCTTCAAGTGCATTTTTTCACTTTATTTTTCTTGCCTTTTTTGCAACATGGTTAATGTGGAAATATGTTTTCCATGACTTCACATCCATAATTGATATCATATTGCTTGCTTTCTTGATGGGTGGGAGGAAGAGAATTTAGAACTCTAAATTTTACAAAATGTTAAAAAATAAATTTAAAAAAATTTAAATAAAAAATAAAGGAAGATCTAACCATGTCACCCTGTCTGTTCAATTAACTTCAATGGCTCCCTATCACTTTAGGATCAAAAAAATTCTCTGTTTGGCTTTTAAAGGCTTTCATAACCTGATCCTTTCCTACTTCTCCAGTTATCTTATACTTTGCTCCTTTTTATGTATTTTGTGGTCCAGTGACAGTGATCTTGCTATTCATTCCTCAAACAGCACTACATCTCCACCAGCTGTGTCCCCCTCCCCACACACACACTTGCACTCTCCTAACTCATCTCTGACTCCTAGCTTATTTGGCTTCCTTCAAGGCTCAGCTAAATTCCCATCTTCTGCAAGAAGCCTTTCCCAGTCCTCCTGAGTTTTAGTGCCCTCCCTCTAAGATGGTCCCCAATTTCTTCTGTATATAACTTGTTTGTACATAGTTGTTTATATGTTGTGTCTCCCATTAGACTGTGGGCTCCTTTGAGAGCAGAGACTGCCTTCTGCTTTTCTTGGGGGTGAGGGGGGGAAAGGAGGGGCATATCTCCAGTGCTTAGCACAGTGCCTGGCACATAGTAGGGACTAAATGCTTATGTCTCTCAGCCAGTTTCCTCACCTGTAAGTGAAGATGGATAGCACCTACTTCACAGTGTTGTTATGAGGGTCAAATGAGAAAATATATATGTAAAGAGATTTGAAAATTTTAAAGTTTGTCCTTTAAAGAGCTATCTAAACATTAGCTTTATCTGTCAATGGCCCCAGCCCACCCAGAGTTTATTGCCAGGCACTGGAGGGAGATACAGCAGACAGTCTGACTCCTAGTCTCATCCTACTAGAATTTTCCCTTTTCTACTGTTATGAACATGTCCACACCCACAGGACTTAGATGAACAAGGAGTCACAAGCTACAACCCTTCTGTTAAAATGGAAGAGCTCCTTGCCTTCCTGCCTGCCATGTCACTGGGCCCTAAGGACCCCTGGGTCTTTCCATCTGTTGGCCCTGCATCCAAGAATCCTTTGTGGATGCATTGTCTCCCCCAATTATAATGACAGCAAGGAATATCTCAATTTCCTCTTTGTTTTCTCAATGTTTAGCACAGTATTTGGCCCATAGTAGGTGCTTAATAAATGCTTCTACATTCCATTCCATTTCTACTAAGTCAGGAACATATGAGTACCCTCTATGAGAATCAAACTATAAAGCCTAAATGCTAGTGAGTAGAGTTAATGTGTGATACACCAATAAAATCTGCAATGTTATTAATCTGATAAGGGTTTAATCGTTTGCACAGTCATTCTTAGGCTTCTGTAATTAGGTCTGAGCAAGTAAGGAGAAGCTGTCAGTGTCAGCAGAGAAAAGCAAGAATCACAGTCAACAAGCTGAAAGCATCTAGTACAACCCATCTAGCATGAATTTGACATAGGAGGAAACTGAGACCCAGGGAGGTAAAGCAACTTAGCCAAAGTCCAAAAGGCAGTGTCGGGGATGGGATCTGACCCAGAGCCAATATGCTCTGATTCTCCTGAAAACATCTGGATCTACAACCAAGGGGGTTCCCTCATCCCTTTCATCTTTTCTGGCTTGGGGAGCTGGGGACCCCAAATTCTTTCCTAGTAAATATAGCACACTAAGCTGCATGAATGGGGAGACTTAAGGAAAAGCTGCTCTGCCCCCTCTCATAACAGCTATTCCCTCAATGTAGATTAGTTTAATCAAACTCCTAATACCTAACCCTGCCCAACCTCCCTAGGTGTTAATTAGCTTGTCAATTCAAATAAATCATAGTAGCCTGGAATTGGAAGGGAGGAGGCCCTTATAGATTGTCTGCTCTAATTCCCCAATAAGTGAAGTCCAGTCTTGTTTTCCTACCTCTTTTCACTCCCTCTCACCCTGTGGCCCTTTGTGCTTCCAGGAGACCCGTTTCTTCATCCAATGTGATGGCCTCAGCCTTGTTCATATCTGGGGCTGAATGGGTGGCTGTCTGCCCTGTGAAACCTGATCTGGGGTTATCTAGATACAATGGCTACGTGCTTATGCTGGCTGACCACCATCACAATGACACTGCCATCAGGGCAGTGAATGAAGTCACCTAGGACTTAATGCTTCTAAATCATCTCTAGCTGCTTCTCCTCCTCCCCTCCCCCCCCACCATCAAGTTTTCCATTCCCTTAGGATGAATTACAACAGATCCTGACCATTTATCTGGGAATCATGCTCTTAGATCCCATGGAACAGCAACAGGAAATTCCAAAACTACTGATAATACAGGAAACAGAGGATGCTGGGGGTTGGGGGGGGGCTTGGCGGGGAAGGGAGAGGGACAGAGAGACAGAGACAGACAGAGACTCTACGTGTGTGATATCTTTCTTATTTTTTCATTTTTCTCTCTTTTTAGCAAGAAGACAGGGATAAATTGGGGAAGCTAACATTTAGACTTCGAAACTAGTTCTAATTTCTTAACATACTATGTCTAGAACCTGAGGTAAAATTGCCACCTGGCTGAAATCTGTCTTCCCACCTCGCCTTAGGGCTTTTTGTCTCCTTACTTCCAGATGCCCAGGGTCTTCATGTTGCCTTCTCATTGTTCAAAGCGCCCAGACTTGCCCTCCTGCTCCTCCTTATTCTGTGGAAACACTTTTTCTTTTATGCTTAGTGGCACTCTTCTAAGGAATAGGAGAGGATCTCATCAAAATAATTCATTCTAAGGTACAAGTAGGGCTTAATCTTCTCAGGACAAATTTGCATTTTTAACTCAAATGAACTGGTAAAATTGCCAAACCAGATCTCTCCCCTTCTTCCCTCCTCACCACCCTCACCCTCCTCTCCCCAGTAAATACTTAGTTTTGCCCCTAATGATGAACCTTGAACCTTCCACAACACACCTTCCTTACCTTTTCAACCAGAACCACCCACAGATCCCCAAATGAGATTGGGGAGGGCTTTTAATTAGATTGGATTGCTGGAATAAGATCTTGGTATTTAGAGCTAGAAAGGACATCATTGACTGTCTAGGACAACTCTCATTTTACAGTTTAGGACACTGAGACCCAAGGAAGGTAACTAACTTGCCCCTACTCCACAAGCAGTAAGTGTAAGAGTTGGGAACTTCCTCCCCTTCTTCCACCTAGTCCTAGTGGACTGGCTTCTAAGAGGCGACACCAGGGGTCCGCCCCTGGACGAGACTGTAAATTCCCTGAGGTCAAGGATGTCATTGTACCCCCAGGAGTTCCTGGGGTAGAGGGTGAATTGTTTAATTGAATTATAGAAACCTGAGAAGCTGTTTTCTCATTATTCTGTTCTGTGTGTGCGGAGAAAGGGCGAGGGCATTATCCAGGACATTGGCTCTATGACCTCAGTCTTGTTCTAAGGTTCCTGCAAAATTAGAATATGTACCCCAGCGTGTGTCATGAGAAAGATTCCTGGTCCTATATTATTCCCAAAGCTGACATACCAGTGTGTTCTTACAACATGGACTAGAGTCCTTCCAGGTCCAAATGGCAGGGTGGTACAGTGGTCACTGGCTTTGGAGTCAGTAGATCTGGGTTCAAATCCTGCCTGAATAACCTTGGGCATGCTACTTCACCTTTCCTGACCTCATTGTCATCCTCTGTAAAAGGAGCTGGTCGGACCTGACAGCCTCTGAGATGCCTTCCAACTCTAGAGCTAGGAGCCCAGGTTTCATTCCAAGAGACCCTTGGACAACAGCCCAAATTTTCTGTATCCCCTCCCTTGTATCTTTATAAAAGGATTCCTCATCTGAGTCCCTCAAAGTTAAAATACTGCTATCTGTTTTAATTGTGATTTTATTGGAGTAGGAAACCCCTCTACCTGTGCAGATTTTCCACCTTACCCCCCTCCAGCTCCCAAGTTTCAGAGAAGGGCTTAGGGCATGCTGACAGGCTCGGTGGCTTGCCAGCATGTAGCAGAGGAGGGAGAGACTTCCTGACTCCAAAGCCTGCTCTCTCTCCAGGACACCATACTCCTCCAAAAGTCAGAACACTATAAAAAAATTCATTTGTTCAATTAGTCCTCTCTCAAATAATCTCATTGCCCACTAATGTCTATGCTACCCATCTCCTTCTATTACAGCAACACTTTATCATCCACTGGCTTGGTTGGGCAGACTATCATTATTGGCAGAGCGGCTGCTTCAAAATAGAAAGTCTTAAATATAAAGGCACGAAGAGGGACTTTCAGGAAAATTGAGGAAGCTTCCAAATGTTTTTTCAACAACGACTGAGCCTTTTTATGCTGGAAGAAAGTAAAATGTGAAGTGAAGGATGTCCTATTGTGCGACTACACAGTTCAGTCAGGAAAGTTACACCTTTCCCCCCGCCGAAATCAACACTTGTTGCATTCATCGTTCTACGGATTATCGCATAGTTGTAATCACAGCTTAAATTCTGTCAAATATGAAATAAACTTATTTTTCATAATTTTAGTATTTGTTTTAAAAAATGTGATTTCTATGGGCTAATGTGTCAAACCAATCCCCTTTATAAGTAAAGAAATTAAAGCTTAATCAGTGGAACCAAAGTCAAATACTGAATCCTGACCCTGACACTAATTAGAACTAGGGTTTCTGGGAGTCTCCAATCTAAAAAGAGAAGAAAAAAATAAGATGGTGACATTCATTGATGACTCCCAAGCTTCCCTGCCTTTTTTTTTCTAAGTCAAACTCTCTCTTTCAGTCCCTTCCCCAAACAGTCTGTCAGAGGAGGGAAGGAAAATCAGTTTAATCAAGACCAGACTTCTCTGAGTCCAGGGTCCATCCCATGGCTCTTCAATTAGCCATCGTAAGCCATCCTTCCTTGATTAGAGAGGAGCTCAGTTGGCTTGATGGGGTTTTAAAGTATTACATGATTGCTAAATGGATAAAGAAAGCTGACTGATGTTGAGGCAACTTCATTTCATCTTACTGTCCAGATAATGCCCATCGTGGCTCCTACAAATTATTTTTTTCTTCTAGTTTGTGCAACAAATATTGCTAGCTTGACGGAAAAAATATAGCTTCCATTCAACAAATATCTATTGAATACCTACCATGTGCAAGGCACCAGTACTAGGTTAATGTTTTAATGTTTTGTAAATAGTAGATATCCAAGAAACATTTGTTAAATACTACTAAAGTCAATGAAATATTAAACATGTTCCTACCCTCTAGCAACTTATTTCAGAAAAGAACCCTATTTTCCCATTTATTTACTCTGTGAACGCAAAACTTAACTAATCCTAAGATTTCTTCTCCATCTTCCCTACCCCTACTCACGGATAATGGATTTTTTAAATAGCCTCAAATCCCAACGTCTGCCCTGGCTCCTCTTAGAACCCGTCTGTATAATAGCTGATACGAGTGGGATGCAATATTACACTTTACCAGTAGGTTCCACCATTGAACTTTACTACTGAAGCCTGAACATTCCTTAAATTCAAGGGCTTCAAGTTACATGAAAAAGCAAACAAACAACCGAACAAATCGAACCAGAACCTACATGTTTCCTAATTCAGTGGTCATTCTGTATGATTGCATGGGGTAGGCAACCAACCAGGTGGAGAGTGGGGAGACAAGTAGCATTCAGAGTCAGAACAATAAACTTTCAGGGAAGGACCAAGATTTTCCATCCCAAAGCATAAGATACTTTGTCAAGACACGAATGCTTATTAAGGGCTTCAAGGTGGTTTGTTTTAGGGATTCAGAGATAACTGAGGAAATATTCATTGATTGATGGCCATGCAATTATTGGTTTGCTAATTGTCTAGACTTTTCTGACACAACCGAAAGCTTCACAAAGAACAAGTTTAAGCAATCAGGACATTTCACAGAGATGGCATTTAGTGATCTTGGCTAGGGGTTACCTTGCAATCCAAGTTTCCAAACCTGCTTATTTCTATTCTGGAATTCCCTCTCTTCTGCTGGTTAAGTGGAATCATAAGTACTGACTGATAACCTCCCCCAATCTTCCAACATATGCAGCTCCAGAGATGAACTGTACCAGAACTCTAAAACCTATGAAATAACTCATAGCCAAGTTTGTACATATTGCAAATATAAATTATACATAAAACATTTCCAATTTTCTCAAACAGATGTTAACCCTAATCGTCTCTTGTGAAGTTAGTTCTAATTCAAAGGGAAATTTTTCAGAACAAATAATGGAAGAACTTTTTTTGTTTTATTTTATAGTAATGCTAATAACAGGTTTCACATATGTTTTTGTATCTTCTAAAGTAAGAATTCTGGATTTCAGCCCCAAGGACATAATTTATGTTGATTACACAGTTTTTCCCTTGCAGACTAATGGTTTTTTTCCCCTTACTCAAGTATGTACATAGATTACATTTAATATAGTTTTAAAAGAAAGTAGTTTTTAAGCCTAACTGGGAGAAAACCCAAATTCCACCACTTTACTTCCTCTCTCATCCCAAGAGAAGATGCCTATAATGTGTTCAATCTAAAGACAGCTGAATCTCATTTATGCTTACCTGTCTCAAGGGTTATAGCCTGATTAAAATATTTTGTTATCAGCTATTGCCTCAATAACAGAATCCTAATGGTTAGATAGGCAGAAATAAAATTCCAAACCAATCGACAATTTCTATTAGAATAAAATTTCACCGAAAGGAGCTCCTTGAGATAACATTGTCCTACCACAGGCAACACTGGAAAGCAGAGGGAAGCTATCTCCCATGCCCTCCTACTCAATTCTTTAATGAACCAATCAGTAAGCATTTGTTAAGTGCCAGGAGCTGGGGCTACAAAGACAAAAATGAAACAGGCTTTACCCACAAGGAGCTTATAGTCTAACAGGGGACACAACATGGGCAAGAAGAAATAGGTATAAAATAGATACACATTACAAAACTGAAGGTAATTTTTTTTGGAGGGAAAAGAGGAAAGGTCTCACATAGAAGGGTTGAGCAGAGTTTTAAAGAATGCAAAGCATCCTGAAAGGTGGAGATGAGATGAGAGTACAATCGACCAACCACTGCTAACCATCTATTACGTGATAGGCACTAAGAACAAAAGAAAAACTAGAGTCCCTGCCTTTGACAAGCTTACGGTCTACTGGGTGAGCCAGAAAAAAACAATAAAATTCATCTGGAAGAACAAAAAGTCAAGATTATTAAGGGAATTAATGAAAAGGAAAGGTGGCCTAGAGGTACCAGATCTAGAACTATATTATAAAGCATCAATCATTGAAACTACTCGGTACTGGCTAAGAAATAGCGGTGGATCAATGGAATAGGATAGGTACACAAGACACAGCAAGAAATGACTATAGTAATCTACTGTTTGATAAACCCAAAGACTCCAGCTTCTGGGATAAGAACTCACTATTTGACACAACTGACAAATTTGACAAAAACTGGCAAAAATTGCTGAGAAAATTGGAAGAGAGCAAAAAGTAGGCATAGACCAGCATCTCACCAGGATAAGGTCAAAATGGGTACATGATTTAGATGTAAAGGGAGATACCATAGGCAAATTAGGAGAGCAAGCAATGCCTATCAGATCTATGGATAAGGGAAGAATTTATGAACAAACAAGAGATATAGGACAGTATGAAATGCAAAATGGATAATTTTGATTACATTAAATTAAAAATGCTTTGCACAAACAAAATCAATGCAACCAAGATTAGAAGGAAAGAGGATGGGAAATAATTTTTACAGCAAATTTTTCTGATAAAGGCCTCATTTCTCAAATAAAAGAGAACTCAGTCAAATTTATAAGTATACTAGTCATTCCCCGATTGATAAATGGTCAAAGGATAGGAACAGGCAGTTTTCAGATAAAGAAATTAAAGCTTGGGGCAGTTAGGTGGTGCAGTGAGTAGAGCACCAGCCCTGGAGTCAGGAGGACCTGAGTTCAAATCCAGCCTCAGACACATGACACACTTACTAGCTGTGTGACCTTGGGCAAGTCGCTTAACCCCAATTGCCCTGCTTTCCCCCTGCAAAAAAAAAAAACTATCAGTAGTCATATGAAATCTATTTAAATCACTATTGATTAGAAAAATGTAAATTAAAACAATTCCAAGGTACCGTCTCATACCTATCAGATTGGCTAATATGAAAGAAAAAGAAAATGATAAATGTTGGAGAAGATGTGGGAAAATTGGGATGCTAATGCATTGTTGGTAGAGTTATGAACTGATCCAACCATTCTGGACAGCAATTTGGAACTATGCGCAAAGGGCTATAAAATTGGGCATACCCTTTGATCCAGCAATTCCACCAGTAGGTTTGTATCCCAAAGACATCATAGGAAAAGGAAAAGGATCCGCATGTACAAAAATATTTATAGCAGCTCTTTGGAGAAATGGCTAAATAAGTTGTGGTATATGAATGTAATGGAATACTATAACAAATATGTATATGCTATATGTGTATGTATGTGTGTATATGTGTAATGTGTATGTATAAACACACACACATATGAAATGATGAGCAGGTAGATTTCAGAAAAACCTGGAAAGACTTACATGAATTGATGCTGAGTGAAGTAAGCAGAACCAGAACATTGCGCAATGATCAACTATAACTGACTTAGCTCTTTCCAGCAATGCAATGACCGAAGACAACTCCAAAAGAGTCATGAGGGAAAATTCTATTCATGTCCAGAGAAGGAACTATGGAGTCTGAATGCAGATCAAGCATATTATTTTCATTTTTTTGTTTTTTATTTTTTATGTGGCTTTTCCTCTTTTGTTGTGTTTCTTCTTTCACAACACGACTAATGTGGAAATATGTTTCCATGATTGCACATGTATAAGCTATATCAGATTGCTTGTTGTCTTGGGGAAGGAGGAAGGAAGGGAGGGATGGAGAAAAATTTAGGACTCATGATCTTATAAAAATGAATTTTGAAAATGATCTTTACATGTAATTGGAAAAAATTAAATACTATAATTAAATACTATTCACAAAAAGATATGTATTATATCCAAGTAATAAATATATATAATAATATTAATATATATATATAATATTAATATATATAATATATAATAATATTATAATAATAAATAAATAATAAAAGATGGTATGTGGGAATACACAAATACACACGAAAAAATACTGAAAGCATTAGTTCATAAGCTTAAGCCACCCCTCCCACATTTGAATTTTAAAAGTAGATTCCTATCTAGGCAAGATTGTCTAAGTGTCAGCATTAATACTAGCTCACATTTACATAGGGTTTTGTAGTTTACAAAGCCAGCAATCCGTCCTGAAGCACTGCCTTCCCTGCTCTGGACTGGAGTGTCCTCCAGCAACAATTCTCTCCTCATTCCCAACAATGAGTCAACTAATTGCCAAAGTTACAAAATCTTGGAGCTGAATGAGACCTCAGACCTTGCCAAACACAACCTAGGTGAAAAAGGCATTCTAAGACCACATTATGTGGTACAAATGAGTGGCCTCTGCCAGATCTCTGCGTGGAGATCTCCAAGGCTACCTTCCACAAAGAAGCCCATCCCACTTTCAGACAGCTCAGTTAGGAATTTTTCTTTATATTGAGCTGAAATCTACCCCTCTCCAACTCCTACTCATCACTTCCAGTTCTGCCTCCTGGGAAAGAGAAGAACAAATCTAATCTTTCTTTCACCACGCTGGCTGTTCTCCTCTAAATATGCTCTAGTCTGTCAGGGTCTTCCCTGAAATGTGGTGCCTGCAAATAAAAAGGATGCCCATAATGTACTCTAGCCAGAGTAGACTAGATAGCAAGGCAAGATCACCTTTCTCATTCTGGATACTGTCGCCCTTAAAGGCTACCATTTCACACCACTGTCTATGCCATATTTACCACAGTCCACTAAAACTTCCAGATTTTTTTCACATCAATTATCTAACCATACTTTTTCCCATCCTCACTGTTGCAGAGTTATTCAGATAAGAGCTTTAGTAGGCACCCAGTAAATATCTATAGAATCTGTAGAATGAATCTCTCTCTCTCTCTCTCTCTCTCTCTATTTATTTATATATATGTATATATTTATATACACAAGCACATGTACGTATACATATATATGTATATGTATGTATACACACACATATAAAATTTCCATCTAAACTAATGCAATGGTCAAATCAAACCATTGAGTTGCCACCATAGAGATTTAAATACTAATCTTGGTGCTTGGGGGGAGAATGTGGAAACTAGCTCTGTCTTCTTCAGGTTTACCTCCAAGAGGTCAGAGTTGTGGCTTTATCCTGCTAAGGAAGGACTGAAAATGAAGGCTATGAGTGCAGATGATCCTGTCTTAACTTGAAGATACTTAAGTTGAAGAACAATACTTACATATACCAAAGAGGAGATCAGTGAATTTGGGGAGATATTAAACAACAGTCATTATTTAGGGGCAGACAGAGGATCAGCAATGGCTCATTTTCTTTCTGGAAGCAACTGGGCTGAAAATTCATTTCTTGCTTCCTGGAGTCACTTGTTGGATTCTGCAGGCCAGGCAGTCGCATTTTTCAGTTGCTAATATGAATAACACCCAAGTAAGGAATGCCCCAAACTGCACTTGAGGAAAAGTATTGAACTAAAATGAGCAAATGACCACACCAAAACTGTTACAAAACTCAAAGTAATTTATATAGGGAATATGTTTCATGGACATAGAAGCCTGTTCTGCCCTTAAGTGGCAGCACTGTGCAATGGATAAAATGCTGGAGTTGGAGTCAGGAAGACCTGGGTTCAAATCCTGCCTCATCTATTTACTAGCTATGTGATCCTGGGCAAAAACACTGAACTCTTCTGGGTCTTGGTTCCTTATCTGTAAAATGAGGAGACTAGATTAAAAGAACCTAAGCAAGGTCTCTTGCAACTCTAAATCTATGGTGCTATGATTTTGTGAAGGAAAAGCCTTTTTGTGTTTATTCTCACTTCAAATAAGGAAAAAAGAAGCCTTTTGATTCAAATGAATTTTCCAACAAACTCAAATTCTTATGCATAAATTTTTACTTTCTACCTCATTCGTCTTGGAGGTTCTTTAACCTCTGGCCATTTTTGAGGTTCAGTCTAACCTCCAGAGTTTGGCTTCCTCATGTGGCAGAGTCCAGTTATGTGTGTGTGACTCCTCTGGGCTGTTCTCTCAATATGCCCTCCCTCATCCTTAGAAAGTCACTCCCATAGGAGCTCAGAGCTGAATGGGGTATCCTGGGGCTAGCTACTGTAGCTAAAAAGCCCAGGATAAGCTTCCCATGAACAATCAGCCAGCAGGCTCAACTCTTAGCAAAGGCATTTACTCAGACAGCACAGCAAACTACTCAATACTCTCATCATGTGCCTGGAGTACACTCTCTCACAAATAAAGCAGAATCTAGGGGTAGAGTGGGATCACACTTTGGGGTACAACAAGGGTAGGTGAGCCACATATGCACGATATAAACCTGGCAAAAGTAACATGCAACTACTGGTTCTAAAGTCTGTTCTCCCTTTCTCTCAGAGCACTGCTCTGCCAAAGTATAGAAGGAACCCAAGGCCTAACGTGTTTCTCTCGGACTTCTTACATGTGATTTCATTGGATCTTAGTCAGAGGACCTGAGTTCAAATCCCAGCTCTGCTCCATAGGTGACCATGAACCAGTTGCTTAATGTCTTTGGTTCCTAGCTCCTCCTCATCTATAAGACAGGACTGTTGGACTGGACTGCCGTTAAGGTCCCTCCAGCTTTAAATCTATGATATTAGAAATCCTGTGAGGTGAGGGAAACATTATCATTCCCATTTGAAAGATGAAGAAACTATGGCTCAGCCAAGTGAAATGACTTAATTAAGGTCACACACAAGTAAGTGGTAGAGCTAGGACTTAATCTAGATCTTCAGACTTTGGATCCAGTGTGTGTGTCCTTCATTATACCATATCAATTTCTAAATATGTACAAAAAGGGAGTATGATATAGAGAGAAGAAAACTGGACTTGGAGTCCAAAAGAGCTGGGTTCAAATCCTAACTTATACACTTACTAGATGTGTGACTTGGGCATGTCATTTAAACTGGCTGAAGGAGGAAAAGAAGAAAAAAATCTTACTAATCACCAGGCACTATGCTAAGCACTTTACAAATATTATCTCACTTGAGCCTCACAACAACCCTGGGAGATAGGTTCTATGATTATCCCCCTTTTACAGTTGAGGAAACCAAGGCAGACAAAAGTTAAGTGAGTTGCCCAAAGTCACCCAGCTAGGAGGTGTCTTGAGTTGGGAGTCTTCCTGACTCCAAGCCCAGGGTTCTGCCCACAGCACCACATAGCTGTGCCTCAGCTTCTTCATCTATAAAGTGAGGAGGCCGGAAATGAAGACCTCTATGGTCCCTTTCAGCTCAAGTTCTATTATCCTATAAACTGAATTCCCTAGATTTCCAAAGGTAAACTAACTGAATGAATTATACCCTAGATATAAAAGGTATTTTGCTTTTTCTGAAGTCATTTTACAGGGCAGAAGAAGTGAGCACATAACTTTTCTATTATGAAGGCAGCATTTATATTTCAGGATTTACATTTAAAGGACTTTCAAAAAAATGTTTTCCAAACAATTTAGACTTAAGAACCCAGATCAATGCAAGGCCCAACCACAGCTGAAGAAGACCATGATGAACCAAGGTACCTACCTAGCCAAAAGGTGTCAGAAAGCAGAATAAGATAAATATTTTTGGACTTGACTGACTCGGGAATTTATTTTTACTATGCATATTTGCTACAAGAGTTTTGTTTTTCTCTTTTTAAAAATACCGCTGGGGGAGGTGAATTGGGGAGAGAAAAGGGGTAGAGATAGTGAAGGAGAAGAAAGAAAAAAGAAAGAATGGAAGGAAAGAAGGAAGATAGGGAACAAGCGAAAAGAGAAAGAAAGGAGGAGAAAAGAAAGGAGGGAAAAGAGAAAGAAAAAGAGGAAGGAAGGAAAGGAGGGAGGGAGAAAGAAAAAGAAAGAAGCAAAGATAAAAGAGTCACTGAAGCACTTTTTTAAAATGTACAGAAGAATAGAAGGAAGATCACAAGGAAACAGACAAGCACAGAACAACTGTGAAAGTTACACACTAGATTTATATAATTAAAAAGAAAAGCAATTTATACATAATAGAAACTCTTAGTTTCATGGAAACTTTGCAAATCTAGTACTTATGTGGAAATGCAAATGTTATGTGGTGTTTAAGTCCAGCTAGGGATAAATAAATTAAGTTAATAAGATAACTACTCACTGAGAACACAGGAGGGAAGGGAAGGAAGTGATTTGGTGCATATATTAAGTTTGTAGAATGGACATTGGAAGACTGAAAGGGGAGAGGGAAGGAGCAAACTGTCAGAGATAAGAACTGATTCTCTAAATCAAGGCTCTTAGCATGCCTGCTTCCTACTCCCAGGGCAAAAATGACAGGCCTGGTACTGGTACAGAACCGGATCAGGAAACTCTGGCCTCGAAGCTCTTTCTGGGCCAGCTTGAGGCCATGCTGAACAAACGGATTGTGGTCGCTAGGGTAAATCCATAGCCTTTTCCTTCAGCCTCTCCTTGCTGCTATTCACCAGCACTTACTGGGCATCTTCATGTTGTCTTTCCTCTATACCAAACTCTAACCAACTTAAAATAATCAACTTTAAAATATTCATCTGAGCCCCATCTTCTACAATGAGGCCTTTTCTGATTCCCCAGCTGCTAGTATTCTTCCCTTTCCAAAATTACATTTGTCATAAAGATTTTGGATATAATTATATTTTGGCCCCCAAAGGAAAGGGTTGGCTTTATCTATCAATCTCACCTAGGCCATTGCTTGGAATTTAGCAAGGGCTTAACAAATTCTTGTTGACCTATGTGATTCACTGCACTCTCTGGGGATGGTCTGTTTTGATCTTAAGTGCTTAGGATTATTATGGAAATGCTAACAAACTAAAGTTTGGGGCAAAATTCAGATATTTCACTCTCTACGACCAATATCCTAAATATTAGGACTTCAAGCAAAGCTATTCCTTGTCTTTTATCAACTGTAAATTAAGTCTAGAGGTCAGAGTTTGGCTGCACACCAATCTACAATTTACAACAAAGAAGAAAATGTTACCGATTTGAACCTTAGTCCTTCCGAGCTTCAAATTTCTGCTTATCTTTACTATGTACCTAGACTATTTTTTATTCAAAATAAAAGTGCTCCCCAGGAAAACAAGGATTAGTTGTTAGTAACTTTAAGTCTTTATATGTTAAGATCCATTCTCTAAAGAGTAGTCCAAAGCATAAGATTTAGAAGCCACTTCTATACCGAGTTACTCAAAGATGAGTAGGTCAGAAACACAGGCTCGGACTAAGCTGGATACCCTAAAGGTATCCTTGGCCAGGATTCCCACAAATTTGATGATGGCTAGCAGCCTGGGCACATGCACAAGAAGCCATTGTTCACACTGCCCTCTACTCTCCCCAGAGAGCTCTGCTGTAGCTCACAATGGAGGTCTCTCAAACAGCAGGTGCAACTGACTGTGGCTCACTGACCTCCTGGGAAGAAGCCAACCCCTCACCCCACCCCCACAGCAGGCCTCCTTAGCTCTGGGATTCCTAATCTTCCATGGGCTACAACAGTCTGTTTCTGTTGGATCTTGTAAGTCTCCTACTTCACACCCTACTCACTCCAACATGTACTCTAAAGTGGACACTGACTTTTAAAATTAAAGCAAATTAAAATAAATTTTGAGAATTTCCTAGCAACCCTTTTAGAAACTGGACAAGTTTCCACTGAGAGCTTGAAAAGCAAAGGGCCTAAAATTCTACACAATTTTGATAAATCTAAGGAAGATTAATTTGTATTTACGTGTAATGGGAGGAATCATTCCAGATCAGGGTTTGGGTCAGCCCCCTTATTCAGTTCTACATAATAAATATTTATTAAGCACCTACAATGTGCCCCTGGCAGTGCTAAGCACTGGAGATACTGGATGTCTATACATTAAAGGTGCTAATAACAAATTCAGTAAGAATAGAAAGCTCCACTGCTGAGTAAGGAAAAAAAGGAAGACCAGTGGCTTCCCATAACATCATGGCAGCAAGGACTTTCTTTGCGTACTACACGTACAGTCATATAAACAAACTGAAACAAATGATGTCTTTTAGAAAGTAAACCTCAATTCTAATTTTTACCCAGGATTTCCCTGCTGGAGATTAAATTTAGATCGTAAGATCATAGGAGCATAGATTTAGACCTGGAAGGGTCCTCTTACCTCTGACCTGCCCAGAGTCGCACAGCTAGGAAGTGTCAGGGAGAAGCTTTGGGCTCCAGCTTTCCTGACTCCAGGGCAATCCACGAGGTCATGCGGCCTCTTCTTCATATACATCCAGTGGGTGGCTTCAATTCACGCCTCAGTTAAAAATCATCAACCTAGCACCCTTCTAATAATCCCCATCCTGAGTCTTAAACCAGGAAGAGAGTAATTTCTTTAAAACAATCCTTTCCCTCTACACCACCTCCCCTGCCCCCGTCCCAGCCACTGTCCTTTGGCAAAGATATAGAAAGAAAATGTTTTACACCTTAAGCAAATTAGGATAATAGGACCATGGATGTAAAAGCTGGAAAGGCCCTCAAAAGTCAATACCTTCACATTGTAAGAAACTGAGGCCCAAAGAAATTCCTCCAAGGTCCTATTGCTACTAAGCGGCCAACCTGGAATTTGATCCTGGGTCCTCAGACGCTGACTCCAGCACTCCTTTCAAGGCACCACACTGCCTCCCACATTATAGGACGAAGCTTCCTATTTTGGATGTGAGGACTGGCCTCTGAAAGAACAAAGCATGCTTCGCAAGCTGGCCACTGTTTGCTTAGAGAGCCTGCTGCCTTTCAGCTGAGAGGCTGAGTCCTCGAGAACCTGTGCCTCTGACATGTGCCATCTTGTGCTTGGGGTTTGTGAATTACAGAGCAGTTGTATGTGTTGGTTTATCCTGAAAGGCAAACATCCATTCAGTATCTCGTTCAGGGTGGTGGCTTTATGGAGGAGACCGATGCCGGACTGAGCACTCCCACTGCCAAAGCTGCTGGCCTTCAGCTATTGAAATGTCCTCTCCTTACCAGCTCTGTTAAAACTGGAAAGCCCCAACCTAGCTAGACCAACTAGGTACTCATTTTCCTTCAGAAATTTGGAAATATAACATGTAGTTTTTTTTGGACATGGAGCCAAGTAATATGTGTCATTTCTAAGTAAAAAAAAGGGCACACCTACATTATACATGTGGTACAAGAGCCACATCTGAAAAAATTGATCCAGTCACTTTTGGCTCCAGAAGACACTGGTCTGGCCCAATTTCAATCCCAGTAATTGCACTCAGCTAAATTCATGCAGACTTTCTCGGTGGACAAAGTATTCACTTGTCATTCATTATTGCAACACCTTGCCTATAGTCTTTTAAAAATTCCATTAAGCTTTATCCTACTTGGAAAGTTTCTCAGCATACTCTGCAAAGAGAACAGCAAACAAACCACTTGGCTTCATGTATTTCTCTACCCAGCCCAGACCCCAAAGTCCTCCTATGCCTTTGCTAACACCTTAGAATTCTTCACCCTCTTGCCCTGTCCCACCATACCTGCCTTACCAACTTCCTATGCTGGGCAAACTCTACTCTCTGGCCACTTTCAAAATCCTCTCTCACTTTTGGGGCTGCTGACAGCAGCTGGAGAATTAAGAAACTAAGCCACTTGGCTCCACATCTAACCCCAGCTAGACACTCAATGCTGTTTGGCAGACAATCCTGTGACTTCAACAATGGTGGCTGTTCCAAACTTTCTTCCCTAAACTTCCTGTTCCCCTTCTCCGTCTCTGTGGGTAGTCAGACTTCCTACTTCCCTGAGAAAATTACAACCATCAAGCTTGGGGGCCTCTCAGTGTTCCTCCCCCTACCTTATCTCATAAGTAGATGTTGAGATGGAAGGGGCCATGGAGGTCATCTAGTCCAGCTTATGGAGGAAGGGCAGAGAGACAAGTGCTTTGCCTAAGATTCCACAGTGAGGGATGTCAAAGGCAGGACTGGAATCCAGGTCCTCTGCCCCAAGCCAAGGGAACGTTCCACTTCAGTCTGCTGCTCTAGGCCTCCCCTTAACATGCTTTTTCCTGTCTCCAGCTCTGACTTCTCTTCTCCGGTGATGCCCAAGGTCATACGGGTGGGATTTAGTCCTGAGTCTTTGGCTTCCAAAGCCAGTGTTCCTCTTACACTGCCACCCTTTCTCTCAGAATTCCAGTACTGTTTTGAAAAATAACTGGAGCACAGAAGTCTTCAGAATAAATAAATTAAATAATTTCAAAATCATGTCCTAATAGTTACCCATTGAACAAGATTTAGCTGCTATTCCCTGAGAAGAGATGGCAGGGGCACTGATTACAATTTGTTTACTACACTATTAGAGGGCAAGTGTTTCCATGGAGGACCAAAACGCAGGATAAAACTAAGGGGGCGGTCTGCCACGAATACAAACATTATGTACTCCTAACACCTGTCCCTCAAAATATTTCCTGATGTTGTGAGATCAGAGGGTCTAGTCTGGTCAAAAAGCAGTGAAGAGAAAGGAACAGAAGAACAATGGATGGGCCCAATGGTCATCGTGCAGGTGCTTTTCCAGATGAGGCTGGGGAATCCCAGAAGACTTGCATGGTTCTTGCTCTCAGGGCCTGGCACGGAGGCTCTGCAGTGGGAAGAATGGAGGTTGGCAGGGATTTCTGTAGGACCTGTTATCCTGTGAACACACGTGGGCAGCAGCCATGGTGGTAACACAAGCAGGAAAGGAGAATACCAGAGAGGGGGGACAAAAAATCTGAACAGATGTCAGAGTGAGGCAACAAAAGTTACTAAGGCCAGCGTTTGGACTAGAGACTGGAGGGAAATGGCAAAAGTCCCACCGACATTTTCCCCATTCTTTGAGGCCCTACTCAGGTACCACCAAACTCCATGAAATCTTTCTACCTTCTCCTCCTTCCTTGTTGGTGTATTATCTTAAAGATTTCCAAGTCGAGTCAACAAACATTTGTTATTTACTGTGTACCAGGCACCGGGCTAAGTGCTTTATAAATATAGGTGAAATGAGAAGGAAAGCACTAGCACTGGGGGTAGGGAGGGCTGGCAAAGGCCTCTTACAGAAGGCAGGATTTAAGCTGAATCCCAGAGGAAGCCAGGAGGTAGAGACAAGGAAGAAGACCATGCCAGGCATGGGTGACAGGAGATGGAGGGTCCAAGCAAGGGACAGTAAGAAGGCCAGTGCACTGGACTGCAGAGAAACACATTAATAAATGCTTGTGGAGCTGAATTCATGTAAGGTCATTCTTGGGGCAGCTAAATGATACAGTGGATAGAGCACTGGGCATGGAGTCAGGAAGATGTGAGTTCAAATCTGTCTTCAGACACTTACTAGCTGTGTGACCCTGGGCAAGTCACTTATCCCTCTTTGCCTCAGTTTCTTCAACTGTAAAATGAGTTGGAGAAGGAAATGGCAAATCTCTCCAGGATCTTTGCCAAGAAAACCCCAGATGGGGTCACAGAGTCGGGGACAACTGAAATGAGTGAACAATAAGAAATGTCATTCTTAGTGTTTGGACTACTGCCCAACATAGGAGAGGTCACTAGACCTGGAGGCAGGAAGGCTGGGCTCACATTCTACCTCAGACACTGCATGCATGCATGCATGCATGCGTGGCCCTGGGTAAGTCACATCCCCTCTCTGCACCTTGCTCTCCTCACATGGAATATGAGGCAGTCGGACTTACCAGCCTCCAAGATCTCTTTTACTTCTAGAACTAGGATCCTACTCTTTACATTGAGCTAACTAGGAGAACGAGCTCTTGCCTGGTTACGGTTCTACAGAAGGTGAGTCTGGAACAGACAGAGGCAGGCTAATCAAAGACAGCTCAGTGGAGGTTGGTGGTGAGCAGGGGTCTGGAGCCAGGGGAGGGGACGAGGATTCTGGGCCAGAGGAAGAGTACGCTGACAGGCTGCCCCGGAGTGGGGAGTCTAAAGGCGGGCTTGGGAGTTGTCAAGCAGGTTTGCTAGGAAGGAGTGTGGAAACCCCAGGTACCATCTGCTCACATAAAGCAAACATAGTTGAGAAGAGGGAAAATGGAGAACACATTATTTGTTGATTAAGGATAATTTGTGCAAGGTTCATCCCAGTTCCTCCCATTCTTCTCCAGCCCCCCCCCCACCCTTTGCTCTCTGTTGTACAGATTCCAAGGACGGATAGTGGAGACAAACATCAAAGGAAACCCAGCTGACAAACCCAGAACACACCATGCAGTCACAGAGAATTTACTGGGTGTTTTAGTTTATTTTAAAGCATATATAGACACATCTTTCATTTGGGTTTAAGGACAGCTACCTTAGGGAAAAAGGCTCGGCTCTGATGCAGCCCCCAACACCCCACCCCTAGTGGCTTCTTCTGCGGGCTGTAAAGGCAACACAGTGCAGAGAGCAGTCTGCTGAACATGCCATGTGTTCGAATCCTGCCTCAGAAGCAGGCTAGCTGGGTTAGTCTGGGCCTCAGGTGTCTCAACTCTAAAGCTAGAGGTTTAGACTTGTGACCTCCCCCAAAGGCTCCTCTCAACTCCAAATCTATAATCTTATGACCATGGGGCTCCTCTTCTTCCTCAGAGAAAACAAAAATCACAGAAATTCTAGTATGAGACCCTGGGAAGAGAAGGAATGAGCCCTAAAATGGACACGGGGTAGAGAAAACCTAGACTGACATCAGTGTTCTTTTTGGAGGGTGGGACATTGGGGAAGGGGGGTTGCAGCAATAAAACCCAGGCCTTCTCACTTAGAAGAGACTAAAAAAACCTTCAACAAGTGAAACCATAAACCACCAAGAGCCCAAGGCAAGGAGAAAGCCCAGGAGCAGGGCCAAGAAAGGAGAGCTCCCCTGCCCCAGGCAAAGGCCTCACGCACCAACAAGTTGCTTTCCGGTGGCTTGCCTCGGACTGCCCCGTCAACAGCTTCCTTTTGGGCCCTTCCAGCTCCTGCCTGCCTTGGAGATCCAGAGACTACTGAGGGCTTGCCCAGACAGAGCCATACCAGGGACCTGACTTCCAAGGCCTAGGAAGAATGCGGGAGAGCTGAGGGCTGCTGTGACCTCTCTTCAGCCCAGGCTGACCTGTGTATATGGCCTGAGCCTGCTGGCTTCCAGAGGCCAAGAGCGGCTGGATCACAGAGATGCTGCCCTGTCTAATGTTGCCACAACTGCTTTACGGAAAATATGCAATTCCTCATGACATTTTCACTGGTAAAGTTCCAACCTTATAAATAAGAATTAAGAAATATTTTACCAAGGTGAAGACAGGCTTAGAAAAAAAAGGAGACATTCAAAACTCACAGAATATAGAGATTATCTAGTAAAACCCTTTTAGATAGGAAAAAATAACAAAAATAAAAATAAGAGCTTACATTTTACAAAGGACTTGAGAGGGAGTGTGGTATAATGGGTAGGACAGTGAGCTTGGAGTCAGGAAGACCTGAGTTCTAATCCCACCTGTTGGCATTTGCTAGCTCTGTGATCCACTTAAGTCACTTTAACTCTCTGTATCTCAGTTTCCTCATCTGTAAAAGTGAGAGGGGTTAAACTCAATGGCCTTTCAAGTCACTTTCTAGCTCTAAGCCTATGATCCTACGAATGACTAAAATAATGGAAATGGAAATACCAATAAAACAAAATGAAATGCTTTGTAATTCTAAGGACCAAGCTTGGCTTCGGAAGAGTTGAAAGTATGAACCTCCCCCACAGAAGAGGTGGGAGACTACAGGTACAGAATGCTGCACACCTGTTGCAGCTATTCAAAGAAGTGGCCGATTTACTAACGTTATTTTGTCTTCTTTTTTCAGTCTGTTATGAAAGATGGCTTGCTGGGTGGGGAAAAGGGGAAGGAGATGTATTCACAAGTGGATGAGAGATAACAAAAAAGGCACCATTAAAAACACTTTTAAAGAGAAAAGTAATGTACCAAGGGATTTCTTCACATCAGTTCTCTGAAGTAGGGAGTGAAAACATCTTTTGGCTCCTAGAGTAACGCACTTGTCCAGAGACTCCCAGCCAGCCAGAGTAGGGCTGGAATCAGACTGGGCAGGAGGTACTTCTTCTACTACATGACACCTGAGAATATCCACAGGACAAAGAGGTGGTCCTTTCTGGCTTTGTTCTCTGTCACTCTGCACCAGGCACTTTTCCATTATACATGTCTTATTAGTATCAATTGTATTTCCAACCTTTAGGTATTTAAAAAAATACTTTATGGTAAATGTTGTTCTTTTTAAAAAATCATAACTTTCTTTAAATGAGCAAATTAGCCTTTCAATAGCTGACCAAAAGTGAGGCCCTCCCCACAGAGGGCAGTGGCCCAAGTGTCTGTTCGAGTGAGAAGAATTACCAGAACATTACTGGATATTCACATTACACCTCGTGTTCTAATTATCACATCTTATACTTATCATTCTCTTATAATGTCTATCGGTCACACTGCCTCATATAGAGTAAGCATTACCTTAATTTGAATAAACGAGGACAGATGGTCTCTTAAGGCCTTTGCCTCCCTGTCCTAATAACATTGCCAAATCTCAGGGGATGGAAAACAACATCTTCTGTAAAGTTCAAGTTTATACCGTTGACAGTACTGCAGGACTTTAAGATCTGCAAAGCACTTAACAGATATTATCTCTGATGTGCAAAATAACCCTGTGGGGCAGGTGTTGTTATTACTCTTCCCATTTTGCAAATGAGGAAACTGAGGCTGATGTGCCCAGGGTCACACAACTGGGATGTGTCTTCGGTGGGATCTGAACCCAGATCTTTCTATCTACAAGCTCAGTGCTCAAGCCATAATAACACATAGGGTCTCAAGTTAAAATGGAAGCTCCCTGAGAAGAGGGATTAGGTCATTCTTTGCTTATATAGTTCCAGCACCTAGTGCCAGGCCTGGCACATAGTAGGCATTTAATAAATGCCTGTTGATGGACCTAAGTTTATACAGACATTTCTATTAAAGGACAGCTACAGTATTGCATTCCCTTTCTTGTCAATGACAAGCTAACTTTGTATCTCAGTAATAATCAGTGGTACTATCTCTCTTTACCTATTCTCAAGTTTAGTGCCAACTATGACATCTGAAAGAGACAGAAGGACAATGGACAGCGATTCCCAGGCCCTTCATTCAGTCTGAAAGATGACCGAGGGAGATGCTTTTGTCTCAGGTGACAAAGGGCAGGGTGATTCTGTCTTATCTCTGATAGGTGGCTCTCAGGTATGGAAAAGCCCCCTCTGCAAGTGAGGGCAAGAGGAGGAATCCCCAGCCATTCAAGCACCTTTGATTTTCTGTGTGTTTGTGTGTTCCCTCCATACTTATTCAAATCAAGTCACACTTGTCACTCACAACAATGAAACCAAAAGACTAACCTAAAGAAAGCCAGATGGGCAAAAACCCAACAAAAACAAAAAAATAAGAAGAGGGCTTCTGAAATGGTCAAAGTATGTGTTCCTCCTCTCTTCCATCTCAACACTCCAACCACAAGGAGCACTTGGGAAGGTGAGAAACAAAATGAAAACACTCATCGATGTGTGTGTGTGTGTGTGTATGTGTGTATGTATGTGTGTATGTGTGTGTGTATGTGTGTGTCTGTGTGTATTGTGTGTGTATGTGTGTGTCTGTATTATGTGTGTGTATGTGTGTCTGTGTGCGTATGTGTGTATGTGTGTGTATGTGTGTCTGTGTGCGTGTGTGCGTGTGTGTGTGTGTGTGTGTGTGTGTGTGTGTGTCTGTGGAGGGGGGAAGGGATCCTCCAAAAATAAATCCAATGCCGACAGGGCAGATGAGAAGACAAGCTCTGAGAAGCATTCCTAGAGGTGATCTTCACTGTTAGTGATTTGTATAGGAGACAGATGGGAGTCTCTCTCTAAACTCAACGTTGCTGGTGGAGTTTCCCCTGAAGCATTAGATACACAATTTAAAGAACAAGCTACATCACTGAGCGACGCACATCTTGGATCCTCCCCTTCATCCTCATTCTCACTAGGGCCATCCAGGTCCAGGCCATTATCGCTCCAAGGTTGTGCCCGCCCTCCCCGCCCTCCGAGTCTTTGGGCTCATCCTTCCTTCTCCCACATTACTCTTCCTCAAACCGTGTTGTCAATGGCATTAGGCTTAAAACTCAGAAGTCTGCCCGAATCCTGCCTCTGCTATCTCCTGGCTGGGTGAATCTGGGTGAACCCTTTGTGACACTCAGTTTCCTCATCTGTGGCTAGATTAGATCGTCTATAAAATGCCTTCTGTCTCTAAATCCCACGATCACTCCTCTGCTCAACAACTTTCAGCAGACCCCATTTGTTCCTGCATCAAATTTAAGATCCTCTTAAAGTTCTCAGTAACTGGGCCTGCTCACTCTTCCAATCCACCTTTACTCCTCCCTGTTCCCAATCTAGCTGTCTCCTCATTGTCTCCCAAATATATCATGCACTTTCCTCATGTGGTATGTCCTCTTCTCTCCCCTAGACCCTGGCCCTAAGTCCTAGCCATCCATCAAGTCCTACTTCCTCCAACAGCCCTTCCCTTCTCTTGGAAGTTCTTAGGGCCACAGTCATGGGATTTAGAATTGGAGAGGCCCTTAGAGAATAACTCTGTTAATCTCCTTATTTCAGATGGAGAAAATGAAGGCCCAGAGAGGAGAGGTGACTTGTACAAGGTCACTAAGGTTTGTGGCTAGAGCTGAAGGACAATCAAGCCCTTCGATATCTGCCTTGTACCAGAAACCTCTTTTATGTGTTATCTCTCCCATTAAAACAGGAGGTCCTTGAAAGCAAGAAACTGTCTCTGCTTTTCTTTTCGCTGACACAGAGTAAGCACTTAATAAATGCCTTTTCATTCATTCACCCATTCATTAAATAATAATTCATTTTTTAGAGCATTTGAAGGTTACAGGCCACTTCCTCACAAGTGTTGCAAGGTAGATAGCCTTGCTACTGTTCAGATGCAGCTGGAAGCTTAAGGACATACTTGGCCCATACCATTTAGCACTTCGCTTTATATCAGTCACAATCTTCGTCACTGTTCCTAGGGCCCTGTCATTTTGGCTAGTTTGTAAACTTTTTGAAGGAAGGGAATGTGCCTATACTTCTCTCTAGGCTTCAGAGCTAAGTACGTAATAAGCACTCATTAAGTACTTACAACTGACTTCATCAGCATTCCAGTAGCTTGCCAAAAGTGTTCAGGATGGTGCGAGATGCTGCACTAAGAGAGCCATAACGAGTTGAAGTGCCAGGTGTCTTCAAAGAGAACTTATTATAAAACCATGCGTGGTTCTCCATTATGATGAATAAGATGTTTTGGAGACAGTTCTCCAAGTAACCGAAGATTTACTATTCTAACAGAAGACTCTCAATGGTATTCTTTTTCTCCCTACTATTGGGAAGGCTACTCCCAGGGGCTACCAGGAAAGCCAGAGGACGGAGCCCTCTTTGCCCTGGGCTGCTCCTCTCTGGCCGCTGCCAGCCCCATCAGTGGCTTCTCCTCTGTGTCCTTTCCTGCCCACCCCCTCCTGGCTTCTCTGCTCTTTCTTCTTGTTGATCCCTTTTGTCCCAAAGCTTCTTCTGGGCTTTCACGTGGCAAGGACTGGCCTTTTAGAAACGTCAACAACCAATCAGTCTTTATTTCCTTCTGCTCTGCAAACCAAGCCAGTCACAACATATCGTTTGGAACGATTCTTCTCAAATATCTTCATTACTAAAAGGCTGTGAACATGTAAATTCAAAGATGGCTCCTCGCCCCTTTTGTTACAACTTCTGAGTTTTTCTGGATACCTGACGGTAAAAAGGGCTGGTACCTGGATGCCCAGATCCCCAGGATTTTACAGTATCATCTTCCTACAACTGTTCCCAGCCCAAATATCTGCAGTTGATGCACCAAGAAGCATTTATTAAGTGCCTCCTGCGTACACAGTGCTGTGCTAGATGTCAGAAATGCTAAGAGCTAACATACAGCGCTTTCTAAAAGTCTGCAAAGACAGTGACACGTAGAGATGAAGGGGCCTCAGTCCTACAGAGGGGGAAACTGTGGCACTGCTTCCACTGCAGCCTCACAACATCCCCAAGAGCTAAGAATCACACTTCTGCAGATGAAGGAGCTGATATGCAGAGAGTCTCTGAGTCACGGCCACATGGCTAGTAAGGATCGGAGGCAGAATCCGAACCTAGGTCTTCCTGGCTTCACGTACAGCACTGCATCTGCTAAACCAGGCTGTCAGTCCAATTCTTCCTCCAGTAACTCCTGGAACATGATCCCTAGTACTTGGCTGGGAAACAGCTCCCAAATGGTAGATCATTTTCACTGATCAAGCCCGTTCTCATTGGCCCACTCCATAATATTAGCAAGCATCTATTAAGTGTGTCTGTGACTTAAAATAATTTTTAAAGCTAGTTCAATCTAGTCATTTGACCAAAAAAAAAAAGGAAACAGAAGCACCAAAAAAGCCAAGTGACCTGCCCAAGGTCACACAGCTGGTCAGCAGTAGGGCCAGGCCCAGGACTCAGGTCTTTCTGCTCTCCTGCATGGAGGCTCAGCTTCCTACAAAGCAGCTGAGACAGACCACTGCAGCAATTTACTTAACAATAAGATAATGCCATGGAGCACAGGACTGGGCACATGCAAGGAACTAAATACTTGCTAATTGAATAAGTACATATTATCCATCCAGCCTCTAAAGCCTCACCACCTTGCACATCCTTCAAACTTAGGCATGTAGCTGGCAGTGAAGGGACTGGCTGCTCAGTAGGTGCTAGACTAGGGAGTCAGAAGGACCTATTCAAACCTTACTTCTGATATCCAGACTCAGCCACTTACTAGATGTGTGACCCTGGGCAAGTCACTTAACTAATACCTACCTCAGTTTCCTCATTGGTTGCTGGAAGAATCAAATGAAATAACACATGTAAAGTGCACTGCAAACCTTAAAGCATTATATATATATTAGCCATCATTATTATCATTCTTACAGAAATGAGAAATCTTGACAAAAGTACCTTTTGAGATGACAGCAACAATGAGGAAAACAATATAATTTCTTTTGCCTTTTCCTTCCCTTTGTCTCTATTTCCCTATGTAAAAGAAAAATGCCTGAAAACCCTGCTGTTATAGAGTCCCTTCCACATATCTTCTGGAGACAGCTGGAGCCTTCTGTAGTCATGTCCCCAGACCACCTCAGCCTACAGCCTTTTTCTCACCTTGCTCACCCAAGTCCTCCCAGGCCCTATCTCCTCCTGATTTGTAAGGTCTCACTCAAACAGCTACAATACAAAGGCATCCTGGAGGCCTTGCATCTAAATCCACCATGGGTAAACAGCAGTGTCCATCTTCCCCTAGAAAAATGCTGAGACAAAGCAGCTGGGCAGGCTGTGATGTAATCTGTGCAAATACTAGCCCCTCACTTAGAGGGGAAACAATTAGTAGGTCGACGACAGCCTGTCTGAGGAATCACCAAAAACCAGAACTGCTAAAAGCAGACATTTTACTCAGGAGGAAGTCCTCTCCACCCTGCAATCCCAATGCCTCCTTGGTACACAGCTCTATCTTGCCCAGCATGGTATCTTTTAACTAGCAAAGAGACAGAGAAGGAGTTCAACATCACTGAATGAGGCATGAAATCAATGTGATTTTTTTTTAAACAGAAGCATTGAAGAGTCAAGAAAGAATACCATCATAATTCCTTTGTATAATTAAAGAAAGGGAGGAAACTGGAGATGTGAAAAAGTCATCTAAGTCTTGATCTTTTAAGCTCAAAATATAAATTGTGGTGAGATGTCAGGGAGGTTTATATTTTTTAAAGAACTTAAATAAAGTAGGAAGAGTCTCTTGTTTTCTTTCCTGAAGGTCAACACGACAATTCAAGCAAGGGCCTTTCCCACTCTAAAAGCCAAAGCCCAATATGGAGCACCACAGTTGTTAGCCCACTGGCTCTCTAGAGACAGCTAGAAGCTGGGGCTATGGCTTTAAAACTACAATTCACAATTTACATTGATATGTTTTGGGGGGAGGAACCAATTACTATTTTATGTGGAGAGAGAGACAGAGAGTGTGTGTGTCAATTACAAAGCTAAAGTATCTGAACCCTTGAGATAACTAGCCCCAGCATGGCAAGGTAGAGTCATAGACAAGAGTCACAGACAAGGCCTTAACTGAGGATGCTGCCGTTAGCATAAGCCAGGTAACAGGTTAAGTATCCAAAGGATCTCACTGACAAACCACAACTCTATGAGAAACACACTCTCTCTTCTCTCAGGAACACCTTGGAACACAGGGTTGAACAAAACTGTAGGCACCTCCAAACATGGCTTTGCTACAGACCAAGGATTTAGTCTCTGGGACATCAAACAACCCCAAAGCACCTTTCACCATGTGTTTCCTTGAGGGGATGGAAAGTTCTGGTTCATCTAAGCTACACCTTCTCAGTCATTCCAGGGTCACGGCTTCAGCTTCTCCCCAGCACTAGTGGACTATAGAATACCAAAATAAACTATACAAATCCTAGTTCAGTCAGTTTCACACCTTCTTCTGATTTGGCATTTTATTTGTCTTTAGCATCCTTAGTGCTTCATTAATTTCCCCAAATTCAATAAAATAAACATTTCTTTGAGCAAGCTGCCATCCTAGGCACAAAGGACACAAACCCGAATAGACCCAGTGACAGTCATAGAAGAGGATCACAGACCAGGAGGTAAGTAAGGGCCAGGAGGATCCTTAGAATTCCTCTAGTCCAACTCCCTCCCATTTTATAATTAGCAAGCTGAAGCCCAGGGACTTTAAGTCACTGGTCTAAGGTCACACAGGTAGTAAGTGACAGAAGCAGGGCTTGAACTTGGGTCCTCTACCTCCAAGGCCAGTGCTCTTTCCTGCTCACTCAGGTTTACTATCCTTCACAAAAATTTTGTTCAACTATTTTTCAAGATTTAAATGCTCATCATTAGCTTTAGCAGAGATTTCAAGCAAAAATCACCTAGGAAGGGACAGGAGTTCTGCGTTTATTTGTTGGATGAGTCGTGTAGTAAGAGTGAAGGATTAAAGATAGACAGACTGAGCGTTAGTATCTGAGCACCTAAGGAAGATGCTCCATGGAATACAGTGGGGAGAAAGACAAGAATCTCCCAGGAAGAGAAATTGTGGATGGGCTTTGAGGTGCCCTGTTGGAGGCAGGCCCCCAAACTGATGAGATCCCAGATCTCTTGACCAAAAGTCGTTTGCTTGATAAATGAAAGAAGAACCTGGGACACAGAATACAGAGAGACTAGAATGTGTTTCTATTGGCTATTCTCTTCACTGAAGAGGTTTTCTTCTTGTAGGCATGTGTGCTTAAGTTTGGGGTATTTTCCATCAAATATCTTTTGAAATTCTGCGTTGGTGGGGTGTCAGCTGTAGAAAACAAACAGCCTGCTACAACTACCTCTGTTAGCCCAGGCTGGCAACGTTCCACTTCCATGTATGGAAATACATGAAAGTAGTAAAACCACAGGCATGAGCCTGGGCAGGGCTCATGGGGTGGGGGCCAGCATTCCTCCAGTGAAAGCAAAGCATGGGCCTACAGGGATTGACAATATGAACCTGTCACTGGAACACATACCAATTCCAGGTCCCCTCCCCCAAAGACACAAGCGTACCGGCTTCTACACCAAAATTACCAGCACAAAAAAAAAAAAAAAGCTATCTTCACACCTGTCCCTGGTAAAAGCACAAGGTATTCTTCTAGTCCTTTTTCACACTGCCCCCTTCACTGTCCTCTACTCAGCTGGCCTTCTTCATGTGCTCTGCATACGCTGCTCACTAACCAGCCTCTGAAAAACTGCTCACATTGGACGCAATGCTTGGAATACCTTCATCCCTTCACGTGTTAAAACCCTAACCTTGCTTCAGATCAAATGTCACCTCTTCTATGAGGCCTCCCCCCCCCACCCCCCGCTGTAGCATTGGAGGGTGTGGTTCTCTCTGGTCCTAGGGCTCTAGCTCTAGAGCTGGAAAGGACTTCAGAGGCCTTCTAGCCTAACCCCTTCACTCTGCAGAGAGGTAAGGTAAATTGGCCAAGGTCACACAGATAATTGTTGTTATCTTTCATTTTCAGAGAGGACTGATAACATCATAGGTGATGTCTTGACTCTAGTGAATTGGATTTAAGTGAGACAGAGCTGCCCAAAGTCGCCCAGCTTCACTCTCTCTTCCCAAGTCATCAAAGTCCAGTGGTGAGACAAAAGTTAAGACAACTGGTGATGGCCTGGGATTCAGGGGATGACCTTAGCGTCTGCAGTGTCTGACTAAGACCTAAGCGCTCCACAGTGTTGACTATTGACGTCCATGGCCGTTGAAACAAACTGTTCTCATCTGCTAAGTCTGTGGGGGAAAGTTTTCATATGCTTGGGGTAGACATCCTCATAACTCGCCAATGGGTTTGAGGACTGTTGGTTATCCTCAACCTGGTTAAGCTCACTTGTGAGGAGATTTACTGGGGTGTGGCCAAGGATGTTAGCCGTGCATGCTACTTCTTGGAGCCACAGGTAAGAGTCAGGTGACAGGAGGTCACTAAAGATGGATGAGCAGTCCTGAAAAGGCTTGGCAAGCCTGGGACGTCAGATGGTGCTAGTCCTCCTTGAACACCCTGAACACCCCATACACAGGTAATAAGCATCAGATGTAGGATCTGACTCCAAAGCAAATCCTCTAGTCTTCCCCCAACCCCAAGGGACTCCTTTCTCTTCTGAACTCTCACAGCACTAAGTTCCTCTCTCATGCACTTACCATGTTTTAATTGGTATTAGAAACTGGTGAGTTCTTAAAGGCCCTGCTGTGCTAGAAAGGCTTTGGGTAGTGGCCAGGACACAGAAGCCTAGATTAGAGTCCAAAAGGACCTTAGAGACCATCAAGTCGAACCTCTTGAGGCCCAGAGAGCTTCAGTGAACTAACTGCCCAACATCACACAGCCAGTAACTATCTAAGGGGAGGTTTGCAGAGCAGATCCCCTCTGAGCCTCATCTGTAAAGTGAGGATAATAAGATTGTAGTACTTTCCTTGATTAAGACGTGTGAAGAGAATGACAGGATTTTGCAAAGGATACTCTATAGCAGTAGTATCAAATTCAAATAGAAATGAATCCCTGCAGGCTGCATATTGGCTCAGAAAACTACAAATTAATGTTATGTTGTGTCGTATTTTCATTTATTTTGTTAAATATTTTGTTGAACATGTAATTAAAATGAAACTTTGATCTGTTTCTGGCCACACTGGGAAGCTCTGCAGGCCACATGGGGTCCACACCTTGGGTTGAACACCTCTTCTTGTTGTCCAGTTCTTTTTTCAGTCACATTCTGATGAGGTGTAGGTATCAATCTCTTTTGAGGAGATTTGTTGTTCAGCTGTTTTTCAATCATATCTGGCTCTATGTGACCCCATTGAAGGTTTTCTTGACAAAGATATTGGAGTGATTTGCCATTCCCTTCTCCAGCTCTTTTTACAGATGAAGAGCCTGAGGCAAACAGGTAAAGTGACTTGCCCAGGGTCACACAGTTAGTATATGAGGACAGATTCAAGCCCAGGAAGATGAGTCTGCTTGACTCCAGGCCCAGTACTCTACGCCCTGTGCCACAAACTTTGCCACATTTTATTTATGATGTGTTGATATTGTTGCTGCTATTGGTGTGTGGAGACAGAGTGCCTAGGTCTTCCCACGGAGTGGGAAAGGGAAGGTGACCCAGAAAAAGCTTCTACAGGTGGGTGGGTAGTAAGTAGGATACTGGTCTTGGGAGTCAGGAAGTTCATATCCCACCTCAGACATTTAGTAGTTGTGTGACCCTGGATAAGTCAGTTTACTTCTCTGTGCCTTGATTTCTTCATCTGTAAACTGAGAAGGTTGGACTTGATGGCTTCTAAGGTTCCAAATCTATGTATGATCCTATGAATCTTGGCCAGTCAAAAATGCTGTTTAAGGCTCCATATATGCCTTGCCTATATCCACAAACAAGCTTTCCTCTACAGAAAAAAAAAAAGTAGAAAGCAGGCTGAGGGAGGGTGCTCATTTCCTCTCCCATTCAGGAAAACACACGGAGTAACTCTCTTGAACCCAAAAGGGAGGGTTTTTTCTTAGCACAGAGAAGGAATCCCTCCCATGCAGACAGGCATGGCCGGGCTGGTGTTCAGCCCGGGTTCTGTGGGGTTGGATTCTCTTTCAGCAGCCTTAGCTCCACCCCATCCAGCTATGAAACTGGCCTGACTTCTTTGCCTTTTGAAGCCTTACAACAATCTTCATCCACACGGGGCCAAAATCTCACTAGAGTGAGCTTTAATTTTTAGTCCATAAATAATTCACATTTCCCTCGTGACCTCCAAACAGCCTGGAAAGCATGGACAGGAAGTGAGGTAGAATGACGACCTCCTTTCCATAATGTCATAGGATCACATTTCCTATCTTTAATCCCAAATACGCAGAATAGCTAGCGAAATACGTGTATGATTTCAGAAGAGTGTCTAGAGTACTTTAAATGATTTATTAATAAGAAATTACTTTTGAAACTATCCCCACTCTGAAGAATTACACCAACTGAATTCTCTCTTTAGTCTGAAACCATTCTGCATTTTATAAGCTCGCCTGCCCAGCTGTCATCATTCGGGATATTCATGAGTCCCAGGATGAACACTTGTCAAGGGCTGCTCTGTACTGAATTTGCTTTTCTGATGCTTCCTCCTGCTCTTCTCCAGGTTTGGATGACCTCCACAATGCAGCTGGGCAAATTCCCATGACCTGAGGCCAGTGAGCTGAGTTCCAGGGGCTCAGGTCATTGCATTTCCCTGGAGGACCAGAAAAATGCTCAAAATATAAGTTCTCTCATTAGATCACTGAGAAAAATATCAGGTCGACTGGAGAAGAGCCCAGCCATACTCCATGAGTCTCTTTACTGCTCTCCTCCCCAGGGCCTCTCAAAAGTTCTCTCCCCAACATGATCACTGCAGCAGCCAGCCAATACAATATTAGATGTCAAGCTGCATTCTAAACAACAATCACCATGAGAACTCTCAGAAATGTAAGATCTTGGCCTTCAATTCTTTTCTTATACTTTACATATCTTGGTACTGGGATCCCTCCTTGAGTACTTCTGGCAGTGAGGTCATGTGTTTGCTTTTTCAGTGGCCAAATTACAGACACTTGAGGCATTCCATTCAGGGGTCTGACCGATATCTAAACAGAAAGTGTGGTTCTTTCTCTCAGGCCACAGGAAAGAGGTTCTGCTCTCAGGGCCCTGGACAGAAAGCCCAGATGAAGTCAGCGGGGCTACAGCATCTGCTGTCCCATTCCCTCCCTCTCCTCTTCTTCTCCACAGAGAAGCCTGGCAATGCCTCACACGGCCCCGTGGTCAGTGGGCACTGATACATACTTGTTGATCTGAGTCCTTCTCCTTCTCCCTGCCGCCTCCACACAGAGTGCAGAATGCCAAAAGAGTCAAAGCCAACTCAGAGCCTGGGTGTGGGAATGAGGCCCCAGCTCAGCCTGACATGCGCACAGACCCCTCTTTGCGCCTCAGTTTCCTCAATCTAGACAAGGGGTAGACGAAATCTCCTCGTGGGTCTTTCCCTTCCAATTCTAAAGTGCCACAGCCCCAAGAAGAGTGAAGTCGATCTTCATTCTTCCCACTGTGATCAAATGCACCAAGAGAACTGGAGGGACAGGGACTGCTCCTCCTTCTACAAGGACCTCTTAGCTCTCCAGGGCTTCTCCCACCCGCCTGATGTTGGAGGGCAGAGTGTGCATATAGAGGTGACGAGTCACCTGACTAGTAAGCTTTCCAACCTACTAGGGCGGCCCTGGCCTGGCAAGGGCTAGCTGGCCCAAGAGAAGCTTTCTCAGGTAAAGACTGGCTCATGACTTGATTTCCTCATATGTAAAGTGAGGATAAGGATAGCACCTACCTCACAGGATTGCTGAAAGGATCGATTGAGATAATATGTGTTAAGGTTTTTGCAAAACTTAAGCACTGCATAAATGAGAACTGCTATTATTATTGCTATATAACATAAATAACATGTACATTGCTATATAACCCAGAAGTAGTGTTGCCTGACAGAAACAGCACTAGCCTGGGAGGCAAAGGAGCTGGGTTCAAATCCTTCCTCCATCACTTACTCTCTTTGTAACCTTGGGCAGGTGTCAGTTTTCTCTTTTGTAAAGTGAGGAGGTCGGACTCAGCGACTTGGTGGCTGTGAGGTCCCTTCTGGGCTCCAGATCAATGTGCCTAGGAGTCTATATAGTCTAGCAAGTCCCATGGGAACAAGGACAGGTCATTGTGGCACAATCAACCCAGAGAGTTGGTGGTTACTCTTCTCCTCCCACACAACACATCACTCAAGGACCACTCACCTCTTCCATGAAGCCTTTCTGATGAGCCTTTTCAACAACAGCATTTCTCTTTCCTCTCAATTCCCATGGTATTTCCTCTTTGTCCTTCCCACGTGCTTATGATTATTTCCCTCACCCAGTGAAGACAGGGCCTGCCTCATCCTCCTGGGGATCCCTGATAATCTTTAGGATGTGTCTTATACAAGGCAAGCACTCGAATATTTGTTGGCTGATTGGCTTTTGTTAGAAATAGTCGGAACCAATGAAAAATTCAAAACTTTCAAAGGAAGCTATCAGTTGCCTACTTAACCAACAAAAATATACCCCACAGAGTGATACAGAACTGGTCTGAGGGCTTCCATCTAGTGCACAGAAGGCTAGAAATCCCTAGAAAACAATTTCCTGCTCCATTATTACATTTAGTAACACAGCTATTATTGGCCCAACTATATTCTCTGTTATCTCTACTTCGAAACTCTAAGCCATGAAAAATACATCTCTACTACGCTACACAGAGAAGCGTGTGTGTGTGTGTGTGTTCACTCATTCTTCCTCTTCTGTGCCAAACGTCACCTCATGAATCCACACCTACCATTCTACTTCAACACCCAGAGCCCAGAAACAGGCCTTCGTCCTCCCAGGACTGCACTACTATGACCTGTTTGGCCCAGCCACGGTGCACAAACATCCTCTCTTCCAAATAACTGCCACAAAACTTTTTACCTCTAAAGCTAAGCAGATGTTAGAGCTACATTGATGTGTGTGATTCTACAAAGTATCTTGGAGCATTTAAAAACAATTTAGAAGAATCCTGCCCACCATGCAACTTCTAATCATTATAATTCCCATCCTTATAGTAATAGTAACACTTGAAAAAAGGAAGACAGAAAAGAGCATCGATGAATCCCTTTTAAAGAAATACACAGAAGAAAGAAGAAGGAAGTTCAGAAGGGAATACAGACAAGCAGGGCAGTGTTAAAACCAACATGTATAAAGGTTTTAAAAAAAACTTTAAAAAAACAAGCAACACATATGCAGTCCTCTTTTTCTGTTCTTTGTATGGGGACTTGTTTACTCATAATAATAATAAAAAAGAATTAAATCTGCTTCTCAAAAACTACTTTAGGGAGTCCCTGTTAACAGCCTCCCTGTTCACATGTTGGAGGTTGCCTCAGGAAAGGCCTTTTATAGGAGGTGGCTCTTGAAGTAAGCTTGGAAGAAAGAGGGGATTCTAAGAGGTGAAGGGAAATTCTATTCCAGGAAAGGGAGACAGCCAGTGTGAAGGCACAGTGATGGGGGTGGCATGCTCTGTAGGAGCAAAAGCAGGCAGGCCAGTGTTCTGGACCAAGAGTTTGTGAAAGGAAGCAATGTTTATCATATGGAGATATTCCTTACCAATCCACAAGCATTAATTTGGTGCCTGTATGTGTCAGGCTCTATGCTAAATGCTGGAGATTTTAAAAAAAGGCAAAATAATCTCTGTCTTCCATGAGCTTCTAATTTATTGGGAGGTGAAGGCAGGGAGAGGAGGGAAGGGAAGCGAAATGAATTATCTTTATAGATAAGGATATATACAAAATAAACAGTCGGTGAGGAGGTGGGAGTAGGTCCATACTAGCAACTAGTGAATCAGAAATGGCTTCTTGAAGGAAAAGGCTCTTAAGCTGAGACCTGCAGGGAGTTGAGGGCTCTAAGAAGCAGAGGTACAGATGGAGTGCCTTACAGGAATGGGAGCTATCCTGTGCAAATGCAAGGAGGTGGGAGATGGAATGGGAGACATTTTTAGCCTCCTTGTTTTCTTCCAGAATTGTGTCAACAGGTGCTGGTTAGGGGAAAGACTAAACATCATCACAAAAAATGAAATGAGAACATCTTAAGGGAAAGGAAACAACTAATTACTGATGTGGGAGTCATTTCCAAGTCATCTGTTTATGAGTAGTCAGATTGTCTATTAGTTGAAACAAAAATTAAAATCAAGACTAAACAAGAAAAATGGATAAAGATGAACAGAGACTGCATCCAAGTAGTATTGCTTCACAAAACAGAAAAGCAGTAGAGGATCTGGAAGAGTGGAAAAGGACTAAGGACACTGAGCCTCAATCCCTCTGCAGGTCCAGAGCTTAAGTGACTTGCCTAAGGCCACAAGGGCAGTCAAGTAGAAGAACTAGGGGCAGTGATTTTGTCTGCAGAAAGTTTGTCAATGGGCCCAACAGATCATCCCATTATAAAAGAAGCACTGGCTGACTGTGACTAACATCCTTCCTGCCTTAGAGAGACAGATGGATGGACATGTAGGTGGATACATACATAGATGGATGGATACATAGATAGATAGATAACTAGATACATATATAGATAGATGGATACGTATATATATATGGATGGATGCATAGGTAGATATATAATTACATACACAGATAGATGGATATATAGATACATACATAGGTAGATACATAGATACATAAATGGATGGATAGAAACTTAAATAGGTAGATACACATATAGATAGATGGATATATAGTAGATACATGGATGGATAGATACATAAATAGGTAGATACATATATAGATAGATGGATACATAGGTAGATACATGAATGGATACATAAATAGGTAGATACACATATAGATAGTTGGAAAATAGGTAGATACATAGATGGATGGATAGATACATGGATATATACACAAATAGATGGATACATGGATACATACATGGATAGATGGATAGATACGAAGATAGGTAGCTAGAGTCAGTAGGTGAGCATTTATTTTACTATGTCTACTATGTGCCAGGAACTATGCTAAACACTGGGTATACAAATCTAAGAAGACAAGACAGTTCTTGTATTCAAGGAGTTTTATGTTTTAATGGGGAAAGATAACACCTAAAGAGGAACTGGGAAGGCAAGGAGGAGAATTCGGATACATGTGGTTGCATGGTGTGGCAAAGCCCAGGAAGTGGAATGGAAGCCTGGTCCTAGGCAAGATAAGGTACAAATTTACATATCCAAGGTTCTGAAGAAAGACAGGTGAGTATGATGATGGCTTGTGTAGGCAGCATGGTATGGACCCTAAATGTTACAGTAGTGATGAGATGAGGTTCCCTATTCATTCAAAAATTCTAGACCCCTCAAAAAAATAACCCAGAAGAATATCTATTTCTATATCTAGAGACAGATACATATATCTGTGTGCTGTTACACTTTAATATTCTCCATTCATCATCCTTTTAGTATATAAGCTCCCTGTGGGCAAAGACCATAGAGAAAAATGTATACTATATATATTCAGTCATCAATATTTATGATGATGTTGATGACATTAAAAATAAAAATTTCTCTCATTTCCAAATCAATCTGAATTTCCATTCTAAAACTTTATTCTCCCTTATTGGCTTATACTCAGTCAGTCTCTGCAGTCTGGCTTTCATAATTCCTGTCTTTGGTCTACTTAAACATTCCCATAGCAACACGTCAGAATATCATATGAAGTATATCAAGGCTTCCCTTGTGAACCTTGAATAGGATTTATAAGCAGTTTTCCTCATTTAATAGCATAACAGTAAAGAACCAGGAGGTTTGGGATTTTTTGTACATAGTACTTGACAAAAGGGGTTTTGGTGTGGAACTGGTCCATCTTCCAACAATAGATATGCACCTAGAAAGTTGTAAAGATCGTTTTTCTACTCTGAATATTTTAAATGCATTATAAGGACTTATTATTTAAAGGATCATGGCAGTAAGCCTTTCTTTTCATAACTTCCAAATACTCACCGCTTAATTTATCTGTTTTGTAACTTAGGGGTTTTGTGCAGCGTTGTTTTTTTTAAGCGGGGCACACTTCAGTGACAAAAAGCCTATATGCAATAGAAACTGCCTGAGACATCTCCATAAAAGGCACTGCGTACACAAATGCCCTCTCATCGAAAAAATCTCTTATTCTTTTATGAATCTGACCATTCTTGAAAGAGGAGATTGACAGCTCCAGAGAATGAACCTCTTAATTTATCCAAATGACTGGGCAGCAGTAGTGGGAATCTCACAGACACTCTCTTCTCAGTGCTGCAGGTCAACACTATGGGGGCCCCGCTCTGAAGAGACTGAAAATGCTTTCAAATGTCTACCCAGCCCATGTCCCTGTTAGGCTTGGAAGAGAGAGCCACTGACTGAGAGAGAAAAGGAGAGGAAAGAGAAAGTGACAAAGAGAGAGGAGAAAGAGAAAGGGAGAGGGGTGGAGAGAGAAAGAGGAAAGAGAAGAGAGGAGAGGAGAAAGAGAAAGGAGGACAAGTGGAGGGAAAGAGAGATGGGGGAAGGGCAGAGAAAGGGACAGAGAGAGGGAGAGAGATGAAGAGAAGAGGAAAGAAGAGAATGAGGAAAGAGTTTGGTAATTCTACTGGTCATCACTAGAAATGAGATCATCATTGAGACATTTCACACAAAGTTACCTTACAGATAATGATTAGTGACATCTCAGGTTTGTTACCCACCTAAGACATAGCTGAACAATGAGAATTTGTCTATCATTAGCAAACACTAATCAGTAAGTCCCATTTAAAATGGTCACTCCTACAGAGTGGGGCAATGGAAAGGACACTGCATTTGGAGTCAGAGGACAAAGGTTCAAATTCAGATGTACCACTTACTACTTATGACCTTGGACAAGCTATTTAACCTACGACTCAGTTTCCTCATTTTTTAATGAGAAGGTTGGATGAGATGCCCTTGACAATCCTTCCTAGCTCTAAATCTATGTTCCTGCAATCTTTTTGAGAATGGGAAAAAATGTTAGAGTGAAAAAAATATTTTCATTAATTATGTCTGGCAGGACAAGAAATATAAACTGCATTTAAAAATTAAAAATACACAAAACAATGTTTATATTAGTTTGACTGCACACATGTAACAAGTGTGCATGTCTGACTACAAAGAGATATAAAATGCCTTAACCACATACAGAAAGCTAAGCACACACCTTCATTCTCACGGAGAAATGGACTTGGTCATCTCATAAAGGGCTTCATTATTCGGTATTTGGAGCTTCCAAAGCCTCAGAACTCAAGAGTTCCACTGAATTAGGCCTTAATAAACTCCTAAAATTTCAACAAACCTACATCTGGTCCATTTGGTAGGACTTTACACAAAACAAAGGGTTTTGAGGAAAAGCTCAATACAATGGGTACTTCTTAAGCATCCTTCCATACCAGGCACTCTGGAAGGCAATGGGATACAGTCCCTACTCCCCTGCTCACAAGAAGCACCCATGTTCTATAGGTGAGACAACACATCAAAGTACATGTGAAATAAGTTCATGGTAATTTGGAAGGAGGCACTGACAGGAGAGAATATCAGAAAAACTTCCCATACAAAAATGGTAGAGCCGAGCTTTGAGGGAATGGGGAAAGAAAAGAAATACATTTCCTAATTAAGGTACAAATTTTAAGATAAGTAGATTCATCCTGTGAAATGACTGACAATAAAAACAAAATCCTTCCATTTCAGATGCTAGATTGCTTCGTAGTTTGCTCCAGTACACTTCTAATTAAAAAAAACAAACCCTCCACGATTATTCAGTTCAATTCTCACTTACCCAGTTTTCCCATAGGGAGGAGAAGAAAAGGATGCTCAAAAAGAAGGCCCCCAAGGCACCCTAAAGAAGTGGAAGGGGAAGAAAGAGGAAAGGGAGCTGAGGCTGGGGAAGTCACTCTGGTATAATACTGCTCAGCCCCGACACACAGCTTGGCCACCCAGGCCTGATCTGTGAAGTGCTGGCCACCTAGGAAGCAGAAGAGGTCTCAGGGAATACTTGCTGCTGGGAGATCTATAAACACATTAACATCAAGGTGGGTATTTACTGCTGGTGCAATAGTGACCATTCCATTAAGAGACCATCCTAGGGATTAAAAAGAATTTGCAGAAGTGGTTTAGGGTTCTTTTTTTTGGAGGGAGGGGAGAAGAGAGGAGAAAAGTCAGAAGAGGAAGGGAGGGGAAATAGGGAAGAAGGGGAGGAAAGGAGATTGGAGATAGAAGATCACTATAGAGAGTAGATGGGAAGGGATGAAAGGAAACAATAGGATCACAGATTTGGATCTAGCAGGGCCCGTGGCAGTCACTGAGTTAAACCCCTTTCCAGATGAGAAACCTTAGGCCTCCAGGGGTGATGTGACACACATAGGTCTCCTGATTCCCAATCCAGGGCTCTTTCCAAGTCTGGTTGGGGGGCGGGAGAGTGGGGTGTGGAGGTGGGGAAGGAGAACTTCAGTAATGCTGGTGAAAGAAATAAGGAGAGCTATAGTTCAGTTTATCTCCCCTCAACTCTCTTAACCCTAAGGAAAGAATAAAGCCCATTTCATATTAATTGACAACATACAGTTGTGCCCAATTAAAAATTTTTCAGGTGTCCCATAGCATCAATCAAATATTTGTTGAATGCTTACTATATGAAAGGCATGGTACTAGGAGCTATGGTAGATACCCCCAAAAGTCCCACACTGTGCCTTCCAGCATACCATAACCTTCCTAAGTATAAATTATTACCAGCCATCAAGAGAATGGAGACAACTTTTAAAAAAGCATAATATTTTAAAGAGTAACAATGCATCATCATTTGGGAACATTTCAAATGGAAGGTCACTGCAAAATGATGGAGCTGAAAATTGAAATACACTAAAAACACTACTGAAAAAGTTTGCAGATTTGTAGCCATTCAGAGGTCTGTTGGCGGCTGCAACATGATTTCCGAGGACGTTTTACTCTGTCCAGTCTTTATACTTCACATCAAAACTTGAGCAATGAGTAACAGATGAGGGTTTGGTGCTGGAAGTTACTCTGATCAAAAGAATGCTGTGCTGACTGGCTCACACTTTAAAAGGAGGGGGGTAAGAGGGCAACGAGATGGGGAAAAGAAATATCTTTTGATTTTAAACAGATTAAATCCACGCAGATTTTCATCCTAGGGACTTCTACGGGGGCAGGGGGAGCAAAACAGAGTCATCTGGATAAAATTCCCTAAGAAAAAAGTGAAATTTTATCCCCCACACAGCCAATATTACCACACCCAGCTTGAGACTACTAAAAAACAACCCAAGATCAAAACTTTTTAAGTGTGGAAAAGTTACAGGAATCTACCTTCAATTGGCATCTATACGGATGTTTCAGGGAGAGGCGAGGGCAAACTGCTTTCTCCTTTTGGGCCTCAGTTTCCTTTTCTGTAATATAAAGGGATTGAACCAGGGGACTCTAAGGTCCCCTCCAGTTCTATGATCCTATCCTCCCCCAAATCATGCAAGGGGCAACACTAACATCTAATTTTAAGTGTTTTTTTTTCTAAGTTTGTTAAACTGTTTGCAGTACATATAAAAATACACAGTAAATTTGGTCAAAGAGTGAGCACCAGAAAAATTCACGTTCGTTTTTAATCAGAGATGCCACAGAACTTAAAGTTTCCATTACATGGTTCTGCTGTGGAATCAGAGAATTTAAACAGCTTCCAGTTACTGTACTTCTCCCTGTCATAGAGGAGAGCACATGTCTGCCATTTCTCTGTGGGCTGTGAGTGCTGCAAGGACCTCAAGCCCAGTCTGCAGGAGGAGTAATGCTGTCTCGTTTCTGAAATTAATGTGTGGATTTCACATCTACGTGCTGCATCCTCCACTTGGAGGTCAGGGAATTGGTTTTCCTTTTATCTTTCTATCTCTTGCTCTCGAGAGCCAATTCTAGAGGAAACCTTTCCTGATCTTCCTCCCTCCTAGTGCTGGTGTCCCTCCCAAACTACTTTGTATTTACATGTACACATATCCTCGGGTAAATGTAAGCTCCTTGAGAAAAGGGATTTTTTTTGGGGGGGGGGATTTTAGTCTATTTCCAGCACCTAGCATACAAAAGGTGCTTAATAAATGCTTATTTGCTGACTGAGTACAATGTACAGTGATGGAGAAGGCCCACAAAATGCACACTTCAATAGAAAAGTATAAACTCTGCCCCCTTTATTTTATTCTGAATTCATACTCTTTTCCAGGGGAATTCTAGATGCACATACTTCAGTACTGTCATTGAAATTTCTGAAGAAGAAATCAAGAGCCTAGTGACAAAAGAATGTGAATTTGAGAACACTTGGTGTTTCTTTCTCTGTCATCAATACCAAGAGTGATAAAACCATATCCTCTCTTTTCTCTGAGCTCTTCTTCTACAGCTGCTCCTTACTTACTCATTTATTTTCCACCACACACTTTTAAAGAGGTCAAAATGCTGGTCTTCCTGCTATCTACCTTGTGGGACACTAGGAAAATTAATAGGAAAAAAGCCCAGGGCACATTTTAAACTCCTTAAAAGAAAGGTAGTTGACAAAATGCTTCTCAAAATTACATTTACAGATCTGTAAATAGAAGGCGACAGATTAAACTGACTGACCTGAAAAAAAGCCCATTTTGCCCTCTAGATTTAAAGGATGACATCTGAAATTGAGGACTGAGTTTTCGGATTATCCTCTCTGCTTTCCTTCCCATGACCCCACTTCCCACTTGATTATGGGGCAATACCACTGTACAAATTAAAACAGCTTGGGCTTTTTTCAGCTGGGACATCTATTTCTTCATTTAAATATCCTCAAAGGAATTAATTATGTGAAACCACATTCTGCATATCATATATGTGATCAGAGAGTTCATTTAAAACCCTGTTACAATAATATACAAACACTAAAACCAAGCTGATTGCTAGGGAAAAAAAATCCTTAATTATCTCCTTAAAGAGGAAAGAATGGATTAACTAGAGAGTAGATACTAGAGAAGGGATCAGAGTTTCAAACTGCCAAACTTTATCAGGGTTTCCCCAGACTTAAGACTATCTAATACTCTATACTCACACTGAGGTAATTCACCTCCAGTCCCCTAAAACATTTCAGTTATAGGGCAGCAAACAGTGGAAGTGTTCAATTCTTGGTTGCTATATGGAACAGAAATGCTGTTAAACTCAACTTAGAAAAAAAAAAGGCACCTGAAAGTCAAAGTGCTCACAAATGTCATCTAGGAAAATGCTGTTTTGGAAAGAATAATAAGCTGTTATCTTATTCTCCCCTCCTTCCCTGCCAAAAATAAATGACATATAGAGGGGGTTTGTTGAAAGGGTTTCAGCCAGATGAACCTTTAGTATCTAAGGTCTGAAACTCACTTTTTACCCAGGAAAGGATCTTAATTCATTGCTTTTTGCATTTGTTTGTCTATTCTTCATAGTAACCATACAGACATTTAAAACCTGTTTTTTCTCATAAGATATTCCACTTTCTCCATGTACACAAGCTAATTTATAATAACTGTGTGCCAACAGCTTTTCAGTCACTGCCTAGGGTAGGTAGGAACAGATAGGAAGGGGACAGTTTTCCTGGAAGCTTTCATTTTAAATTCTGACATTGCTGAAGGGGATGAAGACAGCTAGGGAATGCCTGCCTTCCTCGGTCTCTAATTCTGGAACTTTGAGAGGAAGAGGAAGGAAGTGGAACTCATTTCATATCTTTATAATGCCACCACGTCTCAGAGAAAGAAAACTGTCATCCACATTTAGCTGGACAACCACATGGTTTCTCTCCTCATTCTTCTCATTTTCTTCAACAAAAGTAAAATGCATTCACATTCTATGAGCTTTTTGGTGGTTGTAAATTCCCTTCCATTTACTTACATCGACCACTGCCCTTTAAAATAGCTACTAGGGACTTAAATAAATGTTGGATTGAATGATTCACTAGGTCTTAACTATTTAGAAAATAGTAAAAACACAAGGTAGAAACAGAACAAAGAGGCCTGATGAAGTTGGAAGGCTTGCCAGTAAGAAACTAAATCAATTCATAACCAATTCATTCAACGACCATCCTTAAACATGCATAAAGGTAAAATTAATTAAGTACAGGGCATTAAACACCCTTAAAATCAGCCAGGTGAACAGATGAGAAATCAGGAGGTAAGGGAAAAGAGAGAGCTATAAAGTAGAGAAGTAAATCTCCTTTTCATGCTAATCCCTCCCCCTGGCCATCATGGAGAAAGGAGAGAGGGTAGAGAACTGTCCAATTTTTAGTCTGCTCTCCTAAACAAAACTGTGCACAAAGGTCTTAATCAACCTCTGAAATACCTTGCTCATGGGGCTAGCTCAGTGGTTTAGGGCAGTGGAGCACCAAATTCCCCAGTTTACAGGGTCACTGACTGAGAGCCAGAAAAGTCCTTAGGAGCCACTAAGTTCAAATCCTTTTTCATAAATGAGGAAACCAAGGCACAGAGAGCTTAAGCAATTTGCCTAGAATCCCCAATACCTGAAGAGCAATTTGAATCTAAGTCTTTTTGACCACAAATGCAGCTCTCTGACCAGGACATCGATGGTGTCAAACTCAAATAGAAATGAGGCACTCACTAATCTGTACGGAAGGATTCCTGGGAATACACTGCATTAGTTTTAATATGTCATGTAAGCTACATTTTATCATATTTGTATTTATTTTTGTTAGACATTTCCCAATTACATTTTAATCTCCTTCAGGCTCCACTAGGGTGTAGTGCTGGTGGTGTGTATGGCATTTCTGCCCCACAGCATCTCCCAACTCGTCTTTCTGTCCGAAACACTAGACTTTTAAACCTGCCTCCCCAAACCTGTACAGATTTAAGATGAGGCCCCTTCTCCCCATAAAGGGAGCAAGAGATAAAAACAGTGCCAATGTAAATCAGTGACCTAGTCCCCAAACCTCATTTCTGTCTTGACTTTGGCTTAGCTATTCCAACCAGTATCAGATGATAAATCAATAGCAGCAAGCAGCTGTGGATATGTGAGCCCAAACCAGACTTAAGCAGCCTATCGGAGGATGTGCACTGAACCCAAAATGGCTTGATATCTGAGCAAACCTTTCATACAGAAATCCACAGCCATCCTACTCAAGCAAAAGAAAAGGATTTTCCTCTGCTACAGATGTTTGCTAATTCATTGTGCTGCATCACGTTTCCAATACGGAGAAAACACAACCCTGTAATCTACCAAACTGACCAAATCTAACTGACTAGTGTAAGCAGAATAACGTTTAATCATCTTAGCAACCACTAGATTATTAGGAAAGGCAGCTGTATATAGGAAGGCACACACTACTCAGAGTCAGTAGAGATCTTAGTTGGAATCCCTCCACCCACTTACTAGATAGAGAACCATGCACCAAGTCAAGTAGCTTCTAGGAATCTATTTCCTCATTTGTAATATGTGATGATAATAATATCTATAGGTTCCTACCTAATGGCAGAGTGGTTGTGAGACTTAAAGTATGTATACAGTGCTTTGCAAATCTTGCAACCTGAAATTAAACTTAAAACCATTTCTTCTAGGCAGGTCATCATGTTTTGACTTTAGGGGACTAAACAGCCTGTGGACAGACTAGAAGATAAAAAAGGAGAAAGATCTGTTGTTATTAATGATATCCCGGGGCTTAGAAACTGAAGTCTCCTCTGATCACTGGTCCTCTGAGCTGTTTCATTTGTGTAGGTCTTAATCTCTAATAAGAGTCTAAGCTCCTGAGAAGCACCACTTCTTTTGTAGTAGCCCCCCCTCCATGCCCCATTGTGGGGGGGGAGGTGGGAGAGGTTTCAATGATGTACACAGATCAAGGCCCTCAAATGCCTACTGAATGAATAATACATCTGGAAATTTCTCATGGCATTGGCTATTTGTTTTTTGGGGGAAGAAGGGGGTTGACCAGCACCTTCCAAAGGGCTTTGTGATTGTGTAATTCGATAAATTCCAAAGCCTCAAGTTGTGGTAACCAACCACTATGATTTATCTCCAAGGTATGTGGGTGTGATTAAGCAACTAGAAAGCAGAAATGAAAAAATCTGAGGTGAATATCTGAAAGGGGTCAGCTCCTGAAGGAAGAAAGACCTTTTGCTTCCATCTTTTAAAACTAGACTGGGCATAGTTCTGAAAAACCCAGCCTCCCATGATACCCATCTCCAACCTAGGCTTTCTAGGAAAAGGGCTAAACAACCTAATTATCATGACCTTTTATCCCATGCTATTTTTCATTCTCTCTGAAGTGAGCATTTATGTTCTCTAAAGCCTTACTCTTCCCACCACAGTACATATTAAGAGCGACTATAATGCTTTTCCTATATACTTTTGTCTCAATTATCCTTACAAGGTCCCATTGTATTTTTAAAATGTTTTACTGGTGCAATTTGTATACCATAATCACTTGCCTATCCATTCCTTTGCATTACCCTCTCCTATTAAAAATAAAACATAGAATAGTTTTGAAAAGCTTCCCAGTGAGGGGTAGCTGAATAAATTATGGTGTATGAATGTAACTGTGCCATAAAAATGACTAAAAGGAATGGTTTCAGAGACATATGAGAAGATGTGTATGAACTGATGCAGAATGAAGTGAGTAGAACCAGGGGAACAATTTATGTGATGGCCATAACATAGTAAAGATAAACTTAACTTTAATCAGTGTAACCACCTGGTAAAGCCTGCTCCCCACTTCCTGACAAAGAGGTAACAGACTAAAAATATAGAATGAGACAGAAATTTTCCAACATGACCATGTATAGATCTGTTTCTGTTATCAAGTTAACTTGTTATAAAGGGAGGATCATTTTCCTTTTTTTAGGTGGGGGGAGAGGGAGAAGTAGGAGAGAGAAGGATCCTATTAATAACAATGCCCCCAAAAAGTGTGTTAATGAAGCATCTTTTAAAGTGCACAGAAATGGAGGGGAGAAACAGGATAGTTTTTGGAACTAATATGCTGAATTCAGTATATACTTTAAAAAACAAAAAGATATAAAACAAACTATACATAAGGAGATTTATGGGTTCACATATAAGGTTCTTTTCCTGCTCTTTTGTAAATATAAATGTTCGTATTTGTTCACATTTGTCAAGTTAGAATAACAATTTTTTTTAATTGTGCAACACATTGACCAGGAAGGAATGAGAGTCATAATATTCCATAGCCACAGACAACCTCTGAGAAGGAAACATATTCCAACATCAGTCGTCTGGAACCAACATTGGTCCTTTCATTTGATCTGACTTTTGTTGTTTTTAGTGTTATCTAAATGATTGTGTGTATCATTCTCCTGGTTCTGAGTCCTTTATCTGAATTATTCAGTCATCATTTTTTAATATGCAATAATATTCCATTACATTCAGGTAACACAATTTGTTTGGCCATTCCCCACTATTTGTTTCCAGTTTTGTTTTGTTTTGCTGCTGCTACAAAAAGTACTGCTATGAATACTTTAGGATATATGGAAACTTTCTTTGATTAATCTCTGAGAGACAAATGCTCAGATCAAAGGGTATAGACAGGTCAGTAATTTTCCTCACATAGTGTTCAACTAACTCAATTGGCAGATTCAAATTCACATTTGGAACAGTATCTTTTTTGGAGGGAGAAGAAGAGGGAGGAAAGAGAGAGAAAAAAAGAAGAGGCCCAAAGACATTTTTTACTGGGGGGATAGAAAACTTTACTTTTTCATATGGGTCATTTGTATTTCAGGGGAGAGGAAACTTAAAAAAAACTCTTTAAAGGATTTATATACTATATGTAAACAGTTATTTAGGACAAGTCCTAGGCAGATCTTCCATGCTCCAAAGACCTAAGCATCTAGTCTTTTTCTAGGACCTCCAGGGTCATTTCTGATAAAAACAGATAAATAAAACCAAACAATTTTTTAAAAAGCCTTGTAGGGTAGCCATAGGAATGATCCAGTCGTCCATGGGTATACCAGTCAGACCAGGGATGACCTACAAACAGGCTAGACATCACTAAGTCAGCTACAGACTAGAGTTGATCCCCTCCAGTTTATCTTGTAAGGACTGGCTATTCTAAAGCTGGGCAGGACCTAAACACACTTCTAAAGAGGAAGGCGCTCACCTGAAGGAGGGAGATCAGTCCCTTTAATCCAAAAGAGGAATTCCTGAAGCCCAATTCTAAGCATCCAATGACCATCAAAGCTCAGCCCCATGACTCTCAGATGGAGCATCAGTTATTGCTTTCCTTGCCATAGGGTGGGATGAAAGAGACTCCTCAACTATTTCTGAGCTAGATGAATGCATGAAATACCCCAAAATCCACATGTATATCAGCTTTCCAAAGTAAATACATTATATTCTATTTATCTAGGAACATACAAGAAATAAAAATTACCAAAAACCTGCTTATTAATCCAAGAAATGTTGTCTGTTTGAAAGGGCTGCTTCAGACAAATTCGATACCATGACATAATTGCACTGGTAAACTTAACCCATACAGTACTGTTATCTCTTGATTCAAATTTCCACTCAGCTCCATAACATCAGTGTATGTTAAAAAACAAATAAAACCTCAAGCATAAATTACTTTTATAGCCCCTACTAAAACAAGCACGAACAGGTTGAACATTCTTGGGGCAGCTAAGACCCTGCAATCTTTTTAGGTATTATTTTCTCATAGCACTTATGGGGATGCAGGGCTGAACAGAAATGCACACAACATATAAGGTTCAATGCCAAAACTGCTTTCTATAGAAAACGGAAATGAATAGAAAAAAAAAGAAATACCACATGACATTTTCTTTTCCCTACATAATTTTTCAATTTTCTCTAGAGAGATGCCAACCAGTAAATAATTAGAACCATAATCCTCAGTTATTCCACTGGGAAGAAGGATGTGAAGGGCTTTAAGGAACATTAGTTATTACTTTACTGATGCTATGTTAATGGAAACTTAGAAAAAATTAGTAATCTGGAACATTCGTTTCCTTTTGGTGTGAAATGCTACTTTTACAATTAGTGAAAAAGTACAGACACAGTTCAGGAAGAAAAAGTGAAATGTCACAACCAAGGCAGTGCTAGCAGACCACCTATTTATGGTACCGGATAGGGCTTCTCAGTGTTCCTTCACTACTGTATCATTTATATTAATGTTAATTATACTATATGTCATGTCACTCAGACCTCTAATACTCTCAGTTTCAGAAAAATGCACCAGGCTACAGTGTCATCAGAAACCTCTCTGTACCAACAGTAAGAAGGAATAGTTAGTCTGAGGAACATTCCATCTCCCATCTCCAGGCATTCCTACAAGCTGACGCTCATTCCTAGAATGCACTCACTCATCTTCCTTCAAAGATCAGCTCAGGCACTCCCTGTTCCTGAGTCTTTCCTTCCAATGGCACCTGACTTCTCCCTCCTCAAAAGACCTTGTATTTATTTTACTATGTACATGTCATAACCTCAATTGAATATAAATTTCTCAGGAGGAAGGACTTTGAATTCATTGGTGCTGCCCTGTACATGGAAGGCGCTCAAATGCCTGAAATTACTGCCATCAGAACTGCAGCTTCTCCTGATGTAATGGAAGACAAGGAGCGGAATCGTGCTTCTTCTGAACTGTCACTTTCAGTGAAGAGACAGAGGCTTCCTGTTTTACATTTAAGAAAGGGGCAGGGGGAGGGAGAGAAGAAGGGGAGGAGCCCCTGAAAAGGGTTCTTGGTCACTTACAAAGATCCAAACCTGTTTCTCTTCCTAACTTTGCTTTGTCTGCCCAGGGCCCTACAAACCTTCTAGGCACCCAGCTTTACCACATCAGAGTCATCCCTTGGCAATGGCACTGCCTTCACCCAACATATCCAGCCAAACATCTGGTCTTCTTGACTCTGTGGGCTCTCCTTCTCCCTTCACACAGTCATACTGCAGGCACTTGGTGTCTCCCCAGACTGCTAAAATAGCCTAACTGGACTCCCTGCCACCCTCCCTCCCTCCCCTTTCTCTAATCTATTCTCCCCCAGCTGCCAAAGTGATGTTCCTAACGCACATGTCTGACTGTGTCACTCCTCTGTGCAAAAAGCACTCATGGCTCCCTGTTGCTATCTCTATTTTTGGCAACAGAAAGCCCATCTGGCTCCTGGGACGAGTCTTCAGGTCTGAGACCAGACTAGATGCCTAGGCCCTGGAGGGAACCTGGAACTGTTAGATGCTTTGGAATGTGCCCGAGCTGCCTGATTCCAGCCCAAATAGCTTGCATTTCCGGCCCTACTACACATGACTTCCCTTTGTGCACTAGAGGCCTACTTCTGCCTTTCACTCATGATGGGCCTTCTGACCGTGCCTTGGCCCGGGTCACCACCCCCCCAATCCCTCGAATGCATTCTCTCTTCACTTTTGCCTCTTATAAGCCTTAGCTTCCCGCAAAACTCATCTCCTAGATAATGAGGCCTTTTCAGAGCTCCCCACCCACAGGAGAAATACACTTCTGTTTATTTTGTATGAATGTATGTGCAATATATAGATACACCTACAGATGGCTCATGCATGTGGTGTTTCTCCAACAGAATATAATGTTGAACCATTTTTTTATTTGTAGCTCCAGTGCCCTACACATAGCTTGGCACAGAATGGGTGCTCAATAAATGACTGCTGATCCCAGCATTCTCAATCCATGATAGTGAAATACAATTAGGAGAGTAACCAAAGCCTCATGAATTGTTTCCATAGCAGGGATGAGTTGCATTGAGTGAGTCATGCAGAATCTCTCACTCTGCTATGAATAAAGGGTGCAGTCTGTGGTCACAGAACTTTGCTCCATACCAAGTTAACTGGCCCATACAGAAAGAACTTCGACTATTGGCATCCTTAACACCATGGTCTTTTAGTCATTCAAGTAAGCATTTCCTAGGAATGTTTGTTGAATGAATTTGTGCTCAGAGCAAATGAGCCCAGGTCCATATGAGCATATAACATTTATTTTCTAAGTATGTAACTTTCCTCCATATCTCAGTTCCATTCTTTATCAGTGAAAAATACCCAGCAACAGGTCTTAATCTTTTAAAGGTTTTTCTTTAAGAGTATTTTGGCACTGTAGTACACAGTTGCAAATGCCAGCAAATCTTATTAACTAACCAATGAGAACACTGATTTTTTTTTTGAAATGCTAGGCAACACTAAAATTGGCCACAGAAACATTAGATGTCCTTTTGGTAAACAACTTTATAAACCTGACTTTTTCCCCTTTACAGAATTATTAAAAACAACCAATAACCAACACAAATATTCCAGTACTTTTCATTAGTTGTGCTTGCTTGTAATTTGCACATAGCAAGGACTAGTGTGCGACAGTAGAAAGAACAATGGTCCTGGGGTCAGAGCACCTGGATCTTCTCAGAGTCCAGTACTATCTTAGAGGCTTCTGGGTTGCATAAGCCCAGGCAAGTCGAATCTGGACAGCCAGCAGAACAAGGCTTACACGCTACTGGCCTCACTTGGCTGTTGTGAACAAAATGCTTGGTTCAACTGAAAAGTGCCATACAAATGTGCAAGAAGTGTGCAAAAACAATCTAGAATGTAGCTTAAATCTCAAAATTTCCCTTATTTAATTGCTGTGCTATAAGAAATGAAGAATATGGAGAAGTACAGAAGAACCTATATGAGTCAAGGCAATGTAAAGTAAGCGGAACAAGGAAAACAATACACACTGACCACAACATAAGTGGAAAGAACACAACAATCCAAGCCGAATGTTGTGCATTAATGGCCAAGCTTGAACCTGAAGAAGATCCATTCTATGTCACCTCCCCTACTCTTTGGGGAGGTAGGAGGCTACAGATGTGGAACATTGTATTGAGTCTGACTTATAATGTCAGGGAGTTTGGCTAACCAATTTTTTTCCTCCACTTGATTTGGGGGTGGGAGGATACAATTGGAAATACAGGTGAGGTAAAAACAAAAGGCCTCAACAAAAATGTATTTAAAAAAATAATTTATTCAGCTAGTGCATAGTAATGAAGGGTGGCATCAGTTTTCATGGGTATATCTCCAATATCTACCTCAAAACCTGGCAAATGAAGATGTTGAATTAAAGTGGTGAGATGCCTTCCCAATGTCAAATTTACAAAATGTATTTATTAAATTGTGTTACATATTTCCACTCAGATTGGTACCTCACACACTCTAAAGGAACAAAGATTTATTCCAGACATTTAAAACCACTTCCTAAATAAGACCTTTCCTTTGCTCCCTCAATCTAATCAAATTTTTAAGCAAATTATTCCTATGTAAGACATATGTCTGGTACCATCTCACACCCTTCTCCTACACCCTCTCCTGCCCACCTCATAAACTGAGTTTCTTAGAAGAAAAGGTCAGTGTTCAATGATTCACAACTGACTATATTTTTCTGGCCCCAAACTTCATTTTAGTCACTAAGCGCCCTATCCATCCAGAAAATGACCCACTCTCAGGCCTTTTCCCATCTCCAGGGAAATTCAACAAAGGTAGTAGTGTCAATGCCACCTATTTTCTCATTTCTAGAGAATCTCAATCTTCAACTGCCAGCTCAGGACCTGAATCTAAAATGGAAAATCTTATACCTACTTAGAATTGACCCTAGGTGCAGGCACATCCACTGGGCAAAACCATGCTAGAGGAGCCTTCCTGGGGAAGAGCCACCACGCTACTAAGGGCTGGAGGGCTTCTTCGGGTGGGCATCCCACACGGGAAAAAGGCCCCTCATTCATCTGACTGAGACACGGGGGAGAGAGGAAGGGATTAAATAAAGGAGGGCTTCCCAGCGGCGTAGGGTGCCTTTTCTCAAAATCTCTTGCTAACCTTTTGTCATAGATCCCTTTATACGGCAAGAGCATCAGGGCACCAATCACCACGGCATCTACATCAATGATGCTAGTCCTGGACGCTCGTTCCAGTGAGGGAAAGGAGGAAGCCTCCTAGTCCTGGCATTATGGGTAGGGGGCCAATCCCCCTCCCCCACAACAGACTATATATCAACTAGAAGTCAGTAGGCTGAGGGAAAGGAAGGGGCCCCTCCAGCAACATCTGGCTGGCCTGGGCTCAGTCCTTTAGAGTGGAAAAAACTGATTTCCCCAATGGAGCCGAAGAAGATTCTTCTCGTCACGGATATCTTGTGGAAGGGGGAAGAAGGCATGTTGGGCCACTCCATAGATTGCAATCTCAAAGCAGTCAGACCTAATGCAATGCTGTAAATATGGTGGGGTGGAAAAGGCAGAGAAAGGGAGGGAGGCGAACCCAGGAGAATCCTCCCCGGACGCCACCTCACCTCGAGCCACAAATCAAGGGCGCTAGGAGGGGGTTTTCGCCATTCTCGGCCAAGCCAGACCCACTTTGGGAAATCAACACCAACACAGAGCCGGGGGCGGGGCGCGGATGTCAAACTTTTTGCCGCCTGGTTCTCGAGGAGCCCCGGGAGTCTCGGACTCAGCCCCAGGCGAAATGGGCGGTGCGGCGGGGACCGACCGGAGGCGAGGGGCGAGAGGAAAAGAGGAGAAGGGTCATGGCAGGGGGCAGGAGGCGAGGGAAGGGCCGGCCGGGCTGCGGAGCTGCGCGCTCCCAGACGTGCCCGGCCGGCCAGCCGGCGGGGCCGGGGGCTCACCTTCCGGTGCTTCTCCTTGTAGGGCAGCGCCAGCCACGGCATGTCCCGCACGAACTCCTGCCACTGCTGCTGGTCCTGGTCCGAGGACACGAACACGATCTCGAGGCTGCGGCGCGGCTCCGGCTCCGGCTCCGACTCCGCGGCAGCAGCCCCGGCGGGGGCTGCGGCGTCCCCGCCCCCGCTCCCCGGCCCCGGGCCCGGCGCGTCCCCCCGCAGGCGGCCGTAGAAGGCGGCCAGGCTGGCGCTGAGCTGCGCGCAGGGGGCGCTCAGGCTGCAGCCGAAGTAGAGCCCGAGCAGGGAGATCCCGCGGGCGCCCAGCGAGTGCACGTCCACCTCCTCGCCGCCGCCGGCCACCAGCTTCTCGCCGAGCAGCTCCACCAGGAAGCCCGACATCCTGGAGCGAGCGCGAGCTCCGGCTGCCTGCCTGGCTTCGGAGGCTCCGACACACAGAACGGCGGGCGGCCGGGCGCGCAGGCGGCAAATGCGGACTGGGAGAGCGGCGCCGTCCGCCCGCCCCCTCCCCGCCCCCACGCCGCCGCCGCCGCCGCCGCCGCCGCCCGACTACCCCGCCAGGGCCGCCAGGGGGCTCCGTGGTGCCACGGCGGCGCCCGCTGTCCAGGGGGCTGCCTAGCCCCAAGGTCAGGGAGGTGCGGTCTGCGGCCAGGGCGCAGCGTGACACAAAAGTGGCAGCCCCAAGAGGGCAGCGTGCGTGGAGATGGAACTGCTGGACAAATGCCCCCTTGGTTTGGGAGTCTAGGGACCTCTAGGATCCTAGATCTAAAGCTGAAAGGGACCCCGGAGGCCGTCTAGGCCAACCACCTGAGACCCAGATCGCAAAGGTGTAAGTGGGACGTGGAGTCATGAAGAACACTTATTAGCTTTGTCAATTAGCCTGTACTTGTCTCAGTTTCCTCTTCTGTAAAATAAGAATAATAACAGTACCTTCAGGATCACAGGATCGCTGTGAGAATAACACGAGGAATAATTCTAAAGTGCTCGGCATGGTGCCAGGCACATAGCTATGTAAATGTCAGCCAGTATTTGGTGGCAGAGATGGGATTCGAACCCACGTTCTCTCTGGTATTCTTGTCCTCTGCAACACTCATAGGGTTCTAGATTTGGAGCTGGAAGAGACCTAGAGGTCATCTAATCCAACTTACTCATTTCACAGATGAGGAAACTGAAGATAGGCTGGCTTGTTCTTGGTCACACAGCCCCAGGCTAGGTGCAGCTCCCGGCTCCCAGATCCCAATCCGATCCAATCAGCCTTTTCCTCTCTCCACCTAATTTCCTCTTCATTCCCCAAATTTTGTTCTCCATCAAAGTCTCTTTCTCGTCTCTCATTAAGCCTCTCCAACCCCACAAAAACTTCCTACCCTTCGCCAGCCTCATTCCCTTGCCCCCAGCCAACCCCTATGTCCTTCTCTCCATGTCAGACAGATCCTTCACAGCCAAGTTCTAATTTCATCCAGATCAAAAGTCGTTAGGTACTAGAAGTGGAAGAAACATCGGAGGTCATCTAGCTGGGCTCCTTCAGGACCAGACAGGTGCAGTGACTTCACCAGCAACCTAAAACATGGGTGGTGAAGTCCAGATTCAAATGCTGGTCCTCTAACTCCAAATTAAGCCCTTTCACTTGACCGTCCTGTTCTCCATGAAGCCTAACACAGGGATTCTGTTCCACAGGGGTTTCTCTCTCCTTTAACTTCAATTGTGCTTTTGATCATTATCATACAACAGGCACTGTTGCATCTGTTCTGGTTCTAATGCTGTCAGATGCCTAAACCTTTTTTTGCCAGCTAGATTATGAATTCCTTGGAGACAGGAACCCTGCCACACTTTATGTCCTTCACCCAAATACTCAATGAATACTTGGGTGAACTGAATGGATTCACCCTTTGCATGGCAGGCCAACAGTTTCAAAGCAGGTGAGTGGTTTGACCAGGGAAGAGGGTCAAGAAAAAGTGGACATCTTATGCTCAGATACCACGTCATCTTTGATTAACACCTAAAATCCTAAATGATATCAAATGGCACTACTGCTAACAAGCTGGGCATGGGAATGATGATGATGATTTCTATAGAGTCTCTGTGATTCAGAATTACTAGACCATTAGACAAAAGACTCAGATAATCCTAGGATTTAAATCGAGAAGAAACCTCAAAGATCATCTATTCCAAACTCCTCATTTTTCGGAGGAGGAAACCAAGGGCCGCAGAGTGTCAGAATGACCTACCCAGTACTGCAGAAGTAGTAAATAACAGAGTATACATTTGAACCCAGTACCTCTGACTCCAAATCCAGTGCTCTTCCCATTACTCTGGGGCAAGAGTATTTGGCTTAAGCCTTGATCCAATATCACAGCTGCAAAATCCCGTGGTACCCCCAACCATAGCGTCTTAAATAGAGGGAGCCCAGAAGTAGATCGTCCGTAAAAGTCGTTTATTGGACTCTACCGCCATCTAGTGGACAGAGCCCCAAACAAACGTCTATGTCCCAAAGCCCAATAGGAAAACAAGATACTAACTTGTGCCAAGCAGAATATTTTGATTTTCTATAGCGGCTTTCCACCAACAATCTTAAAATGCTTTACAGGAGCTAATTTAAGCCTCAAAACACAACCACAAGTTTCTGGCACAGAAATGAAAATTCAGGGCTAAGATTCTCAATTTTTTTAGTGTAGAACAAGGCAGTACATGGATTTTCAGTGCAATAAAATGTTACCACACAACCCAGGGAAAGGTTGAAGGGAAAGCCAAGAGGAGAAGAGCAAAATATACAAGTTATATCTCCTTACTTTGACCCCTAGCACTACTGCTCATTCTGCATCTGAAAATGTTTGGACAGAAGGTTGCCTCTAATTGCTTCTAATAGGAGAAATACTGCTCAAATACACAGCACAGATGGGTTTCCGTGTTAGTTTTTAGAAGGGGTATTGATCAATATGTTGGCCACTACAGTAACAATATTAACTATTATTGCCTAATTACACATAGAGATGAATGTATGTGTGTATATGCACACATAGAGGAAATGTTGGGTTTTTAATTTAATCACTTGGGATGTTCATGCAACATGGCTAAAGGTTCCTGAATGTCTCAAAATTTTTGTATATGTGTGTGTGTGAATGCTGCAGCTTTCTTATCAAAACATTTATCAAGCCCCTATTAGTATGTGTTGTGTTAAGCACTGTTTGAAGCATGTTTAAACATACAGCTTTAAACTCTGGAGCTTACAGATACATGAATACCGTAAGCATTTACGTTCCATGTCAGGGAAAGGGCATGTCCATTTAGCTGGAATGGTAAGAGAAGAGGGCATCATGGGACTTGCAAGCTCAGGCAAAATAGTGAACTCATTATTATACTACTTCCTTTGGCAACTGTCAGAAGTGTAGTAGGTGAAAGACTGGAAGAAAACGGCAGAGTGTGTGTGTGTGTGTGTGTGTGTGTGTGTGTGTGTGTGTGTGTGTGTGTGTGTTCAGCACTTCACTTTTACTGTTTTACAAGAAAGCACTTTCCACTGGAGTGTGTCCAAACCAGCATCTGGCACCTGGGAAAGTGAGAGTTTGAGCCTACTACACATGAAATAAGAATCAATGTAAATAAAATTTAGAGAATCACTGGTAAAGCAGGTTTTGGTTTAAAGCCAAGTGCAGCAGCTGCCTCTTAAATTGGTGTGGAAAGGGGAATTTCCAATGGAAATGATTCCAGAGTCATAACACTAGTGAGTGCTCATTATGAGAAGTAGCCCAATGAGGCCAGTTTAGCTTCTGAGAATAACAGCTGACATCCCTTGAATGATGGAGCCCACTCGATCTTTCCATGTATCAAAAGTCCAACTGAAGAAAATGTCCCTCTTGGTGCTTAGCAAGTTATACATGTTGGCCATTCAGGTATATTGTTATTATTGCTCATATATTTTGACTTCAGCACGTTCGGCCCTGTGTGGAAATGAATAATTACATTTACAAAGCGCGCCGCTTGCTCACAACAACTTAGTGAGAGTGCGGGTATTAGTACTCCCACTTCACTGATAAGGAAACAGATTCATAAAGACTAAGTGACTTGTTCAGAGTCATGACAGAAGGACAGTTCCAACCTGGTTTTTGGAATTCAAGCCCAGAGTGCTTTCCACTACCCCAACGTCGCTTCCAGTAAACAAGACGGTTTTTTTCGATGGTAAGGCACTACGTTCAAAGGCATATGAAATCATACGTGCAGCGCATACATGCCACATATATACTCATTTTTTTCTTAATTACAGGTTAAATCCTACTACAATGAAGATTTCAAACATATTCTATACCACATACCACAATAAGTGCAAAATGGGCATATGGCTTGAATAAGAAATTTCCTACTACAAAAATAATTCAAAGAGAATGAGATCAAGTACCTTTCATAGCTATGCTAGAGGAAGAGTTCTTGACCAAACAAGGAAGGATGCAGTCACAAAAAAAAATGGATAATTTCTATTACATGAAATTGAAAAGCTTTTGAACAAACAAAATGAATGCCACTAAGATTAGGAGTGAAGCTGTTGAGTGGGAAAAATCTTTCCATCAAATATCTATCAAAAATCTAAGATTTATTGGATATTAATACAGATAAGATCAAGTGCCATTTCCCAGTGCATTAGTGAAAGGATATAAACAGCTTTCAAAAGAATTACAAACTATTAATAGCCAAACAAAAGATTGTTCCAAATCACTAATAAATAAGAGAAATGAAAAACAAAACAACTTTGAACTTTCACTTCATACCCAGCAAATTGGCAAAGATGGAAATAGTGAATGCTGAAAGAGCTGAGAAGAGGAAGGCATACTAATATATTCTTGATGGAGCTGTGAATTGGTCCGACCATTCTGGAAAGCATTTCAGTAGATACATGTTTGTGTATATGTGTGTGTACATATTATGTGTATATATATATGCGTATATTTTCAAGTGACTAAAATGTTCATAACAGAGATCTCTAGATTGCTAGGTATATATGCCAAGGAAGTAAAAACAAGAAATAAAGTTCTCAGATATTAATTATTAAGATATTAATAGCAGCACTTTTGTAGTAGTAAAGAACTTCAAAAAAAGATGCCCATCATTTGAAAAATGTCTAAACAAACTATGACATATGAATATAATGGAATATTACTGTGCCATATGAAAGGATAAATATAAGGATTTCAGAAAAGCCTGGGAAGACTGATATGATGTGACACAGAGTGAAACAGAAGTAGGACAGAAGAATACATAATAACTACAAGAGAGTAAATTAAATGAAAAGAACAAACTGATGAAATGGAATGCTAGGAAATTAAAATGGCTGAGAATCTTAGCCCTAGAAAGAAGGCCATGGTTCCCAGAAACGGAAGACTATGGGCATGGCTTGTTAGACATACTGTCAGACTTAGGTGAGTGTAGATTGGTTTTGCTGAGCAAGTTTTTTTCTCTTTCTTTTAAATTCTTTGTCACAGTAAATAGTTCAATGGGTAGGTGACCCGGGGGGGGGGGGGCGGGCATGTGTTAAGCAATGAAGGTAATGTAAAAAAAAATCAACAAAAATTTAAAATACATTATTTCTAAATACTAGCTAGGCAGCTAGGTGGCACTGTGGAGAAAGTGCCAGGCCTAGAGTCAGCAAGATATCTTCCTCAGTTCAAATCTGGCCTTAGCCACTTACTAAGTGACCTTGGGCAAGTCACTTAACCTTGTTTGCCTGTTTCCTCAATTGTAAAACTAGCTGGAGAAGGAAATGGAAAACCACTCCAGCATCTTTGCCAAGAAAACCCCAAATGAGGTCACAAAAGGTCGGACACAACTGAACAACAAAATAATCCTACCTACCGGCCCACTTATTTGAAATAAGATTTGATTCAGCAAAATCCCAGGATCAATCAAAACATATGAACATTTTCTTAGAGTCGCAGGCTAGGGACTGGACCTATGATCTCATCGAAGAGGTGAAGAAACTCATAATGCCTGGCACAAACACAGTAGGTATTTTTAAAATGTTAGTTGATTTGACTCTACCAATGCAGATTGGCATCTATTCTTATGTTAGAGAGCTGCCTTTCCGTAGAGCACCAAGAAGTTGTGACTTGCCCAAGGTCACACAAGCAGTATGGTCAAAGGTGGACTTGAACTCAGGTCTTCCTGGCTCCGAGGCTGGCTTTTATCCACTGTCATGCTGCATCTGCAATGAGTTCTAACTTGTAGTTTTACATCTTGGGAGTGTTTGGGGACTGGATTTGTTATTTCGTGGGTATAGAAAAACTCCCAGGGAGGAAATTGTGTACTTGGTTCCACCCCCTCTCATCTTCTCCAGAAGATTAAATCCTTAATCATCTCCTCCCCCATCGCCTCTCCTCATCTACTGGTTGCTCCCCTACTACCTTTCAAACATATCCAGGTCTTCCTCATCCTTAAAAAACTCTCACTGGAGCCTATCATTTCCTCCAGCTATCATCCTACAAATTTCCTCCCAAATTCCATTAAAACCTTATGAGCTGATGCAATCCTCTTGGAGGCCTTTCTGGTCTGCTAAATGCATGGTGAAAAAACTTTTTGATTGGCTGCAGACAGAAAAGTGCAGTGCACCCGAAAGGCACTGACCTGCCAGGTCTATTTCTTTTTCCTCCTTGGCTTGACTGAGAGAAGGCATGCTTCGAGCCTCTGTGGGAGGAGAGAACTGAGATTGTACAATGTCATTTTGAGCACAAAATGGGTGGGGGGAAATCCTTGAGAGACACTGACCCATAATGGGCATGACCTGGATGAAGATTGGAAAGGAGACTAAAAAAAAGTGGTCAGACTAGTAGGACTAGACTCAGGATAGAGTAGGGTCACAGAAACCTACACAGAAGAGAGCACCAGGAAGAAGGTGATTAACAGTGTCAACAACTACAAAGAAGTCTAAAAGTATGAAGCTGAAAAATGGCCACTCCATTTGGTGACTTTGGAGAAAGCAGTTTGGGGAGCAGTCAGAAGGCAGACTGTAGAGAATTTAAAAGAACGAGAGAAAAGAAGTGGAGGCATCTATTTTGGATGGCCTTCTCAAGGTGTTTAGGCAAAAAAAAGGAGAAGAGATGTGGGAATTATAGCTAGTGGGAATGAAGAGATCAAGGGAAGGTTTTTAGAGGATGGGAGAGCCATGGGCATGTTTCTAGGCAGTAGGGAAGCAGCCAGTAGAAAAGGATAGACTGAAAAGAAGTGAAGAGAGGATGATGGAAAGGGCGATCTGCTGAAGATGGGACAGAGTGCAAAGGAGTCTGCCTTGGCAAGGAAAAGGTCCACTCCTACCACAGGAGACAGGGCTGAAGGAGGAGATAGTGGTAGAAGGCATTTAGGTTATGTGAGATGAGGAAGAGGGAAGAGGGAGCTCTTGGCAAAGAGCCTCAATTTTTCTGAAAAATATGAGGCAAGATTTTCAGTCGAGAAAGTGGGGAAGAGGGAAGCCATGGTAGGTTTGGGGAGGGATAAAAAGGTTTGGAAGAGAGTGGCGGAGAAAAGATGGCAGAGTAGAAGCAGGAACCTGCTTGAGCTCTCCCCACAAACTCCTCAAAATACCTGTAAAAAAATGACTGTGAACAAATTCTAGAGCAGCAGAAGCCACAAAATGACAGAGTGAAACAGCTTTCTAGCCCAAGACAATCTGGAAGGCTGACAGGAGGGGTCTATTGCACCGAGCTTGGAGCAGAGCAGAGTACAGCCCAGTGTGGGCCACGCCAGCACAGACAGGACTGGAGTAGGCCTCAGGGCACTAAATCATTGGCAGCTGCTGCGGTTTCCAGACTTCTCAACCCTCAAATGCCAAAGAGCTTCGAAGGTCAGTGGGAAAGGTCTCTCACCTGGGTGAGAGAGAAGGGTGGTCCAGCCCTATCCCTATCCCTATCCCTAGCCCCAGCCCCAGCCCCAGCTCCAGGGCAGTAGCAGCTATTGCTGCTTCTGTAGCTCTCAGCCTATAGACAGTAGGGGAATAGAGCAGCTAATCGGGGTCACAATCCTAGGCGGCAGTCCTGGGGTGAGAAGGAGCGCTATCATGGTAGACAGGGAATCCTCTTCACAGTTCCAAGGCAAAAAAGAGGGCTTGTGGTTGCTCACAGACCAGATCACAGTCCAGGAGGGGAATAAACACCTCTCCTTTGATCATGCCATTTTGGAAGAACTGAAAATTCACAGGTTCCTAAAAATATCTCGGAAAATAGGTGCACAAAACCCCTGAAGCTTGGGGCAGTACACCCTCTAGTTAACAAAGAGCTCAAATGTCAAGTAATTGGCTAGGAAAATGAGCAAATGGGGGAAAAATAAGACTACAGAAGGTTAGTTTCTTGGTGAAAAGGCATTTTCTTATGTCCTTGGTGATGAGGAATATCAAAGCATACAACCAGAGGAAGACAACAAAGTCAAAGCTCCTATATCCAAAGCCTCCAAGAAAAATATGAAATGGTCTCAGGTAACGAAGGAGCTCAAAAAGGATTTGAAAAAATCAAGTAAGAGAAGTAGAGGAAAAATTGGGAAGAGAAATGAGAGAAATGCAAGAAAATCATGAAAAACGAGTCAACAGCTTGCTAAAGGAGACCCAAAAAATGCTGAAGAAAATAACACCTTTAAAAATAGATTAATTCAAATGGTAAAAGAGGTCCAAAAATCCAATGAGGAGAAGAATGCCTTAAAAGCAGAATTGGCTAAATGGAAAAGAAGGTCCAAAAGCTCACTGAAGAAAATAATTCCTTAAAAATTAGAATGGAGCAAATGGAAACTAATGACTTTATGAGAAATCAAGAAATTATAAAACAAAAACAAAAGGATGAAAAAATAGAAGACAATATATATAGAAAGAGGGCACAGGGTGAGCTGAATATGAAGAGATGATACCTAAAAAATAAAATTAAGTGTTGAGAGGAATGTACTGGGAGAAAGAGAAAGGAAGAGGTAGAATGTAGTAAATCATCTCACATAAAAGAGGCAAGAAAGAGCTTTTACAATAGAGAGGAAGAGGGTAAAAGTGAGAGGGAATGAGTGAACCTTACTTTCATCAGATCTGGCTTATGGAGGGAATAACATACACACTCTATTGGGTATGGAAATCTATCTTACCCTACAGGAAAGCAGGAGGGAAGGGGATAAGAGAGAGAAGAAAATAGAAGGGATTGGAGATTGGGAAAAGGGGTAATCAGAAGCAAACACTTTTGTGGAGAGACAAGTCAAAGGAGAAAATAGGATAGAGGGAACATAGTCATGCACAACATGACTATTATGGAAGTGTTTTGCATGACTACACATGTATGACCTATATTGAATTGCTTACTTTCTCAATGAGGGTGGGTGGGAAGGGAAGAAAGGAGAGAATATGGAACTCACAGCTTTAAAAATAATGTTAAAAATTGTTTTTGCATGAAACTGGGAAATAAGATATACACGCAATGGGTTACAGAAATCTATCTTGCCCTACAGGAAAATAGAAGGGAAGGGAATAAGAGAAGGGGGGGGTGGTGATACAAGAGAGGGCAGATTGGAGGAAGGGGTAATCAGAATGCATGATATCCTAGGGCAGGGTGAGGGGAGAGATGGGGAGAAAACTTGGAATTCAAAATCTTGTGGAAGTGAATGCTGAAAACTGAAAATAAATAAATTTTTTTAAAAAGTTTAGAAGAAAGAACTGGAAATTGAGGGGATGCCCACCAACTGGGGAATGGCTGAACAAGTTGTGGTATATGAATGTAATGGAATACTATTGTGCTATAAGAAATGAGGAACAGGTGGAGTTCAGAAAAACCTGGAAAGTCTTATATGAACTGATGCTGAGTGAAGTGAGCAGAACCAAGAGAACATTGTACTCAGTAACAGCCACAGTGTGCACTGACCAATTTTGATAGACTTACCCCTTCTTAGCAATGCAAGAGCCTAAAACAATTCCAGAGGACTCATGATGGAAAATGCCATCCACATTGAGACAAAGAACTATGGAGTCAGAATGCAGAGCAAAGCAGACTATTTTTGTTTTGTTTTGTTTTTCTTTCTCATGCTTTCTCCCATTCATTATAATTCTTCTATGCAACACAACTAATGTGAAAATGCGTTTAGTAGGAATGTACGTGTATAGCCCATAGTGGATTGCAGGCCGTCTTGGCAAGAGAGGGGGGAGGAAGGGGAGAAAAATTTAAAACTTATGGAAGTGAATGTTGAAAACTAAAAATAAATAAATAAATTTAAAAAAAAAAAGAAAAAGTTTTGGAAGAGCCACTGCAGTGAGGGGGACAGTGGATTAATTGGGCAAACGTAAAAGGACTGTCTACTATCATGACGGCCCAGTTAAGGTTATGTCATATAAAATTGTAATGGACCAAGTTAGCACTTTTTTGTGATTTTGTGATTTTTCTTTAGCTGTTTTCAGTAGCATCTGCATAAAAGCAAAGGTAGTAAGCACATGGTAGAAGTGATCCAAAGCTAAGGCTTGGCATCCATCATATGATAAGGGAGCACAGGTCATATAAAATGCCTAAGCGAGGAACCGTGAGGTTACGTTGTTTGATGGAGTATCGATATGTATACTGATAGTAGAGGGGCAGGAATTGAGAAGAGAAAGACTGTGAGTCAAGCTCTGAACTCACTGATGAAAGAAAGACAAGGCATGTCCTAGAGGTATGCAGATAACAGCCACACAACCATCAGTCAGCATGTTTTAATTAAGTCCCTAATATGGACATGGTTTTACTATGGAAAATACAAACTACTATATCAACATGTTGATAAGGAAAAAGGTGTGTTCCAAAAATTTACTTTGTTGTCAGAACTTTCATTCCATGAGGTAAAAATAACATAGGGGACTATTCTTATAGAACATGGGTCACACAGAGCATGTGCAGATCTACCCAACCTGCTTCTGACCTAACACATGTATGATTCAACATCTGGGCACACCGGAGGCCACAAACTCCCAGGCTGCTTCTGGCTATGTGACGACCCAGTGCTGAAAGGCCTTGTCCTTTGGTATGACAGAAAATCCAAAGTGGTCCCTTAGACCTTTCCCCAACGCCTACCACCAAGAATGGCAGAAGGGTGGAGGGCTGTTATCATTGAAAGGGAGAAATAGCTTTGATTAGCTCTCTCCCTTTGGCTCTCCAAGTGGCATCACGTAACTAACTCTACTGCTTTCAGTGATGGGTGCAGAAGGGCTGGCCCCTCTCTATCCCCCACGCCCTTCTGGCATCATGGTGACTACACCCAGAAGGCTGCTAACACAGGGAACTCAACTAGGGCAAGCTTGTGCCTAGAATGGGGCTGTCTTTTAGTTTAGTTTATATTTCTTTTCCTGAGCAGAGAACTGAACATCAGCCTCAATATAAAGGTATCCAGGCTTGGAGTTAAGAGAGGTCCAGAGGTGCATCAGGAGGGCTGACTAGCAGCCAAGGACCATCTTAAAAGGGTGACTAAAGTTGTGTGTGGAGAGAAGAGAAGCAAGAGGAAATGTGGCCATGCTCTTACAAACTGCTTTATGTCCTGATGAAGTGTAGGTGTCACTCTCCTTTGAGAGCATTTGTTGTCATTTGGTCATTTTGGTCATGTCTCACTCTTCGTGATCCCCCTTTGAGGTTTTCCTGGCAAAGACACTGGAGTGGTTTTCCATTTCCTTCTCATTTTACAGATAGGGAAACTGAGGCAGACCTGGTTAAGTGACTTGCCCAGGGTGACACAGGTAGTAAGTGTCTGAAGCCAGATTTGAACTCACGAAGAAGCGTCTTTCTTCCTGACTCCAGGCCTGGTACTCTAACCACTGTGCCACCTAGCAGCCCTCTCTTGCAGATACAATAGGAGTTATAAGTCAGGTGACTTAATCCTGTTTTAAGTTGTTCTGTCAATTCATGCTGTGGGTCATTTTTTTCCATTAGTATTCCTTGGGCGTAGTAAATAAAAACTTGTTTAATACCTGACAGTATACAGAGTACCTTTCTCCTCCCATTTTGGCAAAGTCCTGGACAAGAGCCAAATTAAACTTTTAAATAGTTTTGCAGGAGTTCCATGAAACAGAGAGTTAAGAAAATGGAGCCTAATCCCACTCATGAGAGATTAGATTCTCCCAGGACTGAACCTGTCTCAGACCACCTACATAGTTCCACAGATCAGGGGGACCCCTTAGTGGAAAAGGGAGTAGGTGCAGTACTCTGAAGTAGGCAAGTATTTGTTCGGTGGTACTAAATACAACCAAAGAAATATCTAAAGTGATGGAATCTTGGGTCAGAAGGAAGGATTGTGATTAGGACGAGAAGGAACAGATGCACTTGGTCAGGGAAGGAAAGAGAACTGGGGAGGTGGGGGGTGGGGGGACTGGGAAGCCTGTCAGGAAGACTTGTGTTGGGACAAAGTTGATTCTAAGTACAAGAAGAAACTGACCAAGTCCTCTGGTCCCAACGGTTGAGCCTTTTCCATAAATTTCACTGTCCTCTGTGGAGCAAAAAGCCAAGACCACTCTTCTGAAATGAATTGCCCTGTATCACTCCCAAAGGGCCAATCGAGTTTATTTTAAGAGCATGCCTTATGTGTAACTTGAGAAAGAGAACCAGGCTTTTTGAATAGTCTGCATTTGAGTGCTAAAACATAACTATAGGCAAATCCCTCGGCCTCTTCATCTGTAAATGATATTTCCTGCGCTATGAGACTCACACTCTCATGTTGTGAAGAAAGTATTTTGTAAACAGTGGGTCGCTGCACCAATTTAGGTTAGGCATATTATACAGATGAGGAAGTTCAGTGCCTGCAAAATGGGCATAATATTGTTCATCAGGCTTTGAGGTGACTGCTAGGAAAGTGCTTTGCAAACCTTCAAGCTTGACATATATAAAGCATCCAATCAAAGTCAACTGCAAGTCATGTCATCATTTACCAGATGCCATGGCCCTCTTTGAAAACAAAGGACAAACACAGTATAAGCATTAGTTATTATCAGGTAAACTTGAATAAGAAGTAGTAGCTATAGCATTCTATGGTTAATAAATGATGGCTGGTTCCCCAAATAATTAATGGTCAAAGGATATGAGCAAGTACTTTTCAAAAGAAACCTATTTATAGTCATATGAAAAAATGGTCTAAATCACTGCTGATTAGAGAAATGCAAATTAAAACAACTCTGAGTTACCACCTCACACCTATCAGACTGGCTAACATGACAGAAAAGGAAAATGACAATTACTGGAGAGAATGTGGAAAGACAGGAACACTAATGCACTGTGGGTGGAGTTGTGAACTGGTCCAGCCATTCTGGAGAACAACTTGGAGCTATGTCCAAAGGGCTATAAAACTGTGCAAGTCCTCTGATCCAGCAATACTAGCACTAGCTCTGTATCCCAAAGAGATCAGAGAAAAAGGATGAGGACATGTACAAAAATATCGATAGTGGCTCTTTTTGTGGTGACAAAGAATTGGAAATTGAGGGGATGCCCATCAATTGGGGAATGGCTGAATAAGTTGTGGCCTATGATTTGTGATATAGCATGCTATAAGAAATTATGTAGGGGATAGTTTCAGAAAAACTCTGTAAGATTTATATGAACAGATAAAAAGTGAAGTGAAGAGGAGCAGAACAATGTACACGGCAGCAGCAATATTGTAACGACAATCAACAATGAAAGACTTAGCTACTCTGATCAATACAATGATCCACAACAAATCCGAAGGACTCTTGATAAAGAATGCTGTCTACCTCCAGAGGGAGAACTGATGAACTCCAAGTGCAGACTGAAAGCACACTTTTTTTCCCCCTCACAACATGGCTAATGTGGAAATATGTTTTGCATGACTTCACATGTATAAAGGGTATCATATTTTTTGCCTTTTCAATGGGTGGGAGAGGGGTGGAGGGAAGAAGAGAATTTGGAACTGAAAAATAAAGACAATTGTTGGGCTTGGAGATAATATAACCTGGGTTCAAATCCTGACAGACATTTAGTAGTTGTATGACCATAGGCAAGTAATTTAAACACTCTGAGACTCAGTTTCCTTATCTCTAAATTGAGAGGGTCAGACTTGATGGCTTCTAAATCTGTAATCCTATGATAAGAACTAGAAATAAAGCCAGTGCTTATAAATTGTGGCTAAGTATGTGAAAAGCAATATTACTGCTCTATAAAAAACAATGAATACAAAGAATTCAGAGAAGCAAGGGAAGGCTTCTATGAATGGATGCAAAGTAGAAAATAATATCCATAATGGATATGATGTAAATGGAAAGAAACAAAAAAGTGAAGTTGGATGCTGTGTAATTATAATGACCAAATTTGTCTTTTTTTTTTAAAAAAAAAAGGATAAGAAAATGGATCCCTCTCCCTTCTTTGAAGAGGTGAGAGAATAAAGGTGTGATGGAATATTGTATATACTATCACATTCTATTGATGTATCATCCTTGGACCAGACTTCACCATGTCTCAGGCACCTTCTTCTACTCTCCCCTTTTCAGAGACTGTTAAGTTCCTTCAGGGCAGGGATTATCTTTTTCTTGTCTGTATCCCCAGAACTCAGCGCAATGTTTTGTGCATAGTAGGCATTTAATAAATGTTTGCTGACTAATGATTATTATTGCTTATTTTTGCTGTTTCTTTCTTTTTCCTCTTGTTCTTTTATAACTATCTGTTTCTTTCTTTTTTTTTTTTTTTTTGGAGATGTGGTCCTGGACAGAGGCCATTTTTCTTCCTTTATTCCGTCTAGATCCCCTCTCTGTTCAGTTTTCTACATAAAAAGGTCCATCTTGCCTCCATTAAAATGCTTGGATTCAAACTGGTGCATTTGTCAACATGAGCGTCACAAGTGCTCAGATTCTTAAAATCTTATCCACTCCAACCGGTGTTCTAATAACCTTGTCTTTGGCTGAAAGAAAGCTTGGGTCGAATTCATTGGAGGGAGGACCTATGTCATTTGCCCTTGAATTTTGGGGCCCCAGCACCTGTAGGCCTCAACAATAGGAATAGATGGAATTATAGAAGGGGTTATGGTCATGTATTACATGTGTCTATCTATACATATATGTGTACATGTATGTATATCCAAGTCTTGTTTTACACACACACACACACACATTTATTTCTTGGTCTTTTATTTTCTATATGTATGCATGCATATATGTGAGTATGTGTTATAACAGCATGTACATATACATATATCATATACATATAAGACACGTAGATCTCCAGGTCTTTTGTTTCATATATACATGTGTATATCCATATGTGCATGTGTGTATGTACACACATATCTCCAGGTCTTTTGTTATACACACATACACGTATGTGTGAACGCATATATATATATACACATATGGACATTTATGGGCATATATGTGCATATGCATGTATGTATAAAGACCTAGATGTGTACATGCATGCATTTATGTGTGCACACATGTGTGTGCATGTGTCTACACATGTATATGCACATGTGTACGCACATGCATGCATGTGTGTGGGTGCATTGTGTTGCACTGATTGCACACACTTGGATGCAATGTGTTACGTGTGTGACAAGTGTGCACAAGTATATGCTGCTAATGTGACACGCTGTTTTGTAACCTGTAGAAGCCTCTGTACAGGATCGATCCCATTACTATGGGGAAGTTCGCCCTTTCCCGATGGAGGAGACCCCGGCAGTTTTGAATTCTTACAGCTTAGACTTCTGGGCTCCCATTCCAGCCTCAGGGAGGTTCCTGCCGTCAAGCCTAACGTGTCAGAAGCAGGATTTGACCTTCTTTGATCTCAGTTTCCTCATCTGTAAAATGGGAGGGTTAAGACTAGCCGGCCTCTAAGGCTGGGCCACACGACCTTGCCTTGCTGTTACCAGCTGTAAAATGGGAGGAGTACCTGCAGCAGCCACCCCGACGGATAAATGGCAGCTGTCCTCCACCTCCATTCCCTCCTCATTCACACCATTAGGACAGTCAGTGTCCCGCTCGGCTCCGGGGCCTCTGGGGAAGCCCCCAGGCCTTCAGCTTCGCTCTCCTCACAGAAACTGAAGCCACTAGGCAAGGAGCCCATGGTCACGTGGGAAAGCGCGGGAGCCGCGCCTCGTGCTCCGCAGCGCGAGGCAGGGAGGGAGGAGGGAGCAGGGAGGATTGGGGCGCATGCGCCTCTGCCCTGCTCACGGGAGCCGGCCCTCCCTTGATGCTCCTCGAGACCCTGCAAGGCGCTCCAACAGCCTCTAGAAGGAGAGAGAGGACTAGGAACGGCACGGTGCCGCGCTGACCTTCCTGGGAAATGTAGTTCTCGGATGCCTGGGCCTGTTGCCCAAACTTGGACTATAGCTCCCGTCACGCCACGCGCGGTGGACGCTAGGGTCCCCAAACGACTAATACCGCTCGACAATGTCCTAAGTCCAATGGAAGTGTCTTTTAAAAAAAGACAAAACACCAAAACCTCATAGCTCTTCAGTGGCGCTGCGAACGAGTAGCCAGGGCAGGCCAGGGCAGGCTTAGAGCTATGTGTCGAATCTGCCGCAGCGGAACGTCCGGCTGGTGTGGAATCTGCCGCTCCCGGAAGGCAGGCAGCCAGGAAGTGCAGCCGGCAGAGCGTGCCGGGCCGGGGCAGCGGTGACCATGGCTGCGGTGAGCCCAGCTCCCAGCCCCAAGGGCCCAGCCCCCGCGCCGGTCGCCGACGCTCCGCTGCAGTACAGCCTGCTCCTGCAGCACCTGGTGGGGGACAAGCGGCAGCCGCGGCTCCTGGAGCCCGGCGTGCTGGGCGGGATCCCGAGCCCAGCCAAGAGCGAGGAGCAGAAGATGATGGAGAGAGCCATGGAGAGCTGCGCCTTCAAGGCCGCCCTGGCCTGCGTTGGGGGTGAGACGGCGCCCCCAAGCGAGGGTCGGGGGGTGGGGCTGGCCCCAAGACATCATCCCAGACCCTTCCCGTTTTGCCTCCGTTTCCCTAGGGCCGTGGCCCTTAGTAGGTTCTTAATGAATAGGATCTCAGTGTGAACCACAGCCCCGCCGCTGCTGATCTTTGCAAAAATCTATTCTAAGTAATTGATCTCAAGAGGCAGCGAGCGTTAGTGACGGGGAGCACAAAATGGTGCACCAGCTCCTGAAGGAGGGAGGGGCCTTATGGGCCCGAGATGAGGAGGGGGCCATTCTGCGGAGACCCAGGATGGAACGTGGGCCTGGGGGCAGGGTGGGGGTGGGGTACAGCAGCGAAGGGCAGTACTAGGAAACTAGACAGGAAACATGAGGCAGGAAGGTCAGGTCGAGAAAACATGGGGCATCCTGACTGGTATTTTACCCAGAGTTTGGCCATCGTCATCAGAGATGGGTTAATTGAAGAGAAGCCAGGCACAGGGGATTCCTGTTCACTTTAACATTCTATGCCACAGGCAAAAACATTAGCCAGTGTGCTGTGGCGGGTACAAAATTTAAAGTTGGAAGAAACCATAGAGATCAACCAGACCAGGGCATGTGAGTCTAGCATTTAGGACAGATTTCAAGGGTTCTGTGAAGTTGGTTGGGGAAAAAAAATACCTTTATTTTCACTTACCTCTAAATGAAATGTATTTCCTTCAATTATTTAAAAACATTATTCAGATAAAGGGTCCACAGATTTCACTAGACTGCTTAAAGGTGTTCATGACACAAAAAAATGTTAAAATCTCTTGGTAATCTAGACTAACCTTATTTTATTGATGAGATAGACACCTGAGGCCCAGGGAGGTTAAGTCACACAGTAAGTAGTAGAACCAGGGTTGAAACTCAGGTCATCTTGACCCTAAATCCAGTGTTGTTTCCATTATACCATATTGCCATAAAACAGGGGTTCTTGGTGTATAATCTAACTGGGAAGGCAGGACATTAACACCTGAAAAGCTGCTGTTATAAGGCACAGTATGATAGATAGATAGTACAGATTGTAAGTGTGCAAGGAATTCAGAGGAAGGTTAGGTCACTGTGACAGGCTGGGTGGAAAAGGGCACTTGGAGGAGAAGCCTGGATTGGAATGGGAGGTGTTGGGAAGCCTTGTGAGTAAAGGTACTGTTTCAACAATCCAGCTAACAGCTGCTGTGGGGGTGTAAAACCAACGACAACCAGCTCACAGAATGCTGCAAGCCCAGGTTCTTTTGATCTGCTTTACTAAGGAAAGCAATGTTAAGGGGTTAACAATTTTACTTTAATCCAACGTACAAATATCATTCATTCAGCTCAGGGGGAAAAGCCAGCACCCTGAACTTCAGAGCAAATACAAATTACAAAATACATTTATAAACAGACCAAATACAGTTCATAGTTAACAACATTTGAGTTCAGCTGGGAGTTCGACAGGGGCTGGCTCAGTTACTGCTGCAGCTCAAAGCTCCGAAAAAAGAAAGCCAACTCCTGATTTTATATATCTTGTTCAGGGTCAAAGGTGAGTCACATATACAACTCACCCATGTGACCTAAAATTGTCACAAAAATTTGACTTAAACCCACATGGTCTAAAAGCCTCTGATGTCACAAACATGTCATTCAAAGCCATGTAAACTAGGCTTTCCCTTGAGGCAAGGAGGCCATCAAAAGACTCCTAATTTAATCAAGGAAACAAAGGCCAAACTCTTCAAGGGCACTTGGTTGAATAAGTGCTAAGAGCCCATCTTGATTCCCAATACACGTACAAGGCCTGGAAAGGAAGAAATGATGAATAGGGAGAGTAAGTAATAATAGCTGTTATTTTCAGCATTTTACATACATTATCTCATCTGAGTATTATAACAAACCTGTCTAATTGATACTACAAGTGTTTTCATCTCCACTTTGCAAATGAAAAAACCAAGGCCTGGAGAGGTTAAATGATTTAGAACATGGTTATGTGAGTAGTACGTGTTAAGGGCAGGAATTGGACCTTGATATTCCTTGCTTTAAGTATCTATTATTGTGCTTCCTCTCAGGCATAGCCAAACTGGTGAGATGTTTCTGGACTTGATTATGACAGGTCTTGAATGCCAGTTTAAAAAGTGTGGACTTCATTCTGTAGGCCTTATGAACGAGAGAGAGAGAGAGAGAGAGAGAATGTAATATTGTAGGAAGATTTTTTTTTTGTGGAGAAGAATTATGACCAATGGGATGAATAATGAGAAAGAAGAAACAGAACCAAAAATAAAACCAAAAACACAACTTAACAACAAATACAAAAGAGAGAAAAAAAAAAGGGGGGGGGGAGAAAAAGGCGAGCATGAAGTGTGCCTCGATCTGCATTCATACTTCATAGTTCCCTCTCTGGATGTAGATAGCACTCTCCATGGTGAGTCCTTTGGAGATGTCTCTGCATATTGTGTTGCTGAGAAGAGCAAAGTCTGTCAGGGTTAGTCATCACAGAATCCATATATCTGTGGTTGTGTATAATGTTCTCCTGGCTCTGCTCTGCTCACTCAGCATTATGTCGTGTAGGTTCTTCCAGGTTGTTATGAAGTCCATATCATCCCCATTTCTTATAGCACAATAGT
>CM053627.1:30157380-30332421 GCA_028646595.1 Phalanger gymnotis
ATCCTTTGACCACTTCTCAATTGGGAAATGACTTGTATTCCTATATATTTGGTTCAGTTTCCTGTATATTTGGGAAATGAGGCCTTTATCAGTGACACTAGTTGTAAAGATTTTCTCCCAATTTTCTGCCTCCCTCCTAATCTTTGTTGCATTGGCTTTTTTTGTACAAAAACATTTCAATTTAACATAATCAAAATTATCCATTTTGCATTTTGCAATGCTCTCTATCTCTTGTTGGGTCATGAATTCTTTTCCATAAATCTGATAGGTAAACTATTCCTTGCTTTCCCAAATTACTTATAGTTTCAGCCTTTATTCCTAAATCATGAACCCATTTTGACTTTATTTTGGTATGTGGTGTAAGATACTGGTCTATGCCCAATTTCTGCCTGACCATTTTCCAATTTTCCCAGCAGTTTTTGTGAAATACTGAATTCTTAGTCCAGAAGCTGGCCTCTTTGGGTTTATCGAAGAGTAGATTGCTAGAGTCGTTGACTTCTCCATCTTGTGTACCTATCCTATTCCACTGATCCACAACTCTGTTTCTTAGCCAGTACCAGGTAGTTTTGATGACTGCTGCTCTATAGTACAGTTTAATATCTGTAGGAAGATTCTTCTAATCATAGCTTGCAGGATGGATGAGGAGATGAGAGGAAGACACCAGAATTAGGAAGTCATTGCAACAATCCAAGCTTGAGTATGTGGATTAGGGTGGTAGCAGTGAAAATGGAAAGGAAAGAACAGATGTGAGATATCCTCAATAAAAAGACATAGCACTTGGTAAGTGGATATGGAGACCGTGAGAAATGAATAAGTGAGATTTTAAGACTGGTGCCTTAGGGAAAATGGCGGTGCCTTTGAATAGGATAAGTTAGGGGAGAGAGAGAGAGGGAGGGAGGGTGTGTGTGTGTGTGGGGGGGGTGGCTGGTGAAAGGAAGGACAGTTTCCATTCAGTTGTATCATGTTCCAGGTGATGGGGACACTGAAGTCAAAGTGTCAGGTAGGTAGATGGAGACAGACTTAGGAGGAGTCAGGGCCAAAGACAAAGATTTGGGCATTTTTCTCTGAGGTAATAGTTGAAATTGAGTGTGGATGAGTTCTCTGAGGGAGGATCTAGCAGAGGGGAGCAGCAGTGGCTAGTCAAGCTTGGGAAATACCTAGTTAGGAGGTAGAAGGAGGTAGAGGTCCTGGAGGCCCAGGAGCAACCACAGCAGTTGTGCTTGCAGTAATAGGGAGGGTAGATAACAGGTTTGGATACAGCATTGAGGTCAGAGAGACTGAGGACTGGGAAAAGGGTTTAGTGATTAGAATCTGGTCAAAGCACATTTTCAGTGGGTGGAGGCCAGATTGGAATAAACCTAGAGTGGAAATGGAGAGCACAGACCAAGCTGGTGAAATGATGTTGGGCAGTGAGACTAAGGAGAGAAGAAAGATGGGAGCCACAGTGGTCAGTTGAGGCTTTCGGGGTATGTACAAAAGGCTAGGGCCCAGGTGGGAAACCTTCGGCCTCGAGGCCTATGACCTGGGTTCCCCACCCCTGCCCCAGCCATCCCGGTCTAGGGCGCTGGAAGGCTAGGGAGGTGAGGGGCTTAGTGGGTGCTGACCTCGAATGCCTTTGCCCAGGCTGCTGCCTCCCTCCTGACCTCTGACTCCTTCGTCACTTCTTCCTTGAAGTTCATTCATTCTCTCTCTCTCTCCGCCTCTCCCTCTCTCCCCACCTCCCCTCCCATGATCTTGTACTTACATGTACTTGTGTACATGCTACATCCCTCTTCTCCCCTCCATAGACTGTAATTACCTTGAAGACTAGGACATTTTCATTATTGGCACAGAGTGGGCAGAGTGCTCAACTTGCAATCTGGAAGACCTGAGTTCGAATCCTTCAGACATTTCCTAATTGTGTGACTCTAGACAAGTCATTCAGCTTCTCAACTTTGGCATCTTCATCTGTAAGAGGGGACTGAAAAAAGCACCTCCCTCAGAGGGTGGTGAGGACCTTGCGATAATGACCTGTGTCAAGCACTTTGTATACCTTAGAGTGCCTTTTAAATGTTTGCTATTGTTATCACCTGTGTATCCCCAGGACCTAGGGCTGTGCTGTGCACACAGTCAGTGCTTCATAGTTTGGTTTTTTAGCTGAATTGACTATTACTACCACACTCATGGTACTCCTTCTATAAAGGGGTGAAAATAACTTTGGATAAGGTGGGTTGTGGGTTTGAGGAGAAAGGGAGCAGTCGTGGGGCCGTTCCTTCCTTGGCAGTTTCCTTTCTTCTAGATTTCCAGGACAATCTCCCTCCATCTGCCCATCACCAGATTCCTTTGAGCTTGAGGAACAGCCTCAGCGTGACTGTGGGGTTGGGTGGCTGGTTTTAGAGTTGGCTGTTGGTCTAGGGTGTTTCCTGTACTTCTGTTCTCTCATCTAAGACGCAGAGCTTTGGGAGCCAAGAGCCCCTTTGTAACATGGTGTAGACATTTTTATCTTGTATACGTGCCAACGTGTGTGTTTAGTGATCATTAGAGGGCCTATGATTGTCTTCAGCACTCATGCTCCTTTGTAAGATGGAACCCCCAAACAGCCTCTGGTTAGCTTGTCTTGTCCACGGGCACTTTCCAAAAAGTAGGGAGATCAAGCTAGTGTGACTGATGGCAGAGGTTACTACAGGAAACTTTGCAAAGTAACAGTTTTTCCTTTGACTTATTTAGGATTTGTCTTGGGAGGAGCGTTTGGAGTGTTCACTGCTGGCATTGATACGAATGTGGGCTTTGACCCAAAGAATCCCGATCGAACACCAACTGCAAGAGAAGTTCTTAAAGACATGGGACAGAGAGGAATGTCCTATGCCAAAAATTTTGCCATCGTGGGTGCCATATTTTCCTGTACTGAGTGTCTGGTAGAATCCGTAAGTGATGGCTTTCTGAACATTAATGTTCTCATCCCCGCCTGATTCAGATGCTTTGGGGCTCATGTGCCAGAAAAGCATCAAGAGACTATGAAGGTTAGAGGCTCCTTTCATCAGGAAGGCTATTTCCCAGTATTATGGGCAGGAGCCCTTTACAGAGACATCAAACTTCGCTTTTGGTCACATGCCTGTATTGGTTTTTTCCTCCTTGTGGGCTAGAAACTGGCTTCTTTTTTCATGTGAAAGTTACAAGCTTATGATTTCAGTTAATCTCCTGTGTCAGGCTAGGCAGGAAGAGAGATTCTGGCATCCTGACTGCTTTGGATCTTCTGTATCAGATTGCCCTGGCGACATTCACAGGAGATGCCTTGAAGCAAATCTAAACTTTAAGAATTGTCTTTGAAAAAGATGGGATTTTATTAGTGGCAAAATGAATTGGCCAACCAGAAACCTGTGATTTATTTCTTAATTGTTTTGTGTGGTTTGTTTCTGTGGTACTGACCTGCATTTCTCAAATCCTATAGTATCGAGGAAAATCTGACTGGAAGAACAGCGTCCTCAGCGGCTGCATCACTGGAGGAGCCATTGGCTTTAGAGGTCAGTAGACCATCTCTTCTGGGAGTGTTCTTTGTGATTGTGGGTGTCATTGCCCTGAGATTGATGCTGCCAAAGGCAGTCCAGGGCATGTATAGGCACTAGATGACCATCATTTCCTGATGACTGCAATTAAGATTTACTCACCTATGAATGCTGATGTGCGGGTGGCACCTCCTCACTACCTGGTATAGTGGAGAGGGGTGGATTTGGAGTTGGAGGATTTGGTTTTCCAATCTTCTGTAACCCGAGGCAAGTCTCCGGGATTCATGTTCTTCTGTAAGAAGTAGGGGTTGGACTCAGTTACCTTGAAGGTCACTTCCAGTTCTAAAATCTGTGATCGTATGATCTGTGAAGGAACTTAGAGCTGAGGAAGAATCTCTTGATGGTGAAGTTCCTGGAATGCTTATATTGAAGTTTATTATAGCACTCGGAATTTTATCTAGGTTTCTTTTTCTTTCTTTCTTTCACTTTTTATACTTTAAAAAGAATCATTTCCCACTGTACTATTCCCCACCCCCACCAATTGAATCGTCCCTTAATTTGAGCAGAACCTGATCAACAAAGCAACTGTCTTGCGGGCTACGTAGCGCCCCGCGCCTCTTTCTGATTGGAAGAAGGAGGTGTGTCTTTTCCTCTTTTCTCTGGGACCAAGACAGAGGGCCTGAGATCAGACCTCAGTTCCACTCCACCCTGACCCAGGTGACCTTTTCAGCCTTATTCCATGTATCTCCACTTGCTGTGGTCTGGTCAAATTGCCCTTCTAACTGTTCATAGATGTTACTTGCTGCCATCTCTGGGCTTTGCTTTCGTTCCTCCCCTCTTCCCCTGGGAATCTTATCTTCTTCAGGTCTCAGCTTCCACACAGCACCTTCTATGGGAGGCTTCCCTGACCTTTCCCTGCAAAATCACCTTGCAGATAGATCTCTTTTGGATGGGAGGCACCGGTGTGTGGTACAGTGGTGTCTAACTCAGAGCGAAACAGGGAGGGCCCACTCCTCTGTTCCTGTGAATTGTGTGTATCTTAGTTTTAAAATATACTGTTTCTATGTTTTCATAGATGGATGCATCTTTGTATTGTTAAATATTTTTCAATCACATTTTAATCTGGTCCAGGCCCACTCTTGTGTGTTAGAAACCGTGGTATAGCAGACACCTTGAAGCTAAAAAGCCCCGAGTTGTCTAGGGAGGCTGCATTGGTAGGAGTCTCCTTGTTGGTGAAAGCGCCATCCTGCTGGGATCATGTGTGGTCCCTGGCTGCCCCTGGCATATGCCTCTGTGTACATGGCTGCTTGAGGGCAAAGACAATTTATTTAACCTTTGTCTTTGTAGTTCTTCTGCCTGGCCTATAGTAAGCACTTGGTGATGGCTTAGTTGACTTAGGTCAGTCACTTCATCTCTTTGGGACTATTTCATGTGGAAAACAAAGGAGTTTGATTAGGTGATCTCTAAGGGCCCTTTAGGTTCTGAATGCTTGATCCTATGACCTGAGTTGGACAGGAGTTTAGTATTTTCACTTACATTATTGTAGTTGTGAATATTCCCTTGGTTCTGTTCTCAGAACTCAGAATTAGTTCAATACCGTTTTCATTGCATTTCTCACATTCACTATTTTTTGTGACATAATACTAATTTATTACATGTATTACATTTTCATACAGCAGTTTGCTCAGCCATTTCTCATTGGGCATCCATATTGTTTGTACTGCAGTTTTTGCTACCAAAAAAAAGTGCTGCTATAAAATTTTGGCATCTATGGGACCTTCCCTTCTCTCTTTGCTTTTGGGGGGCATATGCCCTGCAGTGGAATTTCTGGGGCAGAGGCTAGTGACTTTTCTTGCATAATTACAAAATGTTTTCCAGCGCGGTTGGAATAATCTATAGCTCCACCAACAGCCTATTAATGTGCCTGTGTCTTCAGAGCTCCTCCAGCGTTGACTGTGGTTCTCTCTTAGCATCTTTATCAATCTGATGTGCATGTGAAGTGAAACTCCAGCTTTCTTTTCAAAAAGGATAGATTCCTCTTAGCCCTGGGATTCTGTACTCTTATTTTGGGGCCACTGGACCACACTCAACCCCTTGAAGCATTTAGAAAACATGTTCGGTATTCATTTGGAAAATTGTGTTCCATGTTCTAGGAGACGTTTCAGTTACCTGCCTGTCGGTTATCTTCCTGTTCAGGCAGAGAACACAGGAATTCTAATGATGTTAGAAGAGTGGCTTTTTAAACTTTCCATGTTGTAATTACCCTCCATTAGGCTAAAGATTAAAAGTTGCTTTGTTATTAAGCTGCCACCTGTTGGTCAAGTTGGCAAAGATTCTGTGGAAGCAGTAGGCTTTGCCCAGCAGCTGTCCAGCCACTGTCACCTCCTGGCTTGCCCAAAGCCCAAATCCTCTTTTTTGTTTGTCCATAATTGCTGAAAGATTTGTTACTATTACCTGTCCCCTTGCGCTTTAACCAAACAGTTGTATCTGATACAGGAGGAGGTAGAGCTAGCTGTTCTTCTCTGAATCTTCTCCTGCCTTTGCTACTGCCTTGGAGCAAATTGGCCACCTTCCACCTTCCTTTAATCACCTTCTCAGGAATTTATTCTGTAAACAAATGTCAGGGTGACAAGCTGTCTGCTTTGGCTGATTCCAAGGCTGATGCTCTTCCATAGGACTCCTGTTTTAAAGAAGCTCTTGCCATGGAACTGAACTGATTAATTATCTGGGATGAGAAGAGCCAAATGAACGTATGGCTAGATGCTGCAAGGGGGCCCGATTGTTTGGGGCCTCACTGGCCTCAGTTGAATTGGTTGCTTTATCTGCGTGCATGCAGTCCTCCACCTAGAACTTAATCTGACATCTCTTCTATACCTGGAGTGTCTGATCTCCCTGTTTGTTTTGCAGCCGGTTTAAAGGCCGGGGCCATCGGCTGTGGAGGTTTTGCTGCTTTCTCTGCTGCAATCGATTATTACTTAAGATGAGAGAAGCTTCTCCCCGGTGAAGAGCCCAGCACCCCTTATCAGGAGCCACACAGCGGAGGAGGCCCATCATTTAAGCACTTTGCCTGGACCATGAGTGTTAAAGATTCACTAGGTTTGTTTCCCCTCTCCTTGAGTGGTGGGTGACACAAGGCAGGCTCTGTTGGCCGCCCCTGCCGCTGCCTCCAGTTTCCTGAGCAGATACGCTCAGCTCTTTCCAGGTGCTGGCAGACTTCCTTTCATGGTGATCTTCAGTCCTTCCTGGACTCCACCCAGAGCTTTCTAGTAAGAAATGCCACAGAATAGCCCCTTCGGACAGATCAGGGGCAGTTTGTTGACTTCAAGGAGTTATGGATCCTGACTGCAACTGTCCAGCCTGCCTTTGTTACTGCTAAAACAGACATCCTTTACTATCCTATGTTGGGATTTATTGCAAGCAACATATCAGAAGGTTCCCGTATTTGAGGGAAGGGAGAAGGTCTGGGGGGCAAAGTAAAAGTTACTCGTTCCTTCTAGCCCTTCCTGTGGCTAGAGAGTGGTTCCGTCTGTTGGCTACCACCAGGTCATCTTTGCTATGGAAATTGTATATTTAAATACAGTTTGAAAAGACAAACTTGACGGTCTTTTTCTCTTTTGTCAGATTCTCCCTAGAGCAGGGCTTAGGTACCTACCCTGTGGCCCAGAGGGAAAGGAGATTGGAAGTTCTGGCTGAAGCCAGGCCTAAGGGTACACACAGGGACATGTCTCTGGGTAGAGAACATTACAAACATGCTAACTTAAGTATGTCCTTGGGATGCATGGAATCCTCTGGGGCGTCTTACAAAAAATGAAAGAAAACCTTTTGGCTAACTGACAGGCCTGTTTGCAGTTGGCAGAGCATGCTGGGTTGGTTTTCTGATTGCCTGACATTGGCTTAAGGAGACAGGTGTGAATGAGCCTTACTCTTTAACTTGGTGGCTAAATCCCCCCTCATCCCTCGGTAGCTTCAGTGGGAAGTTGTTTCAAGGGTTTTCTTTACTTCCTGTGTTCACCTGTATCAGTCTCAGCTTTGACTAAGTCCGAAGCAGCCACATATGAGCGATAGCTACTGACCTTGCTTCCATGGTGCTATATTTGGCAGAATCTGTTTGTTTTACACCTGAAACTTGGGTATCTCAGGCCAGTTTAGTGCATAGATGACAGTCAGAAAGAAAAAGCCCTCAGACTGATAGCACAAAGGGAAAAAAAATGAACGTTTGGCTGCCTGGTGAGAGACGCTGCTCTAATATGTCAAGTTTGAGCTTCTCTGCGTCCAAAGGACGTTTTTATTAGCACAAAATCTCTCACCATCTCTCATGTCAACTTGGAATATACTTTTTAAAAGGACCCACTGAATCCACAGTATTTCTGCACAGGGAATCAATTTGATTAAACCGGGCAGGAGAATGCCCAGGGACCTGGTCTGGTAATGGGAAATGGCATTCCTTAAACTTGGCTTTGACATCTGACGCTGGGATGGACTGGGTGGGGTCCCAGCTATGTACCCCTTTCCCGTCCCATCACATTGTGCAGCTGCCTTTGTTTTGTCTCTTACCTACTTTATCACCTTGATTTTTGCCCTCTTTTCATCAAAAAGCAGAAGTCAGAGAATTCACCCAAATGTTTACAACTTGAGTGTGCATCTGTATCTAAGTGGTATTGTCCACGATGACCAGTAACACCCTCTTCTGGCTGCCTGTGTCTCTTGTCTCCTGTGCAGTGCAAGGTCCTGCAGATCCCCACAGCCTTCTGATAATGAATTTCATATAATCACTCTCCTAAGACCCCCTGCAGAACTGTTGCTATTGTCTTGATGTTTCTATTCTTAACAGTTCCTTTCGGGACAAACAAGTGCTGACAGAATGGTTCTCTCCCATATGGGCACTTTGGGAAGCACCATAGAAGCGAGTTTTCTAATCCTGTACAATTACCTGTCAGAACCTCAGCACACCACGCTAGCCAGCTTGAATAGCAGCCAGCCCGGCTGTGGCACAAGGCCCTGAGTGTCATTATGAATGAGTCAATGAAATGCTCTATTCCCTACTGCCTTTGGAAAGATGAGCTCTGTGGAAGTCGGTTCAAGAAACCGCGCATTGTCAGAATTGCTTCTTCAGTCAGAAGAGATGAATGCTTTCCTGTTTTGGATGGCCACATCTATAGTATGAGCTCATAAACTAAACACTAATTTGCAAAGACATCTGTTCCCTCTCTCCAGAATAAACATAGTGTTGGGTGAGCTTTGGCCTGGTGTGAGCCGGCATTAACCCTCCTGGCACCCATGTATGGGAGCCTGGGGACTTCACTGTATTTCAGTCCTTTATGGACAAGATACTCTTTACAGTAGGTCTGGCCCTTGCCAGAGAACAGCCTCTGTCTTGCAAAAGAAAATTTGGGAAAGAGAGAAAACCCATTGTGTGTGCTTGAAAACACAAGATCTCCTGCCTTTACCCACCATCCACTTTTTGGGCTCCTTCACCCTCTGAACTTTTGGGGAATTGGCATCCTACCAGTGGGGACAAGAAGTTGATTACAAAAGCACCAGCTTTTCTACTGAGCCCAGGGTACCTGATGGCTAGCACCAACAAGCTTGCTCAACCAAGATCCAGGAAAAGGGCTGAGGAGCCTTCTCTCTTTAAGCTTGACACCATCTTTGACACGACGGGGAGGTGTAGAGCTGAGAAAGTGGTGTTCAGGAAACCTTCATCTGGGTGCTGCTGACATAGAGAGTTAAGGATTTGGATTCCAGGTCTTTCCTGGGCCACTGAGAATGCAAACATCCACACCACAGAGCTGTTTTGTGCAAATGTTGGGGCTTTGCATTTTTATTAACATTTTCCTCTCACATGGTTTACATCCATTTAGAATAATCTACATAATTGAAACAACACAGACAAAAAAATATATCCTTACGAACTTATTAAAGTCAAATTATTAATGAACAGTCCTATCCTACCTGTATCCGCAAAACTCTCCAGATCTTCCAGGCCCCTGCACGGAAGTGGGCAAGGCGACATGGAGCCAGGGAGGGTACCTGCAGCCTGTTTTCTGGGCCCCTGTTGTTAACACTGCCCATGCCACACAGCAGGCTACCATGGCTGGGGCCTGGGCTGCATAGTCCCTAACTTGAGAAACCAAAGGATCTCCCTCTCATACAGCTTTGTCCTGGCTTAGTACCTATCTTTTCTTCCCATTGTGGACTTGTAAATACATAAATATTTTTATTCTTTTACCTTCTCCTTAGACTCTTTTCTCTTGCTTCCTTGTCTCCAGGTGGCAGCAGCTGACTCCTTAAGAAGCCAGAAGCCGCTTCTCTTTTCCCACTGGCTTCTTGGGGAGGAGGGCGGGGGGCGTTGGGTGAGAGGACTCCTCTTCAGCTGCTGCCAGCCCCAGTCAAGCTTTCTCTCCAGCCCTGGGACTTGATTTGGAAGCCAAAGAAAGGGTCCATGGTACAGGAGGCTAACTTTGGGGTGCCAAGGCTGCTGGGCAGCTGGGGCCTTTGGACTTGGGGATTTTCCTCTTCATCTGGTATGCTAGTACCTCTGCTGCCAGTGGGTCCCCTCTCCCATCACCCTTTTCCTTTCCCTGACATTGCCAGAGCGTGGCCATATCCAGCTCCTGGGCAAGGGAGAGAAAGAACAGAGAGGGAACTGCTCCCTGAAGGGGCGGCATCTTGGGCGTACCCTTGTTCAAAATTTGGCCCTGAGCACCAGCCAGGCAAGACTGTTCTCAGCTTCCAAGAAACCAGGAATAAAGTGATGGCAGTCTTCTTCCAAATGCGCTCCAACACAGGGATCCCGCCTTTGTACAAGTTAACTCTGTCGTGTCATCGTGTGGATGGAAAACTCAGTGGGCTGTACCCAGGGCTACAGACATGGGGACTTCCCTCCTCTTCCCAGCGCTAGGTAGCTGGTCTCAGGTGAGTGAGAATCCAGCTTGCTCCCCATAAGTCATACTGGAACTGCCAGTGTTTGGCTAGGCGGTGCCAATCGGGCCCTTGCCAGAACTGGGTGTGTGTCAGCCCATCTGAAGAGCAGTCCTCAAAGAGGCCAAATCGCTCTCTTCTTCCAACCCCCTTCCTGTAGCTGGGTGGGAAGGTCACTGCCAGAAGCCAGGCAGCCAGGAGAAATGGGATCTGAATGAACAGCACCATGGAGGCTGGCTGTAACCATAGTGCCCAGGCCTCCAGCTGTTCCTACCCCACATGCTCTGGCAAGGCAGGAGAGGGGGTCAGTGCTGTAGCTGACCTACCCCGCCCTGCTGGCTGGGGCAGGGGGAGGAGGGGATTTCAGAGAGCCTACTTGATCTCTCCGAGGGCATAAGGGGCTACTCTGTGGCAGTGCCTGGCTGCAGTGCACCCAGGTCTAAGGCAAAGGTAAGAGGTAAAAGAGGTGCCAAGGGCTGGGTTCTACTGCTTGCTGAAGGCTTTCTCCTTTTCTGGGTACCTGGGCCAGTCCTATTTGTCCCCAGGGGAGACAGACTCCAGCAGGACAACAGTCCCTGCTCACAGAGCTGCCTTCTCTGCCCCACCTCCCACCCCTCCCCTTAGGGACCCCAGAGCTACCCTTGGTACCTCTCACTTTCCAACCTGTGAACACAAAATGAGGAGAAGTGGCCCAAACTCTTGTGTTTCCCTGGCATCAGAGATTTAGAGGAGAGGAAGGAGCCTCAAGGTCTTCTAGTCCAAGACCTATATTTGGCAGATGAAGAAACTGAGGATCACAGGGGAAATGACAGGTCCAAGGTCACATATACCCTTGTGAATGAAGAGTTCCCCCAAGCCCTCTGGCTGGACAGCAGGTGACCTGCCATAAGTCTCTGCACACAAAGGAAATAGAATACCAGGGAGGAAGGAACTGAAAAGCAGAGGAAGAAAAACCAGGTGATAAAACTCTCCTAGAGATGGGGTTATAAAGCGGGGAAAGCAAACAAGGAAGGACCCTTAAGGACATACTCCCAGGAAGAGAGATGCCCAAACAGCAGCTCCCGAGTTATCTCTGGGTCCTTGCTCAGAGCCTAGGGGTCAGCACAGCCCCATCTCAGAGTCTGGCGTCCTCATCGGCCTCGAGGCAAAGTAGGACACAGCACCTCGAAGAGCTCTCCCAGAAGGCGGACCCAGGCTGAGGCTTCACATGCAGGGAAGCGGGGTGGGAGTTGGTGGAGAAAGCGAAGAGGAGGGGTTTCTGGGAGCAGTGTCAGGAGAGGGCAGCTTGGCAGAAGTCACACAGAGCAAACGGAAAACCTCTGCATTTAGACTCGGAAGGAATGAAAATGCCGGAGGAAAGAGAAGCGCGGAGCAGGCCGTCTGGGCCCCCGGCCTGAGTGGGTCACTGCCTTTTCGTGACAGATACACACTGGACAATTCCTGAACACCACGGGGCATCAGACATGAGCAGAAATACAGAGGGGCGGGGATGGAGTACAGCGGGGCAACGGGGGCCGGGGGGAGGACCAGGCCAGCTTTGTACAAGGCTGCACAGGAGACGCGCACGTTCCAGTTCTCAGAAATCTGTTTCCCTTGTTTGGTCTGCTCCATCTGGTTTTGTGGGGTGGTCGGTTGATTGGTTTTTCAAGTCTGTGCTGAACCCCAGGGCCAAGCCAGGAGGGACTGGTGCCCCCGTAGTGGACCCCGCGCCACCCGTGCCTGTGCTAAACGTCCGTGGAGAAGTACAGTGTGTTCCGTTTTAGTTCCGCAAAGGAGATGGGAGGGTGCTGCAGATAATATAGAAGGACCTGGACCTGGGGAGAAGCAGATGGGGACCAGTGAGAGCTGGAAGCTGCCATTACCCTGTGGGGGAACCTCAAAATCCAGCACCATAAACACACGCTCCCCAAAGGAACCACAGGATAGGACCACAGGACCATACACCGAGAGCTGATGGAGACCTCAGGGGCCTTCTAGTCCAACCTGGTTATTTTGGAGATGAGAAAACCCAGGCTTGGAGAGTATCAGCCGTGGGGTTTGATCTCAGATCCTCTTACTCCTAAAGCCAGTGCTCGTGATTAATACATGCTTGTTGACCCACTAAATGGGGCGGGTTAGGAGAGAAGGCATCTCTGTTAGCACAGCCTGAGTAGGCCAGGAAGTCTACTCTGGCTCTGCAGCCTGCAGGGGCAGGGTGGGCATGACTGACCAGCTGCCTCATGCCACTCCTGGACAGGTCAACCTGACAGGAGCAGGAGCCTCCCAAGAGCTGGGATGGGAATCTGATCAATCAAATATTCATTGAAGGGCCTGGCTCTGTGCCAGCCACTGGTGCTAGCTGCTGGAACAGCCAGATGTGGGGCCTTCTCTCATGTTGCCTGAGGTGGTCAGCCATCCTGGGGAGGCAGCCATCCCTGGGACGGAAAACTACAACCTTCTCCTCTGACCAAGGCTTGCTTTTTCCCTCCCCTGCCCTCCCTCCCTTATTTTCAGGCCTTAGGGGAACTCAGGGATGAGTGACTCTAAGCCTGGGATTCTTAACCCTATTTGTACCCTGGACCCCACCCCCGCAGTCTGGTGACACCCACAGAACCCTTCCCAGAAGTAGTTTTAAATGCATAAAATAAAACACAGAGGATTACAAAGGAAACCAACTACAGTGAAACAGTTTAGAAATATGTACACACACACGTAATGTATACGGGTATATACATACATACATGTGTATATATATATATATATACGAGTACACATACATATGTGTATAGAAGTATATATATGTGTGTGTGTATACATGTGTACACACATATAAACAAGGTTATAATTGATATCTTGCCCTCTCAAGGGGTGGGGTAAGGGCAGGAGCGAGGGAGAGAATCTGAAATTCAAACTTTTTTTAATGTTTAAAAAAATTTTTGAATGTAATTGGGACATATTTAACAAAATTAATTAATATATATATATATGAATATATATATATTTTTTAAAAGGTGGCTTGACTTCTGCCTGGATGGCCCACTGACTCCCTACTGTTAGAGATTAGGGAAGCTTTGAGATGACTGGCCCTAAGCAAATTCCACGTAGCTTCTCTTTCACAGACGACAGGAGCACAGAATCATGGGAGCTGAAAGAGACCTTAGGGGCCACTGAATTCAACCCCTTCATTTTACAGATGAAGAAACTGAGGCAGAGAGATTAAGTGGCCTGCCCAGGGTCCAAAGCCAGTGTCGAACCCAAGTCTTCCCTGACTCCAAGGCCAGCGTCCCCTCCACTACAACATGCCTTCAGTCATTCTGGGGGTGGGGGTTGCAGGATATGGAAGGCAGAACCCTAACACCAGTGTAGGGTCTTGGGGAAAGCCTGCCCTATTCTGAGGAGAAGACCTCTAGTCTCTGCTTAAGCAGCCTCTTGCCCCAACAGCCCCAGCACTGCGGGGGGTGGGGCGTCCTACAAATGGACCTCAGCTGAGGTCTACTGAGTCAGCTGTAGGGAAAGGGGATTCGCCCCACCTACAGGGAGCTCCTGGATTGAGTAATCTCTCTCAGGTGGTAACTTCAGTGGCCTAATAGTGATTGCCAGCTTTTATATAAAGCTTTACGGCTTGCAAAGTACTTTACAAATGTCTCATTGGCTCCGCCCATCCCTGAGAGGCAGGTGCTATTCTTCTTATCCCCGTTTCACAGATGACTTAATAGATGTGACTTGCCCAGGGTCACACAACTAGTCATTGTCTGACTCGAGATTTGCACTCAGGTCTTCCCAAATTCAAGTCCTCAAGGAGGCAAGGCCTCTACTGAGCAGATCTTGAGAGCTTCCTGAGGTACTAAGAGGCAATGCTGTGTCACACAGCCAGGATTTGAACCAGAGTCTCTGGATGCTAAATCAGGCCCTTTATCCCCTGAGCCACCCTCACCCTCTGTTCTTTCTCCTCAGGAGGGTGGCCCTCTCGGCTCCTGATCCCCCTCTGCCAGTGGGAGACAGAGGCCCCCACCTGGTGGTTACCTGTGCCATGACGTCATGAGACCAGATGTCTGAGGCCGAGGTCAGGTGTCCTTTGCTCTCCACCTCTGAGGGTCTTAGTAATGTCGGGCCAAACACAGTGGCCAGATTGTGAAGGGACATTTTGTTGATGGGCTCCTTTTCAGCAACCCTGGGGGAGAGGAGGGAAGGAAGAGAGTCATTTCTGGGACCTCTAGAGGAATGGCCAAGCCTGCCCATTCTCAGCTCACCCCCTGCCTGGAGGCCTCCCTAGGAGGCCCAGGAACTCAGATCCTTTGGAGGATGGGCCTCGAGGGCATGGCTAATTTCTAGACTACAGGTTTAGACCTTGGCATCTTCCAGGTCATTCATCCAGGCCCCCATTTTATGGAAGAGAAAACTGAGGAATTTGCATCACAGACTTAGAGCCAGAAGGGACCTTACAGTTTACTGAGCCCAGCCCTCTTGGGATGATATTTTTTTAAACATATCAAGGAGATCAGGAGCCAAAGAGGCAAACAGATCTGGCCCAGGCCACTCCGCCTGACTCCAGGGTGGCTCTCCATCTGTTCCATCCCTTCCCTGCTTCAGTACAGTCACTGCAGGAGGAAACAGGGTCCATGGAGGTTGTGACTTGCCCAAAGTTCATCGTGTCAAAGGTGGGATTTGAACCTTGACCCTCTGACACCAAAGGCCATTCAGTCCAACCCCCTCATTTCTGGGCAGTCAGGAGTGGTCAAATGCAGTTCACTCAGCTAATAAGGGGTGACTGGGCAGAGGAGGGGGCAGGGCTTGGAGAGAGGGAGGCCACTGTGGCTTTGGGTTGGAGCTCCCAGAACTAGAGGCAGCCTCTCCTAAAGCCAGGAGTGTAGGGTTTGCCCCTCTCCCTGCTTCCAGATGACTGATGCTCTAAGCCTGCCTCGGGTTTTCTCCCCACCCTCCTTTCTCTTGCATAACTGGCCAGATGTACTCGCTGTGATTTCTCCCTGTAAACAGCAGGTATTAGCTGCTGTCTCTACCCAGTGCCCAGGCAGGCCTCGACCCCCCCTTTTCTTCCCCCGTTCCTGGCCTGTCCTCAGCGCCAGCACCCCAATGCCACTTGAGAAGTGCCTGCTGGAGCTGTTGCCAGCCTGACCTGCATTCACAGATGTCCCCAGTCTCTACCAGGACCACCATCTTTCTTTGGGGGAAACCCACAGGCCCTGCCCAAATGGAGCAGTCCATTGCCTTGGAAACAGGCAGGAAAACAGGGCCATGTCAGGAGGCAGCTGTGCAGGCCTCCTCCACCCCCCAACCCACACAGAAATTGATCCTGGTCCAGGAGACCAGATGTGGGAACAGGCTGTGCCCGGTTCTCAGGGTGGAAAACCTAATGGATTTTCCCTTTGCCCTTCTCTACGGATGTTCCTGCTCACTCTCCAAACTGTTTGGGAACTGGATGGGACTTTGGTCCTGGCCAAACCAGAGGGGAAAGTGCCTGAGGATGGAAGGAACGTGAAACCTGAGCTCACTCCCAGCTCCGTCTCCTACTCCTCTGTCCCCTCTGGAGGTGTGGGAAAGGCCCAGCCTCCTGAACAGTCAGATTCTGCTCTGCCTGCACCAATATTCACCAAGGCAGATTCCGGGAAGCCAGAAAACCCAGACCCAGGAGAACAGATGGAGGGGGATGGGATAGCTGATGCCACAATTCCTGAGAAGTGCAATCCCTCTCTCCAGCCCAGGAGTGAGAACCTGTGCCCTCGAGGCCCCACGTGGCCCTCAACTAGGTCCTCGGGTATAGCCTTTTGACTGATCCAAGTTTTAAGGAACAAATCCTTTTAAGAGGATTTGTTCTGTGAAGTCTGGATTCAGTCAAAGGGCCAAATCTGAGGAGCTAGAGGGCCACGTGTGGCCTTGAGGCTACGGGTTCCCCACCCCTGCTCCAGCCCATACCCCAGGGCTGCCATCTAAGTTCACAGGCTTGCTAATCAAGAGCTGGAAGGTGAAGAATCTTGAGACTGTAGCTCTGTAGCTGGAAGGGACCTCAGAGGATGCCCTCCTGCCTCCTATCTACAGAGGCCCAGGGAGGTGATGATTAATTCAGGGTCACACAAGCAGTAAGACTTGAAAGCAGATCTGATTCCAAAGTCAGTCTGTTCTCTCTGGAAGGGGTCCCTCCAACCTCCCTGGGGTCATGGTGAATGAGAGGTTACCAAGATCGCAGAGAGTTCTAGCCTCTCCTGATGGGCAGTCCTACCAATTCCAGGAGCCCCTTGGGCAAATTCCACCCCCCTCCTTTACCTTTTCAAGTGTTCTAGCAAGAAGAGGAAAGTGATGAGGTTGGGATCAGGAAGAGTTCGGAGAAGGTGCATCATACAGTTTTCCTTGGCAGCAGGATCTGAGAGGGCTGGAGACAGACAGGAGAAAGCGGGTCAGCGAGTGAGTGAGCTCATCAGGACAGGGTGCGTGCCAAGGCCTCACCTCCAGAACCTATGCTCTCGTCCAGCTGAGTGACTCGAAGGAACTGGGGTGGTGGGGGGTGGATACCCCCTGCTATGCCCAGGACAAATGTGATCATCCTCTGTTCCTCCCCAGGAGGGGAATCGTAGCTCCCTGGACAGGTGGCCTCATGCTGGACCCTTGGACTTAGAGCTCTGTAAGTCTTGAGTCAGCTGAAAGAAGTGACCTAATCAAAGTCCCTCATTTTACAAAGAGAGAAACTGAGGCCCAGAAGGCAGCTATTAGCTGATCCAACCTGGACACCAGCCCTGACCAGCCATCTTCCTGTCTCCAGGGAAGACACAGAGAAAGAAAAGAAAGAAGGCATGAGGGGCAGCCAGGGAGAGTTCACTGCTTTCCAATCAAACCGGGAGGAAAGAAGCGTCTAGTTTTATATCCCCGGCTCTTGGAACAGTGCTTAGCACTGGGTGAGCCCCTGATAAATGCCTTTTCATCAATCCATTCTTTATTCGCTCATTTCCCCCAATGTGCACCTTGGCAGCTGACAAAGCCTGTCCACCTTTTACCTCCCCTCACCTTCTCCACAGCTCCCTCTTCCTTTGTACCCAGCCAAAGATGGTGTTTTGTTTCCTGTTACCGTTTTTAATAAAGCAGAGCTGGAAGGCTGGAGGAGGAAAGGCAAACTACCTCACCAGAGCTTGGTGAAGGGGTCCCTCTTCTCTCTAAAACGAGATAAATCTTCAATCTCTCTATCTCGTTGAGGAAGGCGGTTGGGGGTAAAGGGACTGAGTCCTAGAGGTGGAAGCGGGCAGCCAAACCCATGAGCTTCTTTCACCAAGGGCTGCTTTACTCGGATGGTCCCTGCTGAGGGCAGAAGGGTCAAGAAGGTAGCCCATTCTTGAATGGTACACCTGAGGGCAAAGAATGCTTTTTCTTTAGTCCCTCTGGCAAATGGGATTGGACTCAGAAAGCCAACCCAAGCTGTGCTGATCAGAGAGCCTCAATGTTCTGAGAGTTGTGAGCAAGAGTGATGGTGTTAGAATAAGAATGATAGAGGGTTGTAGGGAGAGAGGTTGGACACAGGATGGAAGGGCAGGGAGTAGATGACAGGGCTAGAGGGTCAGGCCTATGGGTCAAGAGCCACAGAGGACCATAGAGGGAGTACTGCCTACAATAGATCACACAACAAAAACCAGGTCTAAGCTGTTCTATCGGGATCGCTTATGTTCAAAGACCAGCCCTGTTCTCCTGGGTACTGAGCGCTATTGAACAAATGGCCTGGGGTCAACACCATTATGGCTTGGAGGTTTCTAGTGGATCTGGGAATTCAAGGCATCTGGGATTAGAAATCTTCCTCCTCCACAACCTAAAAGAAAGGAAGGGGCAGCACTAATAACCAGCCATGTGTTCTTGTGCCTTCCTAAATGCTCCCCAATCCCAGAGATCACCTGGATAGGAACCCCAACTGCCGGCCTTTAGCCGGCAGAGAGCCCCATGGGAGCCCTCAGGAACCCGACACAAGTCTCACCGATGCCCTCCATGAAGGCTGGATAGAGTCTGTCTGTGAGGAGGGGCTCCGGGAGCTCCCGGAAGTACAGTTTCAAGGTCCCCGCAATGGCATTGATGTCCATGTCACTTAACATCACCAGCACATCCTTATTGTCTGCAGAGGAGAGGAGATGAGTGGGGATTAGTCGCCCCATAGAATCTTAGGGCTGACTGCTAGGAAGGCATCCAAGCCCTCCCTGCTAAGGGTTCCTCTGGTCTCTATCTCAAGACTCCCAGCAAGCACATTGCCTACCAGTTTTGGAGAGCTGCAATTGTTAGAAAGTTTTTCCTTATCCTGCCTAAAATACACCTTTGTGGAGTCAGCAAAATCCCTCCACCTTCTTCCCCCCACAGTTGAACACTGCATATGTTGTCTGATCTTCTGTTACCATTTTTTTTTTGGCCAAAATCTGCTTTGTGGCAGTTTCTATCCATTGGTTAAATTCTCCTCTCTAGGGCCAAGAAGAATAAGTTGAATCCTGTCTCCCATAGAGTACCTCACTTATTAACACACACATCTTGGCAGCTTTTCAAACTCCCTCCCTCCTGTCTCAGGGCCCAGGGGTTTCAGAGCAGTTCCCTCTTCCCCCAGAAGTGACAGGTACCATACTACCCTATTCTATTCATGCTGTGCTAAGAAAACTGTCAGAAGGATCTTTCCTGCAGGCCTGGTCAGGGGCCATTGGCATGGGGGTTAGCTAAAAGCTGGCATGAAGGGCTTTCCTGGTAAACGGTTTCTTAGGGCCCCGGGAATAAAGGATCATAGACTGAGAGCTGGAAGGGGCCTCAGAGACCCACTAGTCCAACCTTTCACTTTACAGATGGGGAAACTGAGGCTGTGAATCACTAGGCAACTGAAGTCAGGCCTGAAAGCCAGCCTTGCTCTAGGCAGCTGGGGGCACGAGAGATAGAACGTGAGATTTGGCAGTCACGAAGACCCGAGTTCAAAGTCCTGCCTCAGACATTTTACTAGCTGTGATCCTGGGCAAATCACAGCCTTTCACAGCCTTGGTTTCCACGTCTGTACATGAGGTCATAATAGTACCTACCTTCCAGGATTATTGGAGGGATCAAATGAGATCACGTTTATAAAAAGCAGACTGTAAACCTCGAAGTTCTATATAAATGTTAGCTCTTCTTCTTATTATTATTATCACTATATTTCCTGCATATTGCTGTCTCTCCAATATCCTTGTTAAGGATAAGGCAGGGCCAAGACAGATTCACAGAGATATCTGTGATCTGGCCCTGTCTGGAGAAGCTTAGGACTCATCGAATCCCGACTCAGCCATGACAGGGAAGGGGGTACTACGTATGCCCTGGGGCTGCAATCTGGTTTGCTTTGTCCATGGATCTCTTATGTGGACAGTAGAGAAGAGGATGGGGGAGAGAGAAAAGTCAATTCCACGATCTGGAGCTCTGGGGCCGTGTTAATACTGTACAGAAGGCTCTGTCCTCACTGACAGTCTCAGTTAAGCCCCTCTCTGGAAAGCTCGGCACATTTTTTACACCTAAAATCATGTTCAACCAAGCCTCGGTTTTCAGGCCACGAAGAGAATCTGGGCCAGGAACAATCAGCTTTGTGCCAGTATCTCCCTCAGCCTCCTGGCCCCATCCTGCCCCCTCCATCCTCCCAAACTTTCTCTGCCTACCCATTCTCACTGCCCTCCCTCCTTCCCCCAAAGGATGGCATCTTCTGTGCTGCCAAGGGCTGCCATCAGGGCCTCTGCCTCTCCCAGGGTGGGGGTGGGGTAGAAGGGAAGGGCCAGGAGGAAAGTTCAGGCTGGTTCTTCAGGAGCTGTCCAGCTCAGCCTCTAAGGGACTGGCCTGGTCTGCCTAGAACAGCTTGGCTTTTCCAGTAGGCAGGCAGGCAGCCAGTCCATACTAAGTACTAAGTACCATAACAAGACACAGCCCTAGGCTCATCACTACAGGATCATATGAATGAAACCAAGGGCCCCCGTCCAACCTTTGAGAGTCTTCTGGCCTTAAAAGAGAAGGCAGGAGAAATATTACAGGCCAGAGACTGATTTTATTGGTACAGAGATTTCCTGGGTGAGGAGCCTACTTTGGCCCCTTTTGTGCCCCTCCAGTTTTAGAGACTCTTTAAACAATGTATATTTTGATACATTTGTTTTATTGTTTTTGATTTCCCTTACAATCCTATGCATCTTAGGCTTTTTAAAAACATTTTTCTGAGGAGTCCATAGGCTTCAGCAGACTGCCCAAGGAGGCCATGAGATAAAAATGTAAAGAACCCATCTTAGGGGGTTACCCAGAACACTAGGCAGTGAAGTGATTCACCCAGGGTCCCACAATGCCTCTCAAACTCTACTGAGAAAGACCTTAGGAGCCCGGCATCCAGAAGCTGAGAAGTGTCAGCTCAGGGCTTTTGAATCTGTCTCCACCAAGTACCCTGGGAATGAGCACAAGAGTCAGTTTCCAAGATGTAAGCTGTAAATTTCAGCTTTGTCAGATACAAGGCTCCCCCTCTACCAGCAAGTCTAGGCAAGTGTGGAGAGAGCCAGACAAGAAAGTGTGGAAGTCCCACCCTCTGCTCCCCCTCTCAGTCCGTGTTCCCCATCCCCCGCCCTTCTTTCCCCAGGTCCTGGGCCTCTCCTGGGACTCACTGGCATCAAAGACAGCCTTCAGCGCCTGGATGTCAGTGGCCACCCCCGAAATCCGGTAGATTCCAATTTCCTCAATGCCTCTCTTCTCGACCTCCTCCACACATTGCCGGACGATGTAGGGTACCTTGGAGCGCTCTCGCCTGTGGAGGCAGGGAGTGGGCAGCATGGTGACTACCTTTGCCATGACAGCGTAGTCACCTCCCCTTCCCTCCCACTCACATCTTCATGCCCCAACCTCAGGGAGCCCTGGCTGCCTGGAATGGGGAATGGGGAGAGAGGGAAGGGTGAGAAGAACACTTGCTGTGTGCATGCATAGAGGGCTGGAAAAGGAGTTGGGGGTGTCAGATCAAGGTACATAGGGTCTCTGTTCTCCTCTTGCAGGTAGATACCAAGATAAGCAGATTAAACAGGAGCCAAAGGGGATGGAAAAGGGAAGAGGATTTTCCTTTGGGAAAACCCTAAAGAGCTTTAGTGAGGATGAAAACACCCTGGGGGACTCTCCTCCTACAGGAGAATGAGGTCTGTTTCTAGGGAAGAACCTCGGTTCCCAGTCACACGGACTCACCTTTCTGAGATAAGACACAAAGCATGCCCCACTCTTCCCCAACATATCCCAGGATTATAGGATCCCAGAGCTCAGAGGGACCTCAGAGGCTATCAAGCCCAATGCTTAGATGAAGTAACAGAGGCCCACAGAGCTAAGTGATTTGTCCAAAGTCTCACAGGAAGTATGTGAGGAAGGGAGGATTTGAACCCAGGACCTTGGTGACTCTATAGGCAGGGCCTCTTCCTGGAAGATGCTGCTTCAACAAGTCAGGGCCATAGAATCTCATCTGCCCCAGGGGTAGAGGGGTCAGAGAGAGGATGAAGTAGCCAACTTCTGAATCAATCACTCAATAATCGTTTGTTAAGGAACTGTGCTAAACACTGGAACCACAGCATTTCAGAACGGGAAAGATCTTAGAGAGCATTTGGTTCAGCTGTTCCCACTCCTTCACTTTACAGAAGAGGAAACTGAAGCCCAGGAACTTGGCCAAGCCTATAGCTAGGCGGTGCCATCGTGCACAGAGTGCTGGGCCTGGAGTCAGGAAGACATCCTCCTGAGTTCAAATCTGACCTCAGACACTTATTGGCTGTGTGGCCCTCGGCAAGTCACTTAACCCTGTCTGCCTCAGTTTCCTCATCTGTAAAATGAGCAGGAGAAGGAAATGGCAGCTCTTTGCCAAGAAAACTCCAAATGGGGTTTTGCGTGAGGATCTGAACCTGGAAGGTTGGCTTCCACTGCGGGTCTATTTTGATTCTATCCGCTCTGGGGAGGTGTGGGTCTGGAGGGGGCGGAGAGAATTGGAGCACTTGGATTGACGGACCGGGGAATACAGGTCCGAATGGCACGTACTTTGTCACAACGCTGATCTTCACCCCAAACACTCCCGTCTGCTTTTTAGATGGGGTCCTCTTCAGGCTCATGTCCCGGCTGGTGAATTTCATGGAGAACTCCACCTTGATCTGCATCAAGGAAAAGACCAAGTTGGGGCAGGGGTGGGGTAAAGGGTACTCGATGCCCTGGAAATACCCCCAAGACACACGGGGATGTTGGAGACCCCAACAAGGGGGTCTCCTGCAAGGACACAAAGGGACCAGGAAGGCAGGTCAGGACAGGTCCAGTGGCTGCATAGGCTGCCTCCGTCATGGGCAAGGCTAACCCAAGGCAAACCCAGAAATGCCCTGAAAAATGCCCTGAAAAGCAGAAAAGAAAGACAGAGTCTTCCCTGACTGGAAGCAGCAGGAAGCCGGGAAATGACGACAGGGAGGCCCACCCTGCAAGCTGCGATCCCCTCTAGCTCCAATGGCCTTACCCCACGCCAAGCTGGGATCCCCCCAGCTCCAATGGCCTTACCCTACGCCGAGCTGGGATCCCCCCTAGCTCCAATGGCCTTACCCCGTTCATCTCGATCACATCCATGTGCCAGTTCTTTGTCTGTACGGTCTGCGGGTCCAGCTACAGAAACAGAGCAGATGAGGAAGGTTACGTTACGGCACGGCCTCCGCCAGAGGCAGAGGAGGAGGACTCTCCGCCAGCCACCAGGGCATGCTGATTAGATTTCTTGGCCTCCCAACTGGACTGTAAGCTCCTTGTGGGGAGGTTGTTGCATGTCCTGAATAGCATCTCACTGCAGTGTGGCAGTGTGGAGCACAGAGCGGATACACAATAAACATTTGTCATACCGAGGAATAAATGGATGAGATTCCGTTGGACGGTCACACGTGGGGAGCCTAGGATGGGGACTAGGGATTATGAGGAATAAGAAAGACAGGGAGAACTGATTAACCAACAAGCCAAGAACCGTGCTGGTGCCAAAGATACATGGAAAACAGTCTCTGCTCTCAGAGAGTTTACCTTCCAGTGGGGAAAACAACAGGCAAAGACATAAGCATAAACTAAGCACTCACCAGAAGTGCCAGGCACTATGCGATAAAAAGAAAGGCAAAAACATGATTCTTGCTCTCAAGAAGTTCACAGTCTAACCTGGAGATAACATGCAACAACTATGCACATACAAGATATATACAATGCAAATGGAAGGGAATCCCAAAGAAATGCAAAATAATTGAGAGGATGGGAGAGGCACCGGCACCTGCAGCAATTGGGAAAGGCCTTGTGTAGGAGGTAGAACCTGTGCTGAACTTTGAAGGAAGCTACGGGTGCTAAGAGGTGAGGAGGGATGGTGTTCCAGGTCTGACTCTCTGGCATCTCTGTGCAAAGGTGTGGAGATCGGAGACAGAATGTTGTAACAGAATAATACCACGTACAGATCTTAAATAACCCAGTCTCAGAAAAGGAAATGGACCTAGCTGCAAAGAAACTACCAAAGGGAGGGGAAAATCTGGAATGGTTGAATTTACTGGGGAATAAAATCAAACTTGTGGAGTGCTTTCTTTCTCAGTGTGTCTACACAAATTGTTCTCAATACCTGAGGAGAAAAGCACTCTACCAAACTCCCTTTTATGAGACAAATGGAGTCCTAATACTTAAACCAGGGGAGGACAAAACAAAAAAGGAGAACTATAGAGAAATATCACTAATGGACATACATTCAAAATTTTTAAATGAAATCCTGTCAAAGAAATGTTTCATTCTGATTGAAGTGGATTTATACCAGGCAGGCAGGTTCGTTTAACAGTAGGAAAACAATGAACATAATATTTTTTGAAAAACAAACATCCAAAACTAAACAATCATCTCACTAGACAAAGAAAGTACCTTTGACAAAGTATAAAACTCATTTATGCTATAAAAAAACCCCTACAAACTACAGGCATAAAAGGAATCTTTTTAAATATCATAACTATTTAAAAACCAAAAGCAATTATTATGTACAATGGAGAGGCATTAGAAGCTTTCCCAATAAATACAGGAATACTAACCCCATCTTATAGCTGAAGAACCTGAGATTCAGAGGTAAAGCAGAAAGTCCAAAGTTAAGAGTGACACAAGTCAACCAGCACCCTAAGGAACAGGAAGGGAACCCAACCCCAAGGGTCCCAAGAGAGGAGGCCACCTCCAAGAAAAGGCTGCTGAAGACAGACACAGCAGAGGAACATTTATCCTGGAGCCCCACGAAGACCCCCGAGGGATGGGGAGGGAGGAGGTCCTTGAATGATAGGAAAGAGCAGCTCCTGATGCCTCCCCCCAAAGTTCAGTTCACCATCCTCCCAGAGCTGGAAGGGGTCTCACAGGACATCTGAACCCAGACTTCCTATTTTATAAATGAGCAGACAGAGGCCCAGAGAGGTTAAGTGATTTGTCCAGGGTTACACAGAGCAGAGATTCTCCTCACTCGACATTTGGCATTCTTTTTGTCACACTGTACTCTGGTGAGAAGCAGTGTGGCATAGTGGACAATGAGCTGACCTCAAAGCCAAGAAGACCCAGGTTCAAGTCCCACCTTGGACATCTACTGGCTATGGGACCTTAAGCAAGTCCCACCCCAGAGCTCTAGGCCACTTTATGACCAGAAGCTGAAGCTGATAATAAGGTGCCGACCTCCAGTGTTAGGGGGAAAGTGATCCCTAGACCTTCAGGTCCAGTCCCTCTCCCTTAATCTCAGACATCGATGAATGCCGCCCCAACTGTCCCAGCTTAGATGAAGATCTCCTGGCCAACCACCCACTCCCACTGTGATCTAGACAATCTTCAGGGCTTAGTCACATACTGTCTGATGGATGCTTCCTAAAGGCAGTCACGGCGACTTCCTCTGTCTCACTCCTCTACGCCCCCAGTGCCTAGAACAGTGCCTAATACTGGGTGGCTGCCTGACCATTCAAATCTCCCCTTCTCCCCATTCCCTCAGAGGGGCACCAGGCTGCTCTCTGCCCCCTACAATGCCAGCTCTGTCTCTGGGTAGCAGAGCTACTTCCATAAATCAAAGCTATTTCAGGCTGTCATTTGAATACAGAAAAAGGAGAAGGGGGAGGGGGAGGCATGGAGAGGGACAGGGGCACATTTTCCAGTGAAATTATGTCTCTTGAATTGCTGTGGCTATTTATAACCCCTGGGAAATGTGCACTCTGCTATTTCCTGATTAGATTAGTGGTCTAGGGGTGGGGTAGGGGTGGAGGGTGTGGGGATGATGGAGGGGGTTGGATGCCTGGCAGGGGCCCTCTCTGCCTGTGGCACCTTCCTTAGCCCTACACAGCTTGGTACCTGGGGTGGGGGCCACATGAGAGCATCCTAGCATGGTGCCCTGCGTGACACAGCCTGTCAAGCAAAACTAAGGGTGGAAGAAAATAGGAGGTGGTCAGAATCAGAAAACAGAGAATTATGAGAGTCAGAACATACAGGAAAGGCATGCCCTTCTGGAACCAACTCAATAAGTACCTAAGCCTCTGCTTGAAGCAAAGGCCCAGCCAGCCCCCTTGCCCTGCAACCCAAGGTAGCCCAATTCCCATTGGGGAGATTCTCTCTGGAATGTTTTCCTGACATCAAACCTAGACTTGATTCACACACAGACATTTACAGGCACCCACTACATGCCAAGTGCTGGGGTTACAGAGACAACAATCAAACCTGCAAACTCTACACACGCACATGTATGAGGAGTACCAGGTCACTCTACCTCAGGCTCTGCCTTCCAGGGCCAAACATGACGAGCCGAACCCTCTCCACAGGAGAGCCCTTCAAACACCTGGAGCTAACCTGCCTCAGCTGGCTCCTCATCTCAGTGCCTTTGACTGACCTTCATGATGTGGACTGGAAACACTCCTTTCTCTTTGAAAGACTGAAGAGCTGACTGCTGCGGTGGCCAGCCACCCTTACACAGGCCCCATGATGAAGAATGACTTCTAACAGAGGAAGGCAGAGAAGGGGGATACACATGGCCATATGCAGAATGGGGCATTTTAGGGGGGACATTGTCAAGGAGGGAACTGGTTTAGCTTGAATAGGCATGTGAGAAAGTTTTGGTTTTATTCTGTTTTCAATGGGGGGAGGCAGGGAGAGAAAATTAATTTTTAATTGAAAAAAGAAAAGTTTATTAATGGAGGAGTAAAGAGGACACAATGGGGAGCAGGATGCATTTAAAATCAGAAGAGCAGGGTTCAAGTCTTGCCTCTGCCACTTAGTACCTGTGTGACCTTAGGCAAGTCACTTTATAGCTTTTGGCCTCAGTTTACCTCTGTAGAATGAGGAGGCCTTTATGGCCTCAAAGAGCTCTGAGACATCTAAATCTACAGGCCTTATGATGACTCTCCACCCAACCAACTACAAAGAAATAAGACCACCCTGGCACATGTTAAGGGAGGAAGAAGCCTAGGTGGGGACCAGCTAGAGGGGCTTCAATGGCAGGGAGAAGATGGGGCCCCAGCTGTGTACATATGTAGGAACGCGGACAGCAAACAGGTAAAGGACAGGGCTGAGACCAGAGCTGAGGGCAATTCCCCTGAAGATGGAAGGCCTCACTGTCCTGAGTATAATGTAATGAGGCTGAATAGGATGAGAAAGCACTAGGGAATGAACCAGGGGCATGTGCATGCACGCACACACACACACACATACCACACACACACACCACATACACACACACCCCAAACACACATCCTTTTTTCTCCTGTTTTTCTTCACTGTCATGGATTCATAGACAGGATAGCTAGATGAGACACACCTTCAGGGTCACAGTATTCACCATGTTAGGGCTGGAAGGCACCTTAAGAAGTCCAGCTTTCTCACTTCTCAAAGGAGGAACCTGAGGTTTAGAGAGCATAAGTTGGCTAACACAATCCAAGGGAGAAGAATAAATACCTTAAAAGCCTTCCAGCCATTTCCTCCATTTCTTCCCTTTCTCCCTTCCTTCCTTTTTATCCTCCCCTTCCTTTTCTTTCTTCCCTCCCTCCTTTCCTTTCCCTTTATTTCTGTCCCCCGATTCCAGGCCAGCCCTCTATACATTAGATGGTGTTGTTTCCATAGTATTACAAAGGGTGTTCCAAAAGGTTTTTTTGAACATTCTATATATAAAACTGGGAACTTCTGTTTCCTGTAAATTTCCTATTCCTTTCAGGCCAGCTTGGTTAAAGGGCCCCAAAGGGAAGGAATTTATGTCCCCTCTGGGAATTCTTTTCTTCCTGGGAGAAGCACTGGGCTGAGAGTTGGAAGTTCAAATCCCAGCTCTGTAACTTCCTAGCCATTGCAGACAAGCCTCTTTAATTAATTTAATGGAGGGCAGGGAGGAAAGGGGGAATATTGAGAAGTGACAATGGCATTTTTAAAAGGCATTAATAAAGCTAAAATAAGCCATCCAAAGTGACTTCCAGGAGGGCAGAACGCAGGTGCCTGTATCTCCCTGTTGCGTTGGTCCCTCCCTAACCTGGCCCGTTCAAGTGAATGTAGGCAGGAAGGGGCAGAAGGACCTTCCTGTGTTCTGGTTTCATATTGTAAGTGGGAACGGGGCTCGGAGAAATGGGGAAGACGAAGACTGGGGGACCATTTCCCTTCTTCCCAGAACAAGGTAGTCTCTCCAGCTGAACTGCCTTGTGGCCCTCAGCTACTGCCTTGCAGGTTTGGGTGGTTGTGGCTTTTCATCTCAGCTCAGGTCGGAAGCAGCCGTCGGCAGCTTGGCTCTGAGGCAGCCTGCCTCTCTAACCATTCTTCCCTTGCCTTCCACTTACGTTGCATTTCTTCCTCTCTGCTCTCCCCTGGAAGTCCTCCACCCAGGGCAGGTGCCGGCTATATCTCAGCTCCAATCTTTCAGCCTGCTTGTCTAGGATATGAAGCCTCAGCTAAGAACCAAGGACAAGCACCACGACCTCGTCTCTAGAGGTGAGCATCTGCGTTAGCCCTGATGGCATCACACGTACTACAGAGTCAGCATGGTGCAGCAGGAAAAACGCACTGCCTTTGGATGGAGGTGGGTCAGAGGAGCTAACCTTGGGCAAACAATGTTGTTTCTCTGGGCCTCAGTTTCCTCACCTCGGAGATCCTTTCCTCCTCTAAATTGAGGCTATGATCCTAAAGTAAATACAGGTTGTATGCAGTGATTAGAGATGTACACAGAGGGAAAGAGCTGGGGTTCCGAGGCCTGAGGACCTCTGTGGTTTCTGGAAGGCTTCAAATCTCACCTGTTGCTACCTGTGTGAGCTGAGGAGTCACTATACTGCCCTGGGCCTTGGTTTCCACATCTGTAAAATGAGGAGACTGGACGAGAAGGCCTTTGAAGCCACTTCCAACTTTGGCCCAGAGGATTTATTCCCTGATCCTCCCTTTATTTCTCTAAACCTTCTCCCTGAGGCCAGCCTCTGGTCCTGTGGTGACCTCTGTACAGCTGTCTGTGTATAAAGGAAGGAAGCCCCTGCGAGTGCCGTGAAGGATAGATGGTTCCTAAAGCAGGGAAGGGACCTTCTTGGCTGGCGAGTCCAACCCTGGCATTCTGCAGATGAGCAAACTGAGACCCAGGAATATTAAAGGACAGGACTGTAGAGCTCATTCTACAGATGGGGAAACCGAGGCCTGGAAAAACAAAGCAGACACAGCTTCCTGGTTCTGACGAGTGACAAGGTAGAGGCTTGCTAGCTGCAGCAGGTGACAAAATCGGAATTTGAATCCAGGCCCTGGGACTGTGAGGTCAGCGTTCTTTCCACTGGACCACACTGTTTTCATTTATGTTACTGTTGTAACCGTGCATACCATTCAGAGAGACTGGTTTTAAGAGAGGCCTTCGTTACATTCCAGGAGGCTGGGAACGGGGCCCATTTGGAATGGGTTACACTGACCAAAGGCTGACAGGTGACCCTGAGCCAAAGTCTTAAAGAGATTGTCCAGAAAACATTCTGCCCAGGGCTGTAGCTCCTTGGAGAAAGGGGATTCATCAGCAGCATTTAGAAAGCTCCTGACCCTGTAGAGGCAGTGAGGACAGAGACAAAAATGAATGTATGTTGCCTGCCTTCAGGGAGCATATGCTCTAAAAGCTGAGGCAGGATGCCCCTCTGGTGGGGTGGGGGTAGAACGAAAGGATGGATGGTATGTACACAGTGACCTTGGGAAGTCATTCCCTCTGCCTGGGCCTTGGCTTTTCTCTCTATATGAAGCAGGCTAAGTCAGAGGATGCAGGGGTCCCTTCCACCTCCAATACTCAATCAATCAACATTTATTAAGTACCTACTACGTGCCCGGCACTGTGCTATGATGTTTCCTAGGCCCCACTCTGCTGGCTCTGACCTGGATCTGGAGCTGGGATCAGGGCACACAGAGGCATATTTCACACCTAGCTCAGACCTTTGAGGTCTCAGGCAGTGGATCCTCCCCCCAGGCCACAGACACACCCAACCCCCAACAGAGACCCAAGCTGCTTTGGGAGGAACAAGGGAAAAGAAGCCTGGGGTCTGGAGTCAGAGACTCTGCCATTTAGAGCTGTGTGACTCAGGAGAAGTCATTTACATCTCTGACCCTCAGTCTCCTCCTCCGATAATTGAGGAAGATGGCTTCTGAGGTCTCTTCCTGCTCCAAATCTATGATTCTCTGAGGTAGTAAGACACCAGCCCTCCCCAAACCCTCCTACCCTTACATGGACAGATACTGCTCCATGGGGCTGGGGAGGAAGCCTCTCAGGAGGCTGGCTTTGGAACAAACAGTTCCAGCCTATAGCTCAAGGTCTGTCGGAGCTTTGGGTGCCTTTGCTCAGCTGTAACTATCAGCCAGTTGGTCTGTTAGTGTGAGCAGTACACAAAGCCCTTCATCTTGTACCGCAGGGCGTCATCAAAGCAAGCCAGAACTGGAAGGGAACCTTCAGAGACCTTTATGGAGGAGGAACAGAGACCAGTGAGGTGACTTGTCCAAGGTCGCATATCCAGTAAAATGGCCAAAGCTACTTACGATAGGAGACTCACTTCCTGGTCCCTACTTCCTCCCAGGGAATGCCCTATCCTGGTCCTTCTGAGCCTTGGGGCTCCTTAGCTCTGTGGGCCTGGAAAGGTTCCCTACTTAGGGGATGAATCTGGGCAGAGGGTAGGCGAAGCTCAAATGAAGCTTGAATTGAAGCCTAATGGAAAAACTTTACTAGGTGTTAAGACTTATGGAACTTGTGTCCCAAGAAGTGATATAAGAAACATAAATAGATTTGAGAAGCACTTAAAATAATCATGATTACTGATTGAGAATGATAATTGAGGGGAAGCTAGGTGGCAAAATGGAGAGAGTGCAGGGCCTGGAGTCAGGAAGACCCATCTTCCTGAGTTCTAATCTGGATTCAGATACTTACCAGCTGTGTGACCCTGGGCAAGTCACTTAACCCAGATTGCCTCAGTTTCCTCATCTGTAAAATGAGCTAGAGAAGAAAATGGCAAACCTCTCCAGTATCTTTGCCAAGAAAACCCTAAATACAGTCCCAAAGAGTCAGACACGGCTGAACGACAAATGCCCCAAATGGTGAGGGTAAGAGCAGTGACCAAATTAAGACCTCACAGGAGCATAGCTGTGGTACTAGAAGTCGCCATGTAGTCCACCTAATTTTACAAAGGTGGAAACTGAGGCCCAGAGGATAAATGACTGGCCCAGGGTCTCACAGGTAGTTAAGCAGCTGAGCTGGGATTCCAACTTGGAGCTGCAGACTACAAATCCATGGTTCTCTTCATTTTCTTCTCTTAACCTTCTTCAATGCCACTGTCAGAGTCAAGTGGGTAAAGTCAGAAGCATGTTGCTTCTGACAGTTTTTAAAAGCCTGTGTTGAGGAGGCAGCTTGAGTCCTACAATTCCCAGGCTACCCCATCAATGGCTAAAGTGCCAGATGATTCCAGGCCTGAGTTAGCTTATCCCGGTGCTTCCCCCTCTCCTCCAATAGAAGGAGGAGAAGTAGAAGGAAAAGGAGGAGAAGGAGGAGGAGGAGAAAGAGAAGGAGGAGGAGGAGAAAGAGAAGGAGGAGGAGGAGAAAGAGAAGGAGGAGGAGGAGAAAGAGGAGGAGGAGGAGAAAGAGAAGGAAGAGAAGGAAGAAGAGGAGAAGAAGGAGAAGGAGAAGAAGAGAAGAAGAAGAAGAAGAAGAAGAAGAAGAAGAAGAAGAAGAAGAAGAAGAAGAAGAAGAAGAAGAAGAAGAAGAAATGTCGGCACGCATATACCCAGCTGAGGTCATGGTAACTCTGCTGTGCCAGGGCCAGTCTATCATTGGGGGAGACCACAGGCGTGAGAAGCATGAAAGGGCTGGCGCCTCCCTCGGGCAGAGGTGCCAGAGCACTCTAGCAACGTGGCTGCTGGCTCCGGGTGGGGGGTGGGTGGGAGAGGGAAGCGGGACTGGCGGGAGCAGTCTCAAGGTTTCCCAAGTCAGGCACTGGGAGAGGGAAATGAGGGCCAGCACATGTGCCCTCTCACTGCTCCTAGCCCTAACCCTGAACCAGGCCAGAGCCTTTCTGGGCTTCCTCTGTCTCTTTCCTCTCCACAGAGATTAAGGGTTGTCTGTCCATCCTGCCCCTATGTCTCCCTTTCACACACACACACACACACACACACGCACGCGCGCACACACACACTTTTTAATGCACACCCAATGCCTGATCCCTCTGGAACTTCATTCCGAACAGCCCTGGCTTCTGGCCCCTCCCGCCCCTTTCCTCCTCCCTCCCACCTAAACAGAACTTTGAAGTCCCTGAGCTGCACATATGGACGGGGTTTAGCTGGGCTCTGAATGCAGCCTTTATTAAATCCAGGTTAGCCCCCATCAGCACCGCCTACCTGCTCTCCCCAGCACACTCCACATTCCTCCGGCTAAGCCCTGTCCCCTTCTGGTTTTTAACCCTTCTTTCTGCTCAGCATGGAGGCAGCAAGCTGCTTCCCAATCACCATTTTCCAAGCCTCTCTACCCTTCCTGTCCCAATAAACTAATGAGAGAGGGAAAGAGAGCAAATGTTTCAGGTTACATCAGAGCTGCTGGTGTCAGAGCTCCTGGGACTGAAGAGGTGGGAGACTGGGCCTGTATTTGGGGTCTTAGAAAATCCTGCAAACCTCTGCATGAACCTTAAGTTAACCTATTGCTTTGGGGTTTTTAAAATTAATTTATTTTTAGTTTTAAACATTCATTTCCACAAGATCTTTAGTCCCACATTTTCTCCCCATCTCTCTCCTTCCCCCCACCCCAAGATGGCATGCATTCTGATTACCTCTTCCCCCAGTCTGCCCTTCCATCTGTCACCCCTCCCCAATCCCCTTCCCCCCTACTTTCTTGTATGGCATGATGGATTTCTATAGTCTATCTCTTTTGGGTAAGGCCATTTGCCATTGCTCATTGCTACCAAAACTGTCACCCTTTTCACCTCCAAACTACTCCAAGGCTCTGTATGGCCAGGGCCCATGCCAACTACCTGGGAACCAGTCTAACTACCAAACTTCAATGCCAAGAGACTGTGTGGTGTAGAGGACAGAGTGCTGGGCCTGAAATTTGTCTCAGACACTCACTGTGTGAGCCTGGGCAGCTGACTTACTGCTCTTTACTTCTTCTTGCCTCAGTTTCTTTCTCTGTAAAATGATGGGGTCCCTTCCAGCTCCAAATCTATGGTCCTATAATTAGGTCAGAGAGCAAGAGGGGAGCACACGAAGGGCAGAAAGAACTGGCATCTCAGAAGAAAACGTGCAAGGCATTCACTATATCCAGAAGTACACATATGATCACACTGTTCTCTGAGGAAATCTCCAAGGAGCAGCCTGGCCTGACCTTCCCTGGCTCAGCGGCCTGTTTTCTGAAGGTCAGGAGACAGCACTGGAGGTCAAAGCCAAGGGAAGGGGCCAGCAGGGGTCCTGACAAGGAAACTTTAAGTTAGGTTTAAAGAGGAGGCCAAAGGCTTTGGAAAGCTGTTAAGGAAGGGCCCTGTGCCCCGTTGGCTGCAACAAGGACCCTCCATCCTCACATTTGGAGCTAAGAAGTTTGGAAAGAGTTCGAGAAACCCTTCCAACAGTCAGCTGTCCCCTGCCCCACACAGTCTGTATATCCTGAACCAGCCCAGGCTCCCCACCACTGGCCACATGAGTAAACGCATGGTTACCCTGCCCGCCTCCCAAGAGCTCTCTCCACACAGGTGACCCTCTGCCCCAACAAGGCAGCTCCTCAAACAGCCAATGCTTTCTCCCGAAGCCACTACCCCATCTGTTCTGCCCTAGATCAAGCGATGCACTGGCCATAGCACACAGCCATTGCCATCATTGAAAGCCACTGCATGTCCACCGCAATGTCCCTGATGCTGCTGAACCAGGCACTCCACAGATCGCCAGCATCATACAACAGCTGGCACATTTGTTAAGTACCTATCTTTGCCAGGTGCTAAGGATACAAATACAAAAAAAAAAAAAAAATGAAACAGTCCCTGTCCTTCTAGCGGGTGGTTTCAGCAAGTCCACTGGTTAGTAAATATGAGATATGTCCCAAGTAAATCAACACACTCTTACTCTACGCAAAGCACCATGAACTGGATCTAGGGATATGAAAAGAGAGAAGGGTATTGGACCTATCCTCATGGGTCTTATAATCTGGCTGGGGAGACAGGTCATGGACAGTGTGGACATACACTGATTCTAAGGTCTGAGGGCTGGGCTCAAATCCTATCTGTCCTCTTTACCTCCCAAGTGGTCACGTAGGAGGGTAAGAAGGCAAGGAAGACAGGAAAGGCCAGGCTGTGAAAGGACTTTTAAAGACAGAGAATTTGGGGCAGCTAGGTGGCACAGTGAGTAGAGCACCAGCCCTGGAGTCAGGAGGATCTGAGTTCAAATCTGGCCTCAGACATTTGACATACTTACTAGCTGTGTGACCGTGGGCAAGTCACTTAACCCCAATTGCCCTGCCTTCCCCCTCAAAAAAAAAAACAAAAAACCAGGGAATTTTGAATTTGAGCCTGGAGATGTTAGGGAGTCATTGGAGTTGAGCCTTTTGGGAAATTACATTGAGTGAAGGATAGACTGGCACGGGGAGAGGCTAGAGGCAGTAAGGCCAGCCAAGAGGCCATTGTAGCAGTCCAGGTGTGAGGTGATAAGGGCCTGAACTGAGGTCATGGCTGTATGAGGAGAGAGACGGTTACCTTCACAAGAGATGTTGTAAAGGGACAAACAAGATCTAGCAACAGATGAAATATGTGGAGTAAATGCAAGCGAGAAGCCGAGGATGAAGCCCAAGGTTGCAGGCCTGGTTGGCTAGAGGAAGTCATAAGGAAACCAGGGTGGGGGCGGGGAGAAGGTACTGAACTCCATTTTGGGCACACAGAGTTTGAGATGCCCACGGTTATCCATTTCGAGATGTCCTGGAGCTCAGCAAAGGGCCTAGCGCTGGACGTACAGACCTCAGGATAACAACTCATGGGAGGGGATGAGACATATCACAGAGGGAAGGAGCTCCGGACAGAGCCTTGGGGACTCCAACAGTGTGTACTCATGACCCGGATGAAGACCCAGTAAAAGGTTTATGGGTGAAATCCCAGGGCAGTCTGAGGACTCACCTTTCAGGCAAAAACAGCAGGTCATATTTATCAAACCCCTTAAGGTCTGCAGAGCAAAGGTATACATTTGTTTGCATGCTGTCTCCTTTATTAGACTGGAAGCCCCTTGAAGGCAAGCGCTGTCTTTTGCTTCTTTTTGTAACTTCAGCACTTAGCACAGTGCCTGGCACACAGTAGGCTCTTAATAAATGTTTACTGAATAGATGAATGAATACATGATCTCATTTGTTCCTGAAATAATCCTACAAGGTAAGGGCCACAGCAGATATTATCATTCCCATTTTACAAATAAGAATATTGAGGTCAAATGGGTCACCAAGCTACTAAGTGTTTGAGGGAACACTTGAGACCAGATCTAAGTTTAAATTCAAGACTATTAACTGAGCCACCACCAGTCACGGTTGTGTCCTTGGACCGCGGCAGGGTCTTGCATGCAGCTGGCGCTCAATGCATTCATATGAGTTGACAGAGAGATAATTCTCTTTAGTGCTCTCTCCCTGTCCCAAATCCAATTTGGTCCTGTACCTTCCCTGCTGTGGTACAGACTGGTGATCATACAACGGGCATTCATTCAACGAATACTTGTTAACCAGGCTGGACCCAGGCAGAGACGTCAGAGAAACTTTTATCTCCATTAAGAGTTCAGGCTGTGGTCAATGGCAGGAAGGCTGTGAATGTGAAATGAACTGCCCGTGATCACAGACTGAATTAATTAGTCAACGAGCATCCCTTACTATGTGCCAGGCACTGTGCTAAGCCTTGGAGAAACCAAAAAAAAAAAGTGAAAGACAGTCCCTACCCTCAAGGAGCTTACAGTCTAATGGGAAGACAGAACACACACATCAGCATATACAAGATACACACAGAATAGAAAGAAGGTAGCCTTAGAAGGCAAGGCTCTAGCAGCTGGTGGGGGGGGGGGGGCGGTGTGCAATGACAAGAGAGGTCCTTTTGCAGAAGAGACCTTAATACTAGGGGAGGTCAAGACCATGCACTTCTGTGCCTGAAACACAGTAGGCAACTAATAAACGCTTGCTGATGCAGAAAGGTACAAGGCTGTGTGATCTCACTGGGTAGGGGTGAACACAGGAATTGGACTCTGGCTAAGGGGGCAATGAAAGAGAGTGAGGCTACTTTGGAGCAAGTGGATCAGCAGCACCTCCCTTCCTGCCCCCCTAGATCTGTTGGGGATGGAGGGGGAAAACCCATGCACTGCTCCTCCAGGTCCCTCCCAGCTCAGTAGCAAGGCTGGTAAAGCCAGGACGTCAGTGGTATTTGGTCAGGGAGGGGAACAGCTTTGTTTTTCAAACGAGAGATGCTGTTTCCTCCTCCTGCCCAACACTGTAGGGGCCCCACCTCCACCTCCTACCACAGCAATGCCCACAGAAGCTTCCTTGCTGGCTGGGACCATCTCTTCTCCAAGCACTTGGCTGGATGGGCTCACTCACTTTAGCTAATTCCACTGCTCTGAAGTCTGGCTGACCTCTCCCAGAGGCCTAGTCCTCCATCTTGGTGACAAATTCAGCTCTCAAGATCCTCAATACACATGAAGGTTATTGCTGGAATCCCTGCCAGACTCCAAAGCTGTGGGGAGTGGGGGGAGGGAAGAGAACCCTATGTGCCTCAGTTTCCTCAATCTGTAAAATGAGCTGGAGTAGGAAATGGCAAACCACTCCAGTATCTTTGCCAACAAACCCCAAATGAGTCACAAAGACTCAGAAACGACTGAACAACAACTTAGTATGTCCACATCACAGTCCTCCTCCTCAAGACTATGTCATTTGTCATGTTTGCATCTTAGCTCAGCACCTTACATTCAGCTGATGCTTAATAAATGTTTGTTGAACTGAGTTCAAGTTTAAGAAAATGGCTTCTGCCACTGCTGGCCATGCCTCTGCGACCCCACTGGAAACAGCAAGGAAGGAAGTGAAACCTTGCAGACAGTAGCCTGGGGCAACCACCCAACCAGGAGGCTGACCTCCCAGGTCTGACCCTGAGATCGACTCATCGATCCTGAAGCAACAAACTGGCCAGGGATCCCTGTTTAACATCATGAAGGCTTAAGGAAAACCTTTCTAAAAGAAAAGGAATTGTTGGCTGAAGGAAACTAGAGTCTCCTTTTCTGGAAGATTTCAGAGAAGAAAATCTCTGATGCCATGTAGCAGAGGAGAAGTGGGCCTATCCGAGGGAAGGAGGCTGTGTGGGCCTCCTCTGGGACCCTTCGCATGTCAACTTCATGCTTCTCTAATGCGGGCATTCAAATTCAAAGGAATTCTTAAAGTCACAGGATCACAGCCTTAGGAGCTGAAAGGGACCTTAGAGGTCCCTCATTTCACAGATGAAAAGTCTGAGGGCAAAGAAGACCTTTGATTGCACATCCAGTCCTCTTTCCAGAGTCTTAGAGTTGGAGGGCCCTTCCAGATCATCAGGCCTCATCCCACGTGATTCATGAATTGTCTCAAAACACCCCTGACAAATGGTGATGGAGTCTCTGCTCGCCAGAGACAGGGAATTCGTGATCTCCCGAGGCGGCTCATTTCCAATTTTGGACAGCTCCAATCATCAAAAGGTCTTCCTGTTATTAAGCCAAAATCTGCCTTGTGATATTTTTTACCCACTGGTCCTGGATCGGGCCTCTGCAGCCAAGCAGTCACTGCAGTCCCTTTTCCACATGGCAGCCTCTTAAATTCTAGGAGGGTTTATCTCCATCCTTGCTGCTGACTAGCTGTTTGGGGGGAATGGGCTGCCACAATCTTTCAGAGCCTCAGTATTCTCATCTGTAAAATGGGATAACAATAGCACTTCTCTCCCAGGGTGGTTGTGAGGATCCAATGATTTGATAATTGTAAAGTGCTTAGCAAAGGGTCTGGCACATAGTAGGGGCTACTTAAATGTTAGCTATTATTACACATAGAAAAGGGGGGCATTTGGGAGCCCCCAATGTGGAGATACACACACACACACTAATAAGGCAGAGGCAGTGTTACTGTGGAAAGGAAGCTGATGCTGGACTTGGTGTCAAAAGATCTGCTATTTTACTCCCTGTGTGACCTCAGACAAACTGCTTAACCTCTCTGAGCTTTAGTGTTCTCAGACATAAATACAGGGAGGCAGACAGGGTGACTGCTACAGCTCCCTTTTGGGTCTAAATCTATGGTCCCTACACAGGCTTTTTCTTCTACATGGAGTGTTAGGGCAACAGTCCTGGTGTGCCCACAGAGATTAGCCAATAGTTGTCAATTAATAGTTAATTAGCCTTATTAGCTGAGTTTTCTATATTAATAATTCATTAGCCTTAATAGTCAAGTTTGTTTGTCTATAAAAAGGGGGAAATAAGAGGCATGCCGCCCACCTATCCCATCGGGCTTCTGCAGGAAGCGCTTTGTGAACCCTGAAGTTCTATGGAAATCTAGGGTATTATTAAGTTAGTCTAGCTGTGCATGTATCTGGGGCAGACACTGTTATACACAGGAGCTAGACTCAGAATTAAGCAGGAGGAAGAGTGAGCAAGGGTATGCTCAGTACCAACTCACATCCAAGAGAGGACGAAGCCATCAAAGTAGGGTTAGGTTAGCACTGCATGGGGCTGTGATTTCAGCAGTGTAGAGAACTCCCAGGTGAGGAAATTCTCTACATCATGCAGCTCAGGACCTGCCCCACCAGCTTAAGACTCAGAGCTGCCTGTGGGCACCAAGAGGTTAAGTGATTTGCCCAGGGTCACACAGTCATTGTATTATCTGCCATTCAGAAAAGAGACTGGATTTACTGGCCTCTGAGGGGTGCTATGTAGACTTTGGCTCACTTCTGATAAGGAGAGCCACCTAAGAGTGGAAATGAATTGTCTGACTAGATAAGGATTACCTAGAAGGCCCAACAGAGAAGCCCCGGCCTGGAGTTAGGAAGACCTATGTTCAAACTTGACCTCAGACATTTACTAGCTGTGTGACCCTGAGGAAGTCACTTGGCCTCTGTTTGCCTTAGTTTTCTTATCTGTAAAGTGGGGTAATAATAGCATCTACCTCCTAGGGTTGTTGTAATAGATCAAATGAGATAATAGTTATAGTGCTTAACACAGTATCCAGCACATAGTAGGTGCCACATGAATGTCAACTGTTCTAGTCTACATACTATTCCTGCTATATATATGCCAGGTATTGTGCTAAAAGCTCTAAAAAGGATTATTATTCTGTTAATATGTTCTTGAGGTTCATAGCAAAATTATGAAATATTTAGTAAAGATAGAGACACATCAATGGGGTCACAGGCTTATAATCTATACGGATTATACCATCGAGTCTGAGATAGAATTTTTTTTTTGAGGCAATCAGGATTAAGTGACTTGCCCAAGGTCACACAGCTAGTGTGTGTCTGAGGCCAGATTTGAACTCAGGTCCTCCTGACTTCAGGGCTGGTGCTCCATCCACTCTGCCACCTCGCTGCCTTCCTGAGATAGAATCTTAAAAATGGTCTTGACATCATTTGTTTTTATATCATTTTCATTTCCATATGTATATAAATATATATGGAAATATATAAAGATATATATGGAAATGGTTATATATACATACACATACACATCCTTTCCCTATAACAAAGAAAAAGGGAAAAGAAAAAAAAAGCAATTTAGCAAACCTCATCAACACCCTTGACAGTACATGCAGTACTTCACACCCACAGTCCCCCACCTCTGCAAAGAAAGGAAGAAGGTACATTCAGTGTGAGGGAGTTTTCCAGTAGAATGTCAGAGAGCAGGAGGGGCTAATGGTGACACATGAGCTGCTCCATGGTGCTGTTGGTTCTTCCACAGAGTTTCCTCAGTGACTCTTCATAAACTGTGAGTCACCCCCAAGGAAGACCAACAGTTGTTCCCACAATCTGCTGCTCTAGGAGGACCCATCAGATCGAGAAGTCCCGACGAAGGGCCATTTGTTCACTTTCTCTAAGCCCTGAGGGGGAAAAGGATGAGTCCTTCTGGTCACTGGGAATTCCCAGACTCATATGGTCACCCAGTAGACTAAAGAGATGAGGCTATGGTGAGCAGCCTCCGACTCAGCCTCCTCATTGTCCAGGGCACTTCCCACCCATGTCTCTGTCTCTATGTTTCCCTCTCCCCTTCTCCCACTTACTCTCATTCCACACAAAGGACACCTTTGGGAGGGAGCCTGACTTTCTGGCAGGTTTCCACAGACCCATCCTACAGGTCTCTTCTTCTCTAAAAGTGGAGTCTTTTAGCCCCAGGGAGTCCGTGGGCAGATTTCAAGGGGTCCAAAAACTTGGAATACAAGACGGTGCATTTTTATTTCAACATGGCTGGCTACGCTTTGCAATCTTACATATTTTATCCATCTAAAAACACTATTCTAAGAAAGGAATGATCCAGGGGTTTCACTGGACTGTCTATCAAAGGGGGCCAGGACACAGAAGAGCTCAGGAACCTCTACTCTAAAACAAGTTTCAGAGAGGGTGTCAATCAACAGGCACTTAACGACACCTACTATGTGCTAGACATTGTGTTAAGCACTTTTGACAAACATTTCATTTGATCTTCGTAACAACCTTTCGTCCTAGAGGTGGTGATGATCCCCATTTTACAGCTCAGAGAATTGAGGCAGGCAACATCAGTGATGTACCCAGGGTCACATTACCTACCAAGTGTCTGAGGCAGTATTTGAACTCAGGTCTCCTGACTCCAGGCCCAGAGCTCTACCTATATCTACTGCACCACCAGCTGCACTGTGCAAGGCCCTGGAGATACAAAGACAAATAGCCCCTGCCTGCCCTCAAGGCCCTTACACTCATCTGGTCAGGGAAGGGGGAAGGTCCCAGGCATGAGTAAAGATGAATGGGTTCTTTGTCTCTTGTCATTTGTCTGCCGGGGATAAATTATTGTCTATGAGCAAGTTCAAAGACAAAAAGAAAACACACAAAAAACCAGGAAATGAAAATAGAAAAAGCCATCCAAGTGAAATGCTTGTCTGTGCTGTTTCCCCTGATCTAGGCCTATGCGTCCAAGGTCACCGCTGGGCACACATCTCTGGGGCTGACTCTCAGGGGACCTGGGGGAAGGGGAATCAGAGGATTGCATTCCTAGGGCTAGAAGGGGCCCCAGCAGCCACCTAGTCCACTCACCTCATTTTGGAGATGAGAAACCCGAGGTTCTAGGAAGTAAAGGGACTTAACATCATACTCAACAGAGGCAGAATCTGAATCCAGATCCTCTGACTCCAGAGCCAGGATTCTTTCCACTGAGCTGCACTGCCTTCCCATGAGACTATGCAAGAAGGGATGAAGTTGAATTCCTTAATCAGCTCTCTGGTCAGAGCTCTACAGCTAAACATAGGTTATTTTAAACATTTAGATTCAATATTGTGATGTTTCTCTCTACACTGAGACTTCAGCCTCAGTAAGCGGTCTCCTGGTGACTCATTCATGGCTTCCTAAAGCCTTTAAAAGGGAATAGGAAGAACCTGGGTATTTCTGGCAAATCAGATGCCACTGAATCCTTGGGGCAAAGATCATGAAATGAAGCATCTTCCTCCCAGTGACAGGCCGGCTTTGGGAGTTGTCAAGAGTTAACCACTGAGCTGGCTCCCCTGATAAAGCTGCTGCTTAATCCCTCCCCAGGGAGGGGCCAGCCCCTCAGCCAAGGCTGCTACCTTGGCTCTGGGGAAAACAGGTTAATGCGGTGGGCTGGGAAAAGAGAGGTGGGCAGCAGGCCTGGTTAGAAAGTGCGCTGGAGGGCAGGAAGGCAGAAACAGGTGAGCAAACCCCACTCGGTTACCAGGCAAATGCTTGCATCTATAATACTGACCCACTTTGTCAATAGAGAGAATGCCAGGGGACTGAGTCAGCCTCTGAATCATGTATGCCAACCACTGCTGCTACTGGGAGATTCACCATGTGACCGAAGACTTGAAGCGACCCAGCCGCGCTGCCTTGGGGAGCCAGTCTTACCAGCTTGCAGACCTGCTCACCTCAGGGGCAGCTCTACAGAAAAAGGCAGGGTGGAAGCAGGAAAAGCAAGCACAGGATAGGGAGACAGGAGTTCTCTGGTTCAAATCTAGGCCCTGCCACGTCTGACCTGGGTTGCCGTGGGCAGGCTCCGCAGCTAAAGGAGGGAGATCGAACTCTTACTACCTGGGGGACCTCTCACCAGTTAGTTTCTTCATGTGTCAAATGAGAGCTGGACTGCATGGCTTTTGAGGCCCTTCTTGGCTCTAGGGTGACACTCTTCTGAGCCTCAGTTTCTTCCTCTGTGATATGAGGGGTTGACCTCAGTGATCTCTAAGTCACTCCCAGTCTGGAGACTCTACTGCATTCTGAGTGTGAATAGTAAAAGCATTCCTTTTAGGGCCAACATAGGATCCTAGATTCAAAGGGAAAGGAAACTCAAAAGCCATTGGTTCAGCTTCCTTATTTTACAGATAAGAAAATCGAGTTTAATGATCTCCCCAAGGCCAAATAGGTACTAAGCGGAGGAGGGATTTGAACCTGGGGCCTCTTAATTCCAAAAGCTCTGGGTCACAGACCTTGAGCTAGGTGACATCTCAGAGCCCACCTAGTTGGCGCCTTCTCATTTTATGCATGAGGATTCTGATGCCCAGGCAGGTTAAGTGATTTGAGGTCATGTGGGGAATGTCAGAGGCAACATTTGAACCCAAGTCCCCCGGGTTCTCTCCATTGTACCACACTGCCCTACTTTGGTGATAATCCAAGCCATAGGGAAGGAATCAAGGAGATGTGAGCTAGGAAATGAGTGGAAAATTGGAGGCTTAAAGGAGAAAAGGCCCCTGCAGTACTGGCAAGGCACTCAGTTCACCCCAGGACACCTCACTCAGGTGTAAGGTAAGCCTAAGGAGCTCCTCTTTCGGTAGCCTCTGTGCAGTAAACCTATAAGGTTGAGTCATCACCCACCTCGATGGCTGGGAGAGAGTGTCAGGGAGGTGGCTCTGGGCCAGGCTGCTACTGCACCAGTGGCGGACAGAGGGAAGCAGGGCAGGCAAGGGAGGGAGGGAGGGCCGCGGCACCAGGCCGCTTGCCACAGACAGCTGCCTCAGCAGCCAGGGGGACATCAGAGCTCTTGCAGCCTGGTCCCCAGGGAGGCTGAAGGTGAGACAGGGGCCAGGATAGAGCAGTTCAGGTTGCAGGGCCTACCCAGCACTTCACAAGGTTGATGTCACCTTTGCTAAGGCATATTTGTCCCTTAAAATCAATGTCCCAGAGTCCTGGGCCCTCTTAGTCTTTGAGCAAGTCGCTGATCCTCTCTGGGCCTCAACTTCCCCACTGACAAAATGAAGGGTGTTGAGTTAAATCTAGAGCTCTTAGTCTGGAGTCCACAGACCCAAGTGACCCACGGATAGATTTCAGGGGGGTCCATGGACTTGGATGGGGGAAAATTGCATCTTGACTTCCACCAACTGAAATTTAGCACTTCCTTGAGTCACTAAAAAAAAATCCTGAGAAGGGGCCCACAGGCTTCACCAGAGTGCTGCCAAATGGGACCAGGATACTAAAAAAGGTGATGTTCCCCTGAGTGAGATGATGCTTGTGGCTGGTACCAGAGCCTCACACCCTGCCCCCACCCCCACCCCAGCAGGTACCAAGGAACTGGGAGAGAAAGCACCCCCAGGGACATCCCCAGCCCAGGGGACCCAGCAGGCAGCACTGAGGGACGAAGCGGGGAAATGACAGCTCTGCAGGCAGGACCTGTGGCCTAGGTCAATCTGCTAACTAACAAGTATCTATTAAGCACCTACCATGTGCCAGGCATGTGGGGGGAGACTGGGGGTGGGGCTCAGAGGCATGGATGAAATAAAGAGTCTCTGTCCTCCAGGAGGCTACATTCTAACAGGGGAGTCCATAGAGAGGACAGGGCCTGGACCAGAGATTTCGTTGGTATGTGGAACCCCCAGGGGGAGGAGACGTCCTCCACCAAGGAAGGCTGGCACCTTCACTGCACATCAGAGCTGCCCAGAGCACTGAGAGGCTAAGCCACTTATTCAGAGCCACGCAGCCAGGAGGTGTCCCAAGTGGGACCTGAACCAGACACGGAGGCCAGCTCTCCCCTGCACATATGGAGCAGCCAGCCAGCAGCTGAGGAGACCGAAGAAAGTCCCCGGCTGATGGTGGCCTCACTCACATCCAGATTCAGCCCTGTCCTCTAGGGCACTTGGGGCATAGAGGACATCGGCATCTCTTCTGACACCCAATCCACTCCCTTGCTTGGCTGGTACGAGCAGAGAGAATGAAGAAACTGGCTTCCCCAGCCCCCAGACTCCCATTCTGTTAGAAGCTGGAAGATGATGGGGATGAACCCCCTCACTGGACTGGGGCTGGGGGCGCTTGCCGTGTGGCACAGAGCTCTAAAATCCAGCTTCCCTGGTTTCAAGTCCAGCATTCTCCCTCATTACACAATAGCCTGCTTCTTACCTCCCGATCGTACCACAGAGGAAGAGCTTCCATTTCCCCCATCTGAGTTGGGAACTGGTTGTGCATCCAACCAGTCCACCCTGACCCACTCCCCCAAGTCCAGTTCCTGCTCCCTGCCTGAGAAGCCCCTAGAACCTTCATGCCCCACCGGGGCCATTCCAAGGAAAGTGCAATACGCAGCACTGACTCAGTTTCTATGGGGAACTCGGTCAGCTCTGAACAGGGTAATGGGAGAACTGAAAAGCCTGGCCCCCTCACCAGAGACTAAGCAGCATTTCCTTGGCAGACCCTCACTCTTTACCCTTCCACCTCTTCTGCTTCCCCCTGGTCACTGTGAGAAGCTAGGGTCCTGCTCCCAAAATAACCCACACAGTGTCACCCAGTATCACCCAGACACAGGAGCTGGGCAAAGGGGGTCCTTTCCCACCCTAGAAAAAAACTGCCCCCACCTTCCCAAGATTTGGCCAGATGCAGAGAAAGCCATGGCGGGGGTGGGGGGTATTGCTAACCACCATTAGTCATCACGTTAACATAATTAGGTAAGCCCCTCCCTCTCCTTCAGCCCATCCAAACATTATTTCTAGGGAGTCACCCTATTGGCACTCCTGGCACAGGAGAGAGCCTTGCCAGGGTGTGCAGGTGTTAAGGCTGCACGGCCAAGGAGACACCAGGTAAGATGAGTCTGTGGGCTTTTTTTTGGGGGGGGAAGGTGCTTCCTAGATGAGAAGCACAGAAACTGCTGAAACAGCTGGAGTCAAGAGAGGGAGGCCCCTTCTTTTAGAGCCCCCCCCCTTTTCTTTCCTTCCTTTTGCCAGTGTCCAGGTATCTCAGTACCACCCTGCCCCCCAGGAAACAGGGACAGACAGACAGACGGCACCTTTTGGCGGAGCAGTTTGCTGCGTACCCGGCCCCAGAGGCGGGCTCCTGTGTTGGGGGGCCGCTTGCTTCCCGGCTCCTCAATCCGTTCCAGGCAGCAGCCCTCCAATGGCTCACATACAGAGTTCAGGTTGCAGTCTGGCTGAGCTAGGATGTCCGTCATTCTGGCGGTCCACCCCGCTCCCTGGCTAGGGTCCTTCCCTGCCCGGCTTGGGGCAAAAGAACAAAAATTCCACAGCCACTGCCTGGGAGCCCCCCAAACTGGCTTGTGGGCGGGGGAAGGGAGTGAGCCTCCTGCCCAGAGGGAAATCCCAGTGGCGAGGATGTCTTGGGCTGGTGCCTGAGCACAGAACGAGGCTGTGTGCGTCGGAGAGACCTCTGCCCCAGCTGGGGAGCCTGCCCTGGAAAAATGTTACTTGAGCTTGGGAGAAGCCCCCATTCTAGCGGAGTGCGTCTTCCTCTCCTCCGCTTGCTTCCCTCCCTCCTGCCCGTCCTAGGCAATGCAGTCAGAGGCTCCAAGTCGGGGGAAGAGCAGGATGGGATAGGGCCACCACGCCAGGGCTGGCTCGGCACACTCTCCTCTTCTCTCCCCTCCCCGGGTGTTAGACACGTCCTAGGCTTCCAGGCTCCACAGTGCGCCAGTGCGCGCAGTGAGCTGGCGAGAGGCGGACAGGCGGCCGAACACTGGGGAGCATCTCGCCTCGGCTTCCCCCACCCCCGGCCCGCCCTCTCCACACCCCCCTCCACTGAGCGCTGGAGGAAGTCACTCAGAGGAGGAGCTCACCCATCGCTGGGCCCGCCCCCCGCTCACCCCGCCCCAGGCTTTAACTCTTTATGGCTCGGCTTTCCCTCCCAAACTCTGCCTTCCTCTCTCCAAGGCTCTCCTAAATAAAGTTTGACAAGCTGGGATACACAATCCAGCCCCTTCCTCTTCTTCCCACCACTTAACTCCTTCAGTACCAAGTCACACCAGAGGACAGAAGAGCCTCCATGGAGAGCTTCCTGGAGGCCAGAAGGGGTCCGAAGAGGCTCTGGGTTAAGCGTCTAAGTTTATGCCTGGTCTGAGCTTCTTCACCTTCCTCAGTGGCAATCTGGGGAAACCGAAAGACCCCTTCTGACACTAATGATTTTAAATGACTGCAAAGGAAGCCAATTATATTGAAAAATAGTTATCAAAATAGTAAAAAAACAAACAAAAAACCAGTTCACTGACACCCCTTTGTATGATCCCCACAGCTGGGGGTTGGGATCTCAGGTCAAGAACCTCTGATCTAGAACAAGGCTATATCTTTCCAAGGCACAGTGGCTTCTCCCCAAAGCCAGGCAGCCCAAGCTACAGAGAAGGAAGAAAGCAAGACTGATGAATGTTACCTGGCCCGCTGTCACCAAGCCTTCTCCCTCATTCATTCAACATTTGGGAATCAGTGATTGAATATCTCTTAGGGTCTAGGGTAAGGTACCAGGGACACCTGGGTGTAAATGAAGCAGTCCCTACCCTGCCTGTGAGGTACTTACATTCCAAGACCAGAAAGGCCAGGACAGAGACAAGAGAGAAAAGGGAGCCCCCATGCAAGGGAATCACACCTACTGTGGCCCAAATGCATATGATTTCCGCCCCCCTCCCAGACACATGCCTTTTTAATTGCTGTCACGTGTGCTATTTGCAACCGGCCATGAGCACGTGTATAGACCTATCAGCCAGGGGCTCAGAGAAACAAAGCTCCCCTTGTGACTCCTGTGATGTTTATTTAGGGCATTCTCTGCCAAATGGGAAGCAAATGCAGAGATGTGAAGATGAGCTCTGTGTGCAGCAATCTCTCCCCAGCTCAGCTTTCCCAGCTTGCCCCCTTTCTGCTCTCCTCCTTCCCTATCCCACAATGGGGATCTGGGGCTGACTGCTGCAGACACTCTCTGGGGATGTGGGCACAATGGAAGCCAACAGCACCTGCCATCTGTGCCCAGCGCCCCACTGGCACCACCCCTCATCCCTGGGGTAAATGTCTCTTGAACATCAGCCTCCAACCAAGCCAGAGTCGGGGGGTAGGGAGTAAGCACCTTAACCTGGGAGCAGACACCACCCACTGCCCCCAATCAATAGAGTATTTCTTACAGAGCACAAGGCACTATACTATGGGGGGTGGGGGAGTAAGTACCATAGAACGTAAGCTTCTTGAGGGGAGAGGCCATTGTCTTTGGATTCTCCAGCTCCTAGCATAATGGCTGCTGCATGGACTTAGTAACAAGTGAGGGAAACCAAGTATACAGAGGAGAAAAGTGAAGTAATGATAAAAGAGTTAAGTAATAACACATAATTATACCCAAGGCAAATCTGCAATTAATTGGCAAACGAATGGTACAAGAAGTTGTGCCTTTTTAAAATGAGGGGGTTGGACTAAATGATGTGAGAAACCCCAAGAGCTCTGACTTTCTGTGATTCTGTGACAAAGGACGCTCTGGATGTAAGAGGAAGGAGACAGTGGGCTGCCCACCACACACCGTGTGCTCAGAGGCCCCTCAAAGAGGAAGTCACTTTATCTCCAAGTCTGACTGTCTGCACTCAGGTTGTACTAGGGATGCCTTGCTGACCTCCAAGGCTGGTCTGGTTGGTGCACTGCTCCCTGGGCCAAGATGAAATTCCAGGGAATATTTCCCTCAAAAATACCCAGAACTCCTCCCAGGAGAATGCATCTTCTTTGGGTATAGAGAGACTGTCCCATGAGGCTCCAGGTCTCAAGGATAGGGCTGATAGGATTCAGCAGCTAAGTGGCCTATAGGTGACAGAACATTGAGCTTGGGAGTCAGAAAGACTTGAATTCAAATCCTACCTCTAAAGGCACTTACCAGCTGTGTGGCTCTAAGCAGGTCATTTAAGTTTTTCTAGCCTCACTTTCATCCTCTTTAAAATGGGGATAATAGTCACAGGTTGTAAAGAGAATCAAATAAGATAACATAAGAAAACCACTTTTCCAACATTAAGCACAGAAACACTAGCCCTGAGGAGAAAGATTATAGGAGGTCCTAGGAATCCATTTCCCCTGAGGCTATGTGCCTGTGCTCCAAGGCAACTGCATCACAAGGCTCGGGATGTGAGAGATGCAGAAGAAGGAATTATGGCCAGACAGGAAGGGGATCTCAGCAAGCAGAGGAGGCCTGAAAGATGGAGGGGAGAGGAGAATAAAGGGGAGGAGGAAAGAGGAGGAAAAGGTGCAAAAGGGGGAGAAAGCGGGGAGGGTATTCTCTTTTCCTCAACTTGAATCCTACTTAAATGTTTTAGTTTTAAAATGTTTCTTCTTTGCAGTGATCATGTATGACTCCAGATGCCCATGGTGAAGCTTGCTACCCATCTCCTGACAGAGGGCTAAAGGACTCAAGGTGCAGACTGAGACATAGCTTCTGGATATGGCAAGAGTAGGAATTTGTTTTGTTTAACTATGTTTGCTTGTATGAAGATCTCAATTTTATTTTTATTTTTCAGTGTGGGCAGGGAAGAAGAAAAAGTTAGATAATTGAAAAATAATTTTAATTAAAAAATTAAAAAAAAAACCCAAAACGTGTGTTCTCGATCTGATTTACCAGCATGGTGCAAAACTGGAAGTTTAGCAACAAGAGCTGAGATAGGGGCTCAAACCAAATAAGGAATTCTTATCATGCGAACAGCCCACACTGACCCAAGTAAGCCGTGGGACTCCAGAGCCAGGTGGAATGTGGGCAGCAGAAAGACCCCCAGGTGACACCCGGCACCCTCTCTGGCCTGGTTCTGGCAGGCTCTTCCCATCTTGGACTCTGAACGGGCAGACGAGAGGGCCCGGGCACCGTAGAGAAGGGGACTGAATTGCGACTCCTAAGTCCTCTGCTGGCTCCTCACTCCATGCCTAGCTCTCCTTCTGGTCCCCTCTGTGCAGTGAACTAGGGCATTGGGTGCAGACAGCTCCTTAGACGAGCCCTGCTGGGAACGTACAGAGCATTCCCACTGCTCTTCCTCTGTTCCTGCAGAGCGTTTGTCTGAAGAGCAGCCCGAGTGGAAGGTATCCAGAGCCTGGATAACAAGAGCCCCCATGCTGGAGAGAAGCAACAGCTTTCCCATTGCCTCCGCAAGGAGAGAGGAAGAGAAATACACACAGATGTCTAGACTTGGCACTGGACTAGGAGTCTGAGTGCTGCCAACATGAGACCTGAGGGCTGCTTCTGCTGACCTGGCCTGCATCCCTTCATTCCCTAGCTGAAGGGAATCAAGATAGAGGATCATAGCCAGGGGAAAGATAATGCCCAGGTTGCCCTTGGGGCACGCGTTCTTACTAGCTAAGTTCTCACTTACCAGTTGTGTGACCCTGGGCAACTCACTTAACCCTGTTGGCCTCAGTTTCCTCATCTGTAAAATGAGCTGGAGAAGGAAATGATAAACTATTCCAGTATCTTTGCCAAAGAACCCCCAAGTGGGGTCACAAAGAGCTGGACGTGACTGAAGAACTGACAATAATTTTAATATGATTGATTTTCTCCATAATCCTCTGTATTTTATTTTATGCTCCTACAAACATCCTTCTGAGAAGAGGCTCATAGGCTTTACCAGAATGCCTTGCCAGAGAGTTCCAGGATATACAACAAAGGTGAAGAACACCTGCCCTTAAGGAATATCAGGTAACTGGAAAAAACGTCCTGGATAGAGGGAACTTTCTAAAGAATCCCTTCCACAATTCATTTCTCCTAGGAAGTCCTCCAGGATCAACCACACAATATCGACTTAATCATTTCTTCAGGCCACATTTCCCCCAGCCCCAGGGCTATTTCCTCCTCCCCACTGCCCCAAGTAGAATGTAAGCCTTGTGAGGGTAGGGCTGCTATGGATTCCTAATATTCAGCCCTGTACCTGGAACATCTCAGATGTTTGTCGAATTGAATAGAATTCCACTTTGCAGTATTCACTGGGTGGTTAAGAGGAGGCTGGTAGCCACAGACACTTTCTTTTCCCCCTAGCTGTTACTGGGGATTCATCTTCCTTCACTTCTGCACACCTTCTCCTATTCCTCTGATTCTTCTTGGACTGTTCCAGGGTGAGATCTGTGCTGGGCAGGAGAGTAACCTTCCCTTTTCTTCTCCCTATCAACAGCAGTGCTGTGGCAGAGGGGGCACTGGGCATGTCAGGAAGGCAGGTTCAAAACCTACCTCAGACACTTAGTAGCACTGTGATCCTGGGCAACATCTTCCTGCTTCAGTTTCCTCATCTGTAACACGGGAAGGTTGGACCCAATGACCTCTAAGGTCTAAACGCATGATTCTATAAGTTTATTGTCTTAGCAGCCTTCAAAGTCTACCTCTTCACCACTCACACCCACAGGTTAGCTTGGCTCCTCAGCTATGAGCCCCATCTTCAGCTCCTATGACTGAAATGCCCAGGACACTCAGAAAACAAACAAAGGAATGACTGGAACCAAGCCTTGGATCCAAAACCTGCCCAATCTTGTATGCCAAAGAATGCATCCAAGGGATGCCAGCCAATCTCTCTCAAGACCTGTCAAACTGGATGGCTGTTTCCCTCTCTTGGGGCTGAGTGTAGGCACAAATGATACTGCTAGAAGGAACCCAGAGAGCATAGTTAAAGACACAAATTCCTGGGTAAGGAACAAAAGACCTGGGGTACACAGGTGGCATCTTCATCACTGCTGGCTCACAAGAGAGTGAGAAGAAAAAGGGCACATGTGGGAGGCGGTCAAGAGATGGCGCCCAGGAACGGGAGGTGGATTTCTGGAACCTAACTTAAAAACAGGCTCAGGATGGAGTATTCCTGCCCAGAGTGGGTAAGCCTGTGTCTGCTGAGGTCTTGCAAATCGAATCAAACAGGCAGATTTAGGCTTGAGATAGAGGGAAAAAACTCCTTCACACTCCACACTGTCCAAAAGTGAAAGGAGCTGCTTTGGGAGGTGGTGAGCCTCTGGGTGGCACAGCAGCTAATACTTCAGATAGAATGATAACCCCCAAGAAAGTCATTTCTTTCTGTGCCTCACCTTCCACATCTGTAAAATCCAATGGCCTCTGAGGTCTCTTCCAGCTCTACACCCTCACTGGAGGCAAGGCTTATTACTTGTCCTGTCTGACACAGAAGGGCATGGGGGGATGGCCTATGCGGACTTGGAAGGCCCTTCTCAACCCTGAGATTCAGGAGCTCCAGTGGCGTCCTGGGGATTTCCAGTGGGAGGAAGCTCCAGGCTTCTGAGGGTCTTTCTGTTGTCACTCCCTAAGAGGGGACAGGGTGTGTGTGTGTGCGCGTGTGCACACATGCACGTGTTTTATTTATTTTTTTGATTTCTCATCATAGAGCAGAGACAGTTTCATTTCTGTGCTGGTGTCCCTGGCACCCGGCACTATGCTTGGCACAGAGCACGTCCTTAAAAAAAAAATGCTTGTCGATTGACTGATTGCCTTCCTAAGGCCTGGATTCTTCACCTGACTTTTCCCTTCTCTAAGACCCTAGGGAAGTGTGGCCAGTACAAGAGAAACTCCAGACAACTTTCCTAACCTCATCTCCCACTACTGCCAAACCTGTAGCCTGAACTCCAGCAAAACTGGACTACCAGCTGATTCTTAAATATGCTCTTGCTCACACAGTTCTGTCCCCCCAAATGTCCTTTCCACAACCCAGCTCTGCCTGTCCAATTTCTAATCCATGGGATCTTAGATTTCAATCTAGAAGAGGCCTTGGAGGACACTGAATCTAATCCTCTCATTTTACAGATGAAGAAACTGAGGCCCAAATAGATTAAGTGATTTGTGTAGGGTCACATTGCTAGAAAATGTCTGAGGCAACATTTGAACTCAGATCCTTCCTAGCTTTACTGAGCCACCTGACTGCTTCCTATCCCCATAGCCAGGAGCCATCTTTCCCTCTATTTAATTAACATAGATAGCCTTGTGAACTTTTCTTAGTGTGCTAACAAGTTATAACTCATATAAGAGTTGCCTCATTACACCTCTTATCATTCTTACTAGACTATTAAGGTCCAATGGACTATGTCTTGGGTTCTTTGGATCACATGATTTAATGACGGAAAGCTGTTGTTCTTCAGTCATTTCAGTCACATCCGACACTGTGTCCCCATCTGGGGTTTTCTTGGCAAAGATATTGGAGTGGTTTGCTATCGCATTCTCCTGCTCATTTTACAGATGAGGAAACTGAGGCAAACAGGGTTAAGTGACCTGCCCAGGGTCACACAGCTACTAAGTGTCTGAAGCTAGATCTGAACTCAGGAAGATGAGTCTTCTCGACTTAAGGCCTGGAGTTCTACCCACTGTACCACCTAGCTGGCCACGATGGAAAGCAGTGCCTCTTTTTACAAATGAGAATAAAGTAAAATGACTTGTCTAAGGTCACCCAGACCTGGTATTCAAATGTAGGCTCACCAACTCCAAATCCGGAATTTCTTCTAGTACTCTCACAGCCTCCCCCCCTCCCCCCAACCCCCACTGTGCTCCCTAGCTCTCTACATTGGCTCAAAAACAGGTACTCAATAAATATCTGTTGGATGAATGAGTACTAAAGATCACCCTGGCTTTCTACTCATCCTTGCCCTTCGATCTCAAACAAAGAGAGAATGCCATTCCCCCTAGCCAGGGCCATGCATCAGGGACAGGATTCTGCTGGTTTAGACTTAGCTGGGGAGAGAACTCTGTAGTCCCTTAGAAATAGCAAGCCTCAGCAGAAAGAGGTCTGATTCCTGCTTTTTTGGGTATGGAGTCTGGAGGAGGGGTAATAATATGGATGAAGGGCCCTGGGATCCAGTCAGTCCCAAGAGCCCCTAGGATGAGGCTTGCTTGGATAAAGCAGCACTTGATTGGAGGAAAGCAGGCTGGTTGGTCTCCATGGCAACCCCAGTGCTTCAGCAGATGGGTCCTGAGCAGGAGTTCTATCCCTGCCTCCCCATGGGCTCTTTTCAGGTCATCCAACTTACCCTGATGATAGAGACATCTCCTGCCTTGTGTCCCCCGCCCCCAACCCCCTCTCCCACTTTCCCAAGCCCGACTCAGCCCTTGTGGTAGCATCTGGCCTGAGAAGCTTATTTCTGTTGTTCAGTAGGGGCAGATCTGCTCAAATCCCAGCCTCTTCCCTCACAGAAAGTTCCTGAGAAGCATCAGACTGAATGAAAGTCACCGGTTCACCTTCACTCAGGCAGGACCAGCCAGTGAGTAGGGGCCAGACCTCTGCCTTACAACCACCCATCCAACCAAACTTGGTACAACAGAGCTCTGAGGATGCTCAAATGCAACACGAGCCTCACCCAGGATAAATGGAACCCAGCCAATGGTGTCAATGAGAACAGATGCCAAAACCTGGTGGAAAAACCCTTTCCAAGAAGCACTTCCTATTTCCCTAATTCTTCTTGGGTCTCAAAGCCAGAGGTGTGTAATCTGGACTGGCTGCTTATGGCAGGGGTTCTTAAACCACTTCTCGGAATCATGTTTTTAAATGCACAAATTTAAATGCATGAAAATCTTTAAGAGTTAAGATTACAAAGGAAGCTATTTAAGTAGAAATAAAGATGTGATTCTACCCTCCCACCCCATGCAAGTTCCCAGACCCATTGAAATCTATGTACAACTCCCCCAGAAACCCAAGATTAAGAATCCCTGATCTAGTGGGATGCAAAGCCCAGTCATTTGTAAGAAAGGTGTAAGGCTGGGGAAAATGACTTTGTGTGGGCGTCTTCATCCAATATTTTTATCAAGGGAACATGAAATTAAATGGAAAGGGGACCTTCTCCTCTGTCCATCTAAGTCATGCTCGGCAGTTTGTCGCTCTAGTAGGTGGGGGCCCCCAAAGCCCAAGACCCGGGGCACATAGCAGATTCGGAGATGGGGAGATGTCAGGCTAGGGAGAAGACAGGATGGCAAGTCAGGGCAGAAGGGGACATTACAACACTAAGCTTTGACAGGGAGATCTGTCTGCTGTTATGTTCCTCTTCTCCTTCCAGCTGGAGAAAGGCCAAATATGGCAGACTGGGTAGTCACTATTAGTGAAAGATGACCTCCTTCGCTGCTTCTGCCTGGCTAGGGGAGAGATGGGACCAGGGTAGGTGGGCTCATCTCCAACACCATGCCACCCTTCCCAAATCAGCCACCCAAAGAGACCCAGCCTGGAATCCAAGAGGTCAACCCAAAGGAAAGGACCAAGATGAAGGACCAATGAAGAGCATATGAACTAGCCTCTACTTATCGGTTCTTTCCCAGAGAAGAGTGGGACAATAATGTCCACTCAGACAAAGGCAAGTAGGGGGGCAGCTAGCAAAAAGGTGGTATGAGGGTAGAATTGAGCAATGGGAGTACTGAGGAGCCTGGGGTGAGGTGATGTGGGATTCAGGAAAATGGTGGTATAGATGGCTGCCAAACCACTCAGGATGAGGTTGTTGTATCAGGAGTCACAGAACTTCAGAGTTGTAAGCTCCTTGTGTTCGTATCACCAATACCCAGTCCTGTATCTGGCACATAGGAGGCACTCAATGCTTGTTAAATTAATTTAATGACCTGAGAGGCTGCCTAGACTGGAATCCTCTCTCCAACACACTCAACAAGCCTTTGCTTGAAGATCTCTGGGAAGGAGGAGCTCGTGATCTCTCAACCAGCCCATTGTACTTCTGGACACTTCTACTCATTAGTAAGTTAGTAAGCCAACACTGTCCCCATCTTCTGGAGCCAAGCAGACAAGGTGAATCCCTCTCCCCCCTCCATTTGACAGCTTTTCTGTTCCTGGAAGACAGTTATCCTTTAGTGGGTTCCTGTTTTTAAGCACTCATTTATTATGGCCCTCTGATTTCATCAGTGTCTGGGGGTATTGCCCAGGACCACCTAGCCTGGATAAGTCAGCTGACTCTAAGGTGGCTCCCAAGCCACTCTATGGCCCTGCCTTACAGGCTCCTTGCCTCTTTCTCTTAAGTCAAACACCCCCAGGTCCTTCAACAGATGTCCCCTGGAGCATTATATTAAGCCCTTAGTCATGCTGGGGGCCCATCACTCAGCATCCTTTCTACAAGATGGTGCCCAGGACACCAAACTTAGCTGCGCTGTGACCTGGGCAGAGGGCAGGGGCAGAAGGGTGGAGAGACTTGTGTTCCTGTCATTTCCCATCGTCGTTGACTTGGTGAGTCCGTACCCCCTACCCACCCCCGACAATCTCCTCCAAACCAACTGCTGTCTGGCCATGCCTCCCTCACCTCGCACTGATTTTTGACTGAATGCTTGTCTAGAACTCTAGATTTATCCCTCCTACAATGCACCCTCTTAGGTTCTAGCCTGATGCAATCTTCTTGGGTTCTACCCCATCACCCAGCACGGAGCTCTCCCTCCCAGGCCTGCATCAGCCGCACACATCTGATAAGAAGTCATTAATAAAAATGGCAAATAGCACAGAGCCAAACCCAAGGCCCCAGAGACCTTGCTCCCTGTGGACAAGGACCTGTTTTCCTCACTTTTTATCCTCGTTGGGCTGTCTGCAAGCCAGACAACAAAAACACGGTGGGTCCTACACCAGAGGAGAAAAACCAAAGGCCTTTGTTTATTTACTCATTCATTTATGCAGCCAGTCTCTCTTTTGTTTGTTTACTGAGCACTTTCCATGTGCATGGTTAAGGCCCAATGGGAGGCTCAGAAAAGGAAGAGCTTTGCTTTGGGTCCCCTCTGTTAGGGGCAGGAGCAGGGCTGGCAGGCAGCCAGGCTAGGCTCATGCTGCTCCAGCCCAGCCTTGGCAGTGCTGGGTATGGCAGGAGCTCATTGCCATCTGCCTGGACCTCATCAGGAGATGTCCTGCTTGTGGCAGCATGAATAAGCTTGCTCTCTGCTCCTCTAAACACACCGCAGGGGGCTAGCAGCACTGTCCCACAGAAGCAGAGTCAGTGGTGTTACTGAGTGGTGTTATGGGTGCCTGGGGCCGAAAGGTCTGTTTGGGAAGAGAGGAAAGATGGGAGGGAAGGAGAGGGGAACACAAAGGAGGGAAGGGGAAAAGGAAGAGAAGGGAGAAGAGGGCAAGGAAGGGAAGGGAGGAAAGGGAAGGGAGGGAAGGACAAAGGAAGGAAGGGGAAAAGGAAGAGAAGGAAGAAGAGGGCAAGGAAGGGAAGGGAGGAAAGGGAAGGGAGGGAAGGATAAAGGATGGAAGGGGAAAAGGAAGAAAAAGGAGAAGAGGGCAAGGAATGGAAGAGAAGGGAAGAAAGAGAAAGAAAGAAAAGGAGAGGAAAGGAAGAGAAGGAAAAGGGAAGGGAGAGGAGAGAAAGAAAGGGGAAGGAAGGGGGGAAAGGACAGGAAAGGAGGGAAGCAAAAACAGAATAGAAAGGGGGAGAGAGAAAGGGAGGGAAGAAGAAGAGAGGAAGAGAAAGGGAAGAGAAGGGAAAGAAGGAAAGAAGAAGAGAGGAAAAAGGAGGGAAAGGGAGGGAAGAAGCCACTACCTGCCTTCTGGCAGCTGCTGGGAGGGGAAAGAGCTTGCCTGATGTATAAGGTGAAAAAGAACAGCAAGTAATTTCCAGCCGTGCCTCCTGGAACCCTATCCAATGCCAGTCAATGCCACAAACCCTTCCCAGCTCCAGCCCAGGGGGCCACAATGCACAATGCTCACAGGATCCCAGATGGATGGAAGGAAGGCGCCTTAGAATCCAACACCACCATTTTACAGACAAGCCATGAGAAGCATCTCTCATCTGTCAAACGGAGACAAGTACACTTGCCTGTAACCCCTACAAGAAGGGGTTCATAGGATCAAGAGGTAAATGGGCCCTTGGAGCTTTTACACATGAGAAAACAGGCTCGGTGACTTCCCATGACCACCCAGGTGTTAAGAAGCAGAGGCAGGATCGGAATATCTATGGTAAGGTCGTCAATTGAGCTGGAAGGGGCATTGGAAGCAATGAAAGTCCATTTTACAGATGAGGAAATGGAGGCTCAGGATATTGAAGAGATTTGTACAAGGTTGTCCAGGAAGTAAGTAGCAGAAGCAAGATCTGAACCCAGGTCCCTTGACTCCAGAGCCAGGGCTCTTTCTGCTGCACGTCACCACCTCCCTCTTCCATAATAGTAACAGAGCTTTAAGGTTTGCCAAGAGCCTTATAGATGACCTCATTTGATTCAGCCACCCTATGCAGTTAGTGCTACGATTATCCCCACTTTACAGATAAGGAAATGGAGTCGTGGACCATTCTTCATGGAGAAAGACCGGCTTGGGCTACTCAGGTGGGGCTGCCCTGATAGGCTGGAAAGCCTACTGGTGAGGGCTCAGCCTCCTACACATACTGATTCTGCCCCCTAGCACTGAGTAGGTGGGGGAACCCCCAGAACCAGGAGGAGCTGTTCCTCCAGCCTCACCCTGGGGACCCGGAGGAATCCTCCAGGTCATGGTGGGAGAAAGAAAATCCATTTCAGCTCCTCTCCAAGCCCTGGTCTCTTCCTTAGAACATCTTGTTTCACACAAACCAGAACTCCCACACAACGACACTCTGGCTCCCCACTCTTGAAAAAAAAACCACCCGGAGCTGAGGACAATGCCAGGTTTTCCTCGGGCCTTCTCTCTGTTCTCCATCTGAAGTAAATGATGCAAAGAGGAAAAGAAAATACCGCAGGAGGAATGTGTCTCAGGGCTTCTGTTAACAACAGAGAGGGTGCAAGTGATGCTAAGTGAGGCCTCCCAGAGCGCAGGCTGGGGGATGGGGGCACAGCTGCCCTTGGAGAGGGAAGGAGGGGGGAGCTCAGCATAAGGCAGCCTGGGAAGGGGCCCCTAAGCTTTCTCTGTTCCTTCCCCTTCCTTCCCTTCCCTTTCTTCTCTCATCTATGTAAAGAAGCACTTCTCCCTACCATGGACACTCCAAAGGACCTCTCAACTAGCCTCAAATAATTTTCTTTAAAAAAATTTTGTTTTCTATCTTCTGTCTTATTATCACCTTGATTTCCAAATATATCCCTCCCTCCTCTCCTACCCAGTGAACCATCCTTCATAATAAATAAAAAAAAGAGACAAATAAACTAATAGACCTGAATTGTGCCCCTTGGTGGCCCTGCCCCCTTTCAAAAGCAGGGAGGAATTGAATTCTTTTCATCACTTAGGATCATAGATTGAGATCTGGAAGGGACCTCAGATACCATGTAGTCCAGCTCCCTGACTTTACAGAGGAGGAAACTGAGGCTCAGAGTGGCCTCTCTCTGTCATTAGATGGTAAGCTCCTTGAGGAAAGGGACTGTCTTTTCCCTTTTTGTATCCCCAGTGGTTAGCACCATGCCTGGCACATAGTAGGCTCTTGATAAATGTTTACTGCTAGGCTGATCACGGGTTTTGGGTGGAAGATCGATCACCAATATGCTGTGTAATCTGCAGAAAACTGTGCCTTCTCAGAGTCTTAGGATGTTAATGTTTTTAAATACCCAGCATTACAAAAGACATCCATTATACTGATGTACAGCTACCAAAATATTAACAAAATGGAAGCAAACTCAGGGTGAGAAGCCCTGGACTAAATGATTTCTCAAGGGCCCTTGGCCATCCAGCACTGGGGCTTGGGGAAAGGAGAGAAATCCTGGAAAGCTCTGAGACAGAGCCGGTCTACAAAGAAACACAGCGCAGACACAAAGCACCAAGTGGAATGATCCCAGTAAACAATAAAAAGGAGATGATGGTGACAATCTAACAACACACACAAATGGAGTGCTTTCGATTAGAATGTATAAAGAGGATTCCCCTGTACCAACCCAGTCAGGGTCAAATCTGGGTTTAGAAGCTGGCAGTGCCATGTTTAACACCAGTGTGAGCTTAAGCAAGTCCGTTTCCTCATCTGTAAAAATCTTTTAAGGGCCGCTAATTTCTAAGATCCTACTGGAATTCAAGCAAGTATATGTTAGCCTTTTTTTTTTTAAACAGATGGGTAAACTGAGTCAGGAAGGGGAGGCAATCTGTCCTGAGTCACCCACGGCAGAGCTAGGATCCCCACCTGGGGCTCCCAAGGATCTCTGGCGTTCTGGGCTATGCTGTTTCTCAATGTCTGTTTTTATGAGTCAAATTCTATTTTTCCCCCATGATTTAAATGATCATTTTAAAGACAGCTGAGTGTTAGAGCTGGTATTAAGATGACCGGGCCTCAAAAATCCTCCCTTAGACATTTACTATCGCTGTGTCCATGGGGGAATCACCTCCACCTGGACCTCAGCTTCCTCATCTCCAAAATGAACACAGAGACATCCTGAGTGTCTTGGCTGTGTGGTTCAGTAGATGCAGAGAGCATTGCTATAGTGAATAGATACTGGATGGTGTTAAGAAGAGCTGAGTTCGAATCCTACCTTGGGTACTCCCTAGCTTTGTGATCATGGACAGATCGCATGACCAGCCTCGGTTTCCTCATCTGTAAAATGGGGATCCGAATACCTGTGCTGGAGAGGCGTAATGGATACTGGTGAATGGTATAGTGAATAAAGAGCTGAGCATGGGATCGGAAAGACCTGAATTCAAATTCTACTGCCTCAGAGACCTGCTGAGGGGTTTGCAGGCAGTCACCTCCATTAGACTGAGAGGTCCTTAAGGCCAGGGGCTGTTTTCTGCCTTTCTCTCTATGTTCGGTGCATGGTATCTGGCATATAGTAGGCATTTAATAAATGCTAGTTTCCTGAGAAGTGACCAGGGGCAAACCATTTAACTCGTATGCCTCAGTTTCCTCGTCTATAAAATAGCAGGGATAGCAGCACTTGTCGTGGGGGGCCAAATGAGGTCACATGTCCAAAGCCCTTTAAAAGGCTGTTCTTACTGAGCACTATGCATGCACCGGAGTCAGGAAGAGCCGGGTTCCAGCTCCACCTTTGATGTGTGACTCAGGGCAAATCATTTAACGTCTGTGAGTCCTAGGTAACCCTCGGAGAACTGCCCCAGAAGCTAAATTAAGGCTGCACTTTGCCTTCGTGGAGAGAGCACCCACAGGGCCAAAATTGCACCCCCTTGAAGTACTGACCTTTAATACCTGCCTCTTAGGGTTAACAAGGGGCTACCAGGCCCATGCCAGCTAGGACTGACCAGCCAAGGGCAGGGGGTTCCTAACAGCCCAGTTTTGCTTCTTTTTTTGCCCCCTTCTCCATCCCAAACCCCTGCCCCTTTGTCAGAGATCCTATAAATGGAGTAACCACAGGAGGACTGGGGGGGGGGGGGGGGGCTGAGAAGACGGCAGAACTGACTTTGTCTTGCGTCACAGGCCAACTGCTCTGTGCCAGGCGAAGGGCGAAGGACAGTCTGTGCCCTCAAGGAGGTCACAACTGAAAGGGGCAGGCAACATGCAAACAGCTGTATCCAAACAAAGTAAGGCCAGGATAATTCGGAGGTGATCTCAGAGGGAAGGTGTTAGCATTAAGGGGGATGGGGCAAGGCTTCTTGCAGAAAGTAGCGCTTGAGCTGGGAAGGCTAGGGGGCAGAGGGGAGGAGGGAGGAACTCAATACTGTGCCAGAGGGAGAATGGGGGACATTTGGCCTAGGGAGAAGAAGACTAGGGGAGACATGACAGCTGTATTCTAGGACCAATGGACAGGAGTGGTTGGCAGATTTCTGCTTGATAAGGGAAAGGGCTGGGATAGAGCCTGGGTCTGTGATCTCACTGGGAGAAGGAACTCTCAAATCTCTGATGTAGGGAATATGCCTTCCCTCCATCCATTAGACAGTAAGCTCCTTGAGGGCAGGGCCTGTCTTTTGCCTCTTTTTGTATTCCTAGCACTTCAAACAGTGCCTGGAGTTTAATAAATGTTTATAGCTAACACCACCTCTTTGGTAACTCATGCCTGGGCACAAAGTAGACTGACTTGTCTTGTATCACACAAGCAGAATGTATGAGAGGCAGGACCAGAACCCGGGTCTTCTGGCTCTCTACCCACTGTTACTGTTTCAGTCATCCAGTTGTGTCCGACTCTTTGTGAACCCGCAGACCATACTTCACCAATACTGTCCATGGGGTTTTCTTGGCAAGAATACTGGAGGGTTTTGCCATTTCATTCTCCAGTAGATTAAGGCAAACAGAGGTTACATGATTTGCCCAGGGTCACAGAACTGCTAAGTATCTGAGACCAAATTTGAATTCAGGTCTCCCTAATTCCAGGGCCAGCACTCTAGCCACTGCCACTGAGCCACCTCTCTACCCCAGAGTGATCCTAGATGCTCTGGGTTCCCCAGACCAGAAGACAGAACATCAGGAACGAGAATCAGCAACAAATGGAGGGAGCAGGAGTTCTTGTTTGGATGTGAGGCCAGCTATATAGGGGACCTCTGATTTCCCTATTGGGCCTATTATTTTTTGGTGTGGTTCTAGCTACTGGTCTGGGTCACTTCCTCCCCTCTACAAAGCCCTCGTTTGGGGCACCGGGCAAGTCCTTTAGCCCAGAGGAGCCCTTGGGAAGCTTTGCTGAGCTGGGGAAGCCAAACAGATCTGCCTCCACAGTATGGCAAGTGGAATGGTTTAAGAGACGGGTGTAAAGGCTGGCCTGCGTCTAGCAGAGGGAAGAGAATAGCGGTAAGAATAATAATGATAATAGTCCGGTGTAGCAAGCTTTTTGAGGTTTGCAACAATTTAGACACATCATCTCATCTGATCTTTGCAACAACCCTGTGATGTAATTGTCATTCTCATTTTACAGTCCAGGAAACTGAGGCACAGAGAGATTACATTAGATCATTGATCTAGACCCAGAAGGGGCTGCAGAGGCCACCTAGTCCAACACCCACATTTTACAGATGGGGAAACTGAGGCTCAAAGAAGCTTTAAATAATCTGGCCCAGGTCACACAGGTAAGCCTCAGGGGAGATATCTCAACACAGGTCCTCTGGGCTTGGGGGCTCTTTTTTCTGTCTCCCCTGTGGCTCCACGGTAGAATGACCTCCTATAATCTTACTTATGCCACCTGGAAAAATACGCATTGCCAAGCTGGGACAGGCCACCATGGCTTGACAGTTTGTAGAGGGGGGACCCCAAATGGTAATTCAGAAGCCCAGGCCTTACCATTTGAGAGCTCTAGGATGAGGACAGATGAGATCCTCATGGGAAACTCGGTTTTCTTTTGGGCTGTCATGGCTGCCCCCAGAACACAATTTCTAATTGAGGAAAATCCAAGCTCTGCCCTGATCTGAGCTGCCAATGTGACGAAGGGGGGATGGAGGCCTTAGAAGCTGCTGCTGCCGGTCGTTAGGTTGCTTTTGTTCCTTTTTTAAAGTAAGCCGTTTGGTGAGGTTTCCAGCTCTTTCTTTCCTCTACTGTCCTGGCCCAGCATAGACTGTTCCTTCTTGAGGAATCTGGGTCACTGCTTCACTTGGGAAGGATGCCAGCAATGCCGGACCCGGCACTGGTACAGGGGGATGAATGTCAGCGTGACTGCCACAGTCCTCATGTTTGTGACCAAAGCCACGTTTCACAGGATGGTCCATTTTGCATCCTGAAGGATCAGTTTATTGGGCTAAAAACTGCTTGTTCTCTTTGGAATGGTGTCTGTGTGTGATTTAAAGCAGAACAATCTATAACTAGAAGAGGCAGGAACAAAAGGAAGCCTGGGGTGGGCCAAAGTATGATCTAGCATCACAGATCTACAGCTGGAAGGAACCTCAGAGGGCAGCTAATTTACCTCACACTTTACAGATGAGGAACCTGAGGCAAACAGGGTTAAGCGACTTTGCCTAAGGATTTGAACTTGGTCTCTTCTGACTCCAGGGCCCTTGGAGAAAGAGAGGAGAGGCCCCTGCCATCTGAAGCAACTAGATAGTGCTGTAGAAAGAAAGCTCAATATGGAGTCAGGGAGACCTGCATTCAAATACAGCCTCAGACCCTGTGTAGCCCTAGGCAAATGACTTAATCTCTGTTTACCTCACCTGTAAAATGGGGATAATCGCACCTACCCCCTCAGGGTTGTTGTAAAGATAAAACAGGACTTTGTAAAGGGCTCTGCAAATCTTAAAGGCTAATTGTTAATTATCACTATTACTCATCTCTGTTATGCCGTGTTGACATTTTGTGGTAGACAAACAGGACTTTTAATCTGGAAAGAACAGAGCCTTCTCCTTATCTTGAAAGAGAATCCGATCCATTGGGCGGCTTGGCCCTAAGGGATGCCCCCTTGCCTAGAATTCAATTCAGTTCAATTCAACCAACACAGGGGTACACAGGGAATAGAAAGCCAGGCTTGAGGTGTGTAAAACCTGGATTTTTGAGATCTGTCTCTGAGAGTTATCGTGTCACCGAATCTCAGGCCTCAGGTTGCTGCATCTTTAAAACAAGGGGGTGAGCTTAGACGGCCTCTGAGGCTTCCTCCAGCTCTGGGTATGGGTCCTTAGGCTCCCATGATGCTTGTACACTGGCTATATGACCCTGTCAGGGGATAAGGCAACTCTGAGAGAGGATCATTTACAGACTAGAGGCTCCATAAAGACCAGGAGTACAGGAGGCAAGACTGAACTGAGGGGCTGGGGAAAGGTTCCCACTGCCCAATGTGTCCTTTCACCGATGAGCCAGGGTCTTTGTAGGGGAGGGCCAACAAAGCCCTAAAAGGAAGAGGCTCTTTCCCTATTTCAGGACAGGTTTGAATCTGCCCGGAGAAGGCCTCTTCTCTTATCATTTCAAGCCAGAGAGCATGAAAGGAGGCCAGAGCTGGAGAATGTCAGAGCTGGAAGGGACCTGGAGATCCTTTATCCAAACCTTTTCATGCTATAAGAGGAAACCTAGCAGGGGGTGGGGAGCAACTACCCAAGGCTAGTGAGGACTGGAAGCCAGAGATTGAACAGAATAGGAGCTCCTTGAGGAGTTTTCTTGCCTGTTTTTGTAACCTCCTTGATTAGCAGGGTGGCTGGTACACAGTAGGCACTTAATAAATGCTGGTTTCCTTAGTGCTGACTGCTCCATCCACTCCTCATTTCTATACAGCACTTTCCCCCTGACCTTCCCCTCCCACCTTTTATTCTTTCCTTTCAGGAAGTGAGAATGGATGTCCTTAAGAAGAAGGTAAAGCTATTTCCAAGGATTCTTTGGATCAAGAGTTCTTAACCAAGGGTCCATGGACTTGCTTTTGGGAAAAGATATTTGATGGTGATGTGTATTTCAGTGGCCTCTGGCGTCCGGTGCAACCCTCTGTGTGTTATGCCTTTAAAAACCCGCTTCTGAGAAGGGTGTCCAGGCGTTAGTAGGCACCGTCCAGGGGGTCTGTGAGGCAAGAAAGCTACAAGCCCCCCACTTTAGTCAGTCCTCTGGCACTGCTTGGACTCCAGTTATGAAAGATCACAGGATCTCCCCAAGATTCTGAACTGTGAGAGGCCCCTCCTCTTACGGATGAGGCACCTGCCATGGGACTTGCCTGGGTTCACACAGGTCATGACAGAGGTAGAATTTGAACCCAGGTCTACTGACCCCATATGCAGAGCTGTTTCCACTGGGTCTGGTTTAGAAGTCAAATGTGGGATGCTGAGGAGAAGGAGCAGGGAGGAAGAGCCTGAGCTGACAACTGGTTGCTATTCATTGCTTCCTGTCTCAGGAGTTCACTGGGCAAAGTCTGGGTTGGCCAAACCATGAACACCTGGGAGACAGGAGAGGGAAGGAGGGGAAAGAGTTTCCTCCTAGAAGTCTGGGGAAAAACCATTCCCCATGAAGATGGCATGGGTTGCCACACATGTGAGAGCCTCTCAACCAAGCTTCATTTCCCTAGGTTCCTGATAAGCTTCCACAAGTGTTTCACCTCTCCCTGAGGGATTCCAGGCCCTTGGCTTTGCACAGTGAGAGGCCAGACAGCTGACAATGGACACGACAGCAATGGTCAGAGGTCAGGGAGGGATTGGACCCAAGAGCCAAAAAGGGACTGAAGTCAGGAGAGGTACTGGGGTACACCAGGCTCTTGGAGGCAGGGGCTCCCCCTCCTTGGAAGGATTCAGGTTTTCTAAGATATCTCAGCCTTCTGTTCTGTGGCCCAAGCAAACCCCGATGAATATGGTCAAACACCACAGGAAGGGCTCTCTAGTGGCCAGAGCCATCGCTGCCATCATCCAGATGGCAGACAGTGTGGAACCCTGCAAACAGCACTTGCCTTAGAGTGGGAAGATCTGAGTGCAAATCCTTCCTGATACTGACTTGCAGTTACATGACCATAAGTAAGTCATTTAACTTCTGAACCTCGATTTCATTATCTGTACAATGGATTAATGCTTGTATTACCTGGGGAGGCAGCATGTTCTAGATGGTTTCAGAGTTAGGATGGCCTACTTCTGACACATACTGACCGTGGGACTTTGGGCAAGTGACTGTTGTCGAGAAGGCATGATATGCACTGGTACAGGGGGGTTCCTCAGGAAGAGGACACTATGCTGGGGGGGAGGGGGAAGGGGGAAGGGAAATAGCCTACCTCGCAAAGCTTAGATTTGATAGATAATAAAAAATGACAATAGCTAGCATTTAAAATACACACAGACACACACACACAGACACATACACACACACACACACAATAACAAGCATTTATATAGCATTTTTAGGGTTCACAAAATGTTTTACAAATATTAACTCATTTGAATCTCACAACAGTCTGAGGAGATGAGGCAGGTGCTATCACCCCCATTTTAGAGATAAGGAGACTGAGGCCAAAAAAAAAGTTAAGGCTAAGTGTTGGAGTCAGGATCTGAACTCAAGTCTTCCAAGTCCAGGGTCCTGGGCACGGGGCTGTGAAGCCCTTTGTAAGCTTTGAAGGAATTATTGTTAATCCTGGGGTAACATAACACTTTACACTTTATACTTTACACTCATAAAGTCTGTGATTTCATCAGTCTGATGCAGAAACAAAATCTTGCCAACACACACAGAGCATGAGATCAATCCTAGTGGCTGCAGGAGGCACAAGAGGTTAGGTGACTGGCCCAGGATCACACAGCTAGTAAGTATCACAGACGTATCTAAACCCAGGTTTTCCTGGATCCAAGCCTCTTGTTCCATCCATGCTAACTCTTATGTGTTCACATGTAAGTAAAAACAAAGTAATATTATTAATTATAGAATTATTAATGACATAATTATGTAATACAATTATTAACGACGCGCATAACAGCGGAGAGAAGGCTGGCACTGAAGTCAGAGGACCCATTTAAAATTCCACCTCCATGCTTACTACAGATGGGACTCTGAATGAGTCCCTGGCCTCAGTTTCTTTCTCTGTACAAAATGACAACAAAGGCGAAGGCCCTAGCTGAGCCGCCCTCTGAGGGCTCTCCAGCTCCAGATCTGACTCTCTGAGCCCCACGAGGATCCAAATAGCAGGGCTGGCTTCCCGCCAAGGAATGCACAGGCAGGAAGGAGCGATGATGGGGGCACTTGAGAGAGGCAGGCAGAGCCCCCTGGCTCCGGCTCCCATGCCCATTTCTGGGAGGAGGTCAGACGAGGGGCAGCGGCTCCTGAATGCCAACAGTTCTGGAGTCCATTCAAGCCCAGGGACGCTTGGAGGTCCCCAGGGAGAGGGCAGGGGCCGGGAGAGGGAGGACAAAGCAAAGGACAATGGTCCTGCTCCCGCCCCTGGAGTCCAGGCTTCCTCAGTGCTCCCCATTCTTGGTTCCAGTCTAAACAAGGCTTCCCATGGCAGTCAGGGTCACGGTCTCCTTCTGTGCCCTTTAGATATGTGGGAACGAGCCTGCCAGAGTGTGGAAGGAAGGGAGCATCAAAGGGCTGCATTTAACCCCAAAACGTCCTTCCATATGTATCTGGTACAGCGGAAATAAGGCTGTCTCTAGAGTCAGAGGACCTGGGTTCAAATCTTGCCTGGGGCACAGCAATCTTCATTTTCTTGCTGTGTTCCCAATTCAAATGTAAGCTCCTTGAGGGCAGGGACTGGCTTTTGCCTCTTTTTGCATGCTGAGTGCCAACGCCTGGCACACGGCCGTTTACCTCCATCGGTCTCAATTTCTTCGTCTGTAGAATAAAGGAGTCAGTCTAGATGGCCACCTGGGGTCCCTCGCAGATCTAGAACTATCACACAGCAGGCTCTTAATAAACATTTACTAACACATGCTACCCGTAGGACACTGGGCAAACCATTTACAGGAGCTGGCCTAGACGGCCCCTTCCATCTCTGCAGCTACGACCCTTTGAATTGTTTAAAACTATAAACAGTCACAGGACGTCAGAACTGGGCCTTGGAGATGATCTGTTCTGAGTCCCTCATTTTCAGAGACAATGAAAGCCAGAGAGATGACCAGGATCCAATACCCTTTGACCCAAGAGATGGCCCTGCTACACATATCCCTCCCCACCCAGGTCAAAGACAGAGTGTGCAGATACACATAAATATTAATAACGGCACTTTTTTGGGGGGCAGCACAGGTGTGGACACAAAGTAGATGCCCCCCTCCAGGGCAAGGCTAAACAAATTGTGGTGAAGGAATATAATAGGATTTTGAAGTGCAGGGGAAGGGATGGGACCTGTGATTTCACTGATTGAAGGACCTCCCAGGAGGGAAAATTCCTCCCTCTAGTGCAGGTTGGTACCTCCTCTACAAATTCTAGTCTTAGAGAGGTACCCAGAGCAGTTAGAGATAAAGTGACTCGCCCAGGGTCACTGAGCCAATTAGTCAAAGGGGAGATTTGAACCCAGGTCTTTCTGGCCTTGGGGCTAGCTAGCTTTTTATCTATCACACCAGCTTCAGCTTGCTTCTAGTGAGAAAGGCATGGAAAGACACAGGAAGTGGCCCTAAAGGAAGGAAGCAGAATCAGGAAAACAACAGATGAATAACTACGACAATGTCCTTGGCAAAGAACGACGATGAAATGTTGGGAAATCACAATGAGCAAGCTTGGCCTACAAGAGGAGACCTCCCCAGCTCCTCCGCAGAGGTGGGGGTCTACAGCCACAAAATGGTACATCTAGCATCAGACTGTTTTTGCTTAATCCGTGCCTCATTTCAATGACCTTCTTTTGCTCTAGGTCTCATGACTCTCCCTCGATGAAGCGGCATTGAAAAAAATCATTTATTACGCACCCACTATCAAGTCATTTCAGCTTTACACCATAGGTCCTCGTACCCACGTCTTATCCTGCCTTCCTCTTCCTTCTTCTGCTTCCCTGAAAGGATGAGGCCGATCCCTTGGCTTGGGGTGATTTCTATAGGCACCCACTGGGCCTGGAGGGACCATGAAATCGAACCAAGACCGAAGGACGGTTAGGATAATTTTAGTTCTCTGGGGCTGCCCTGGTGTTCTGAGCCAGATGGCTTTGGGGATGAGAAAGAAGGAAACACATACATACACACACACACACACACACATGCACACACACACACACAGAGCGTTCTCTACAAGGTCACTACTTACTTTGCAGGCCATTAATAACTGAAAGCTGACATTGGAAGCAGCCTGGAACCTACCGGCCCCACCCTTACACTAAACTGCTCACTCTGCCTTAGGTCTTAGGCTCTGAGACTCCAGGAAACAAGCATGTTTGAGAGGAGAGCGGACTGATGGGCACAGCTGGAGGATGCTGGGTCTAGCAGCCCTCCGACCCTGGGCCTATGGGAAGAGGCCCAAGGTTCCAGAGCATGGTGGACCCAGATTCTCTCCTCAATTTCCTTACAGTCTTTGGAGTAATTAAACCAGAAGTAGCCCCAGCACTGCTTACAAAGCCTCCTTGTCTCCTAGCCCCCCTCTTTACCATAGGCTTCGCTGAGCCCAGGTGGATGGATTCCTGAGAGGAGGGATGGCCTCTCCAACCCACTGGGTTCCAAGGCCAGCTTTTGAAGGCCAGGAAAAGCCACCACTAGGACGGGTCCAGTTCCCCAGGGTCAAACACTACAGCAATGCCTGTGTCCTGCTCCCAGGAGGGTCAGAAGGACAGGTAGGCATCACCTCACTGCAGGTATCAGAAGAGAAAGCTCTATGAGGGGGAGATAGGCACCCACTGCCCACTCATTCTCTCCCACACAGCAGCCACACGTGTCTAACAGTCAATTGATTTATTAAGGATTTTGTGGTCCAGGCTCACAGGTCTAGAGTTGGAAGAGGGCCATCAAGCACAACCCTGCCATTTTACAGATGGGGAAACCAAGGCCCAGGGAGTGGCTTGGGAGTCACATGACTAGTAAGGAGGCAAAGCTGGGATCTGTAGCTAGTTTATCACACTCTGATCCAGCATTCATAGGATAATCATGGGGAAGGAGCTGGAAGGGGCCTCAGAAATCACCTTATTTTACAGATGAAGAAACCGAGGTCAAGTGACTTGCCCAAGGTCACACAGGTTGTTAGGGGCAGAGCCAGAATGACAGTCCAGGTTCTCAGACTAAATCCACCTCCTTTCTTCTGCACCATTCTTGATGGCAGCAGATGGGCAGTAAATACCCAGTCTGCTTTGGAAGGGGACAATCAGCAAAAGTTTCATTTTTGTTTTGATTAAAATAAATGTTGTACTTGAAAAATTTTAATTAAGGTATGAAGAGTTATTTAAACTTCAGGTTTTCTTTGGAGACTTGCTCCACTTTGATTTATTAGTATTTCTGGAGCATGTTGTGGTGGTTGTTTTTAACCCAGGAGCCACAGCTAAGGCCTCGAGGGTGGGACACGAGAGGCAGAGGATGAAGACTCTGAATGTTCAGTCATCCTCCCTGTTTTCTGCCCTTTCCCTCCCTACCCCAAGTCCGGCCATCAGCAGTAAGCACGTCTGCGACCAGATGCTGGAAACACACAGCCAGAGAAGCCAGTGCAGCTGGCTGCTGCCAGGTGACCAGCGCTCCCTGCCCTCTGGGGGCAGCTGTGATGGGCTCCAAGCCATGCAGTCAGGCCTCCCAGCAGCCACAATCCACAATCCTCCCAGTGTGGCCCAGACTTTCCAGCGTGGGGAGAAGGAGAGGGTTTAACCCCCACCAAACAAGGTCCCAGGTGCTGAGCCCAGGAGACAGATGGGAGCTCTGGCCTCATCTCCCACTTGAATGTGGCTGGGTGGGATGAAAACCCTTTGCCTCAGCTGACCTGAGAAGTGAAGCCTGAGAGGGGCTGACCCTAGTACTGTCGGAGGCAGATATGAGGATCCCAGAGCTGGAGCCAGAGAGGGCTTCAGAAGAAATCAAGTCCAATTCCCTCACTTTACAGAGAAGGAAACTGAGTCCCAGAGAGGCTAAATGACTTCATAGACAAGCCAGAAAAGAGGACATCGAGTTCACCCCACTCATTTTACAGAGAAAGTAAATGAGGCCAAGGGAGGTTAAGCGATTTATACATCCAGAGAAAGAATCTCTGAAGCCGTCTGGTGCACCTCTCAAGGAGCCTAGGGCCACACCCATAATAAGGGTCAGTGGCAACATTTGAACTCAGATCCTGTGATCCTAGAGGCGTGTCTTCCCCCTGAACACCAATGCTGATATTGCATGACGCATAGAATGTATAGCTTCTTCCACAGGTAATGACTTTGGGAAGTCTCGCCTGCCTTCACTATTCATAAACGATCCTTCTGTTAACTACCTTCCCCTGCCCCTGGCCGCTCAGAAAACCAGAATTAGCAAGGTTCTTCCTCCCCATCACAGCAAACAGGTGTCTGCTCCTCGGTTCCTCCAAAAGTAGGAGCAGTTCTGGCTCTCCCGGTTAAGTGAAAGGTAAGAACCCCCCAAAGTGGCAGTTTCTAGAGACCTCCTAGCCATTGGGACCCAACTCTCCTGATCAGAGCGGGTTGGAGCAGCTGCAATTTCCCCAGCCAAATGCAGAAGAGCAGGCCCTTCCCCGAAGAAGTCACTGGGGGCGGCGGCATGAGGCTGGGGGAAGTGGGCTATTTTCTGTCCCAGTGACTCTAGGCAAGTTGGGACACTGCCCCTCTCTGGGTATCAGTTTTCTCCTCTGTAAATTGGGTGAAGGACTTGATCTCCCATGTCTGAATGTCCTCCCTCTCTGCCTCTGGCTCTCAGAATCCCTGGTTCCCTTCCAGGCTCAGGTCATGTACCACCTTTTCCAGGAAGCCTTCCCTGACTACCGCCCTCCCCCCACCAGCTGCTTAGTCACCCTCCTATCGTGAACTGTCCATTCACTCTGTGGCTTCCATATGGACACACTTCCTCCCGTGTTGGAATGGAAGCTTTTTGAGGACAAGGACTGTTTCACTTTAAAATTTTTTTTCTTCCTAGTGCTTGCACACAGCAAGTGCTTAATAAATGTCCATGGAAAGACTGAATCCAAGAGAAAACCAGCCAGTCCTATAAGAAATCCCAAAGGCTGCCAGCCAGCATGGAACACAAAAAGCGTGCTGGATCTGGGATCAAGAGGCCCCAGGCCTGAATCCAGGCTCTCTGACATTTTTTTTAAAGTTTAAGAAAGTCACATTTAGATGCAAACAGAGCCTCCCAGCAAAGAAATAAGATGAAAAATGGTCTCTGAGTTAAAAGTTAGCAAAGTTTGCAAGATCTGTACTGGTAAATATCATGAGTTTAAAATAAGCAAAATTTTATGAAGCGTTCAGTTTATATTATATGGCAAGGAAACACCACCAGACTCTCCTACTTTCAGCCTGTATGATCCTGGATAAGTCATTTAACTTGCGTGGGCCTTGGGCTTTCTCCTCCATAAAATGGGGGAAGGGATTTGCATTAGACTCTGGGTTCCTGCCAGCTCTAAATCAATGCTCCCTCGATCCCCAAGCCTCTCTCTTCTCTCTGGGCCTCAGCTCCCCCCACCCCTACACAGACTTAAAAGGACAAAGAGACGCTCTTTGTGGCCAGTGAGGGCTGAGCACCAGGTGATGCTCTGAAAATAAGGAGAGGAAGGTTTCTCCTGCGATTTTCTAAGCCCCTCCCTCGGTACAACAGCGATCCCTCCCCCTCAGACAGACACTAGCCTCAACACTTCTTCAGACTGACTCATCTTCCTAGGATCATTTTTTTTCCCCCTATCCTGATCAGCACCTTGCACAGGAGCCTCACACATGAGCACGGGAGAGTGATGGGCCTGACAGACAAGAAGAGCTGGCTTGAAATCCTGCCTCAGACATTCACTAGCCGTGGCCTCCCAGTTTTATGGTGCATAAAATCAAGGAAGGAGGCGGATGCAGTGACTTCTAGAAGGCCCCTTCTCTCTGTTAATCAATCAACAAGCCTCCATTCAGTTCTTTTATGTCTGGCACTGTGCGGGGGAAGCAAAGAGAGAGGAAGGGAGGGAGAAGGAAAGAAGAAAGGAAAGATGGGAGGAAAGGAGGGAAGGGGAGAAGGAAGGATGGAAGGAAAGGAGAAGGAAAGAAGGAAGGATAAGAGGAAGGGAGGGATGGGGAAGGAAAGAAGAGAGGAATGAGGAAAAGAAGGGAGGAAGGAAAGAAGTAAGGAAGGGAGGGAGGAAGGAGGGAAAGAAGTAAGGAAGGGAGGAAGGATGGAAAGAAGGATGAGAAGAAGGGAGGGAAAGGGAAGGAAAGAAGGGAAGGAGGAGGGAAAGAAGGAAAGATGGGAAGAAGAGAGGGAAGGGGAAAGAAAAAAGGGAGGGAGGAGGGAAAGAAGGAAGAAAGAAAGGAAGAAAGGGAGAAGGAAAGAAAGTGCAGGAGGAAGAGAGAGGCGGGAAGGAAAGAAGGGAGAAAGGAAGGAAAGGAAGGAAGGAGTGGGGGAAGGAAAGAAGGGAGGAAGGGAAAAGGAAAGATGAAAGGGAGGGAGGAAAGGAAGGAGGGAAGAAGGGGGGAGAAGGAAAGAAAGTAGAAAGGAGGGGAAGGAAAGAAGGAAGGAGGGGTCTGTCTTGCCCTCAAGAAGCCTACGTTCTATTGGAATGTTTGCTAAATTGATTTGATGGGAAGCCTACTTCTGCCCAGGTGTCTAACACACTGGGCCTGAGAGGCTGAAGAGGCTCCAAGTACGCAGACTTGGCCAAAGAAGAGGTCCAAGAATGACCAGCCACACAGCCTCTGTGCCTCACTCTACCCAGCTGCCTGAGAGCAGAAGGCTGGACGACATGACCCTGGCTGCAGACTCTTTGAGGAGCCCGGCAGCTTGCTAGGTCTCCAGGGGTCTCAGCACCTGCTCCACGACTTGCCAGAAGCTGCCCTCTCCTGCTGAGGACACCCTGTCACTGGGCTCCCGAGGAAGAGGCAAGCGAGGCCGAGTGCTGTGCTCCAGAGGAAGAATGACCCCAAGGCCGAGGCCAGGAGGCTTGTTCCGGAGCAGACTCTTTGCCTTCTGCCAGTCCCTTTGGGCTCAGGATCAAAGGTTCTCTCCCACCCTGGAGCAAGGGCTCTGGCCGAATGCAGAGGGGCCTCTAGGCATTTAGATCCCCAGTGGAGGCCTACATCTGCTGGCTTCATGGGAAAGAGAGCCAGCCTCTGGCTCTGGGGGTGGGGAACTCTCAGCCTGCAGGAAACCTCAGCCTACATTTCACAAAGTATTAGGCTGGGGTTGGGGAGAAAGATATCAGAGACAAGGAAGGGATGAAGGAAACCAAGAGCCTGTAGCTTCAGGAAGCTGAGATGGGTCGCCCCTCTCCTGGTCCAGCTGCCTTGTCTGCAGAGAGCCCCTCCCCTACACCAGGACAGAGAAGACCAAGTTCTTCCCACCAGGTCTCTGAAGAATGGGTTTAACCCTGGGAATATGTGGATCAGTCAGCATGTAGGTCCCGTTGGGGACAGGAGCATCTGGAGGCGGGGAAAACGTGGGGGCTGTTATCAGAAATAGGCTTGTGTAAACAAATGGCTGAGTCACCCTGGCTCAGGGCTGGGGGCGGGAGTGGGAACAGGGGACTGTCTGAGGCAGGCAGAGAGCTGAGAGGCTTCGGATGAGGGAGTCCTACCTTTCAGCAGAGAGGGAGACCAAGGACAGGTTGGGCTGGACAAAGCAAAGACATTGCCTAGACTCTGAGAGTTAGAGGAGGAGGCCCCTCTGGTACAATCTCCAGCTTAAGAGGAATCCTGTTGACTAGCCTGCCAAGTGGTCACTTGGCCTTTGCTTGAAGACCTCCAGTGACAGGGAACTCACTACCTGTTGAGGAGGAGGTAGCCTCCCTTTCTGCTTCACTTTGTGGGGAGGATCGAATAAGAATGAGATGTAATAAGCACAAGGACCTTATACTGCTATGTAAATGCTAGCTATCATTATTGTTAATCATTATGTAAACTCTTCCTGACAGCAAGCCTAAATCTTCCTCTCTGCAAGTTCCTTACTCTGCCTTCTGGAACCAAGGAAAACAAGTCTGAGCCCTTTCCTCCCCCATGAATGAAGACAGCTTTCATGTCCTTCCCCACCCCACACCCCCAGCTTTCTCTTCTCCAGGATAAAAATCTCTCATTCCTTCCCTTTATCTTGCTATGGCCTGGCACATCTCCTGAGCTTACTCGTCTGGGCCATCTCCACCGCACCAAGGTCCTTCCTAAAACGTGGGGCCCAGAAATGAAAACAGTGATCCAGACGGAGTCTGAACGAGGCCCAGGAGCCTCCCAAGTCTGAGGCTGAGGAGGGGTTCTTAATCCAGAATCCGTGAACTTGTTGGTAAAGAGATTTTGCTGGTTTTTGATCTAACTGGTTTCCTTTGCAATTCTGTGTTTTATTTTGTGCATTTAAAAATATGATTCTGAGGAGGGGGGTGCATAAGCTTGACCCAATTGTCTTGCCAAAAGCCAAGAAGGATTAAAAGCCCCTGTTCTGGATGAAGGAGGCCTGGAATTAAAGGGATAAAGGCAGGAAAGTATCTGTGGTATCTATGTGGGTCCCCAGAGAAATACCCAGAGATAAGAGATAGAGGAATAGCCAGGAGGCAAGTGTCATTGGATGGAGGAGTCCATATGCGGTAGGAAGAAGAGGAAATGTCGGGGTGAGGGCAGGTGAAGAGGGGCTCTGAGCCCCCTTTGAGATTTTCCATTTGAGCCTGGAGCTGATGGGGAGCCAATGGAATACTAGCGCATAGTAGGGACTTTAACAAATGCTTATTAATTGACCTATTGATTCTCTGCAGTACTTCCTGCCTACCCTGCCCAATCTAGGGTCCAATTACCTAGGATCCCAGGTTGTTCTACAGCTGCTTCCTGCCCACATGGCTTGTCTCTCCAGCTAGACTGCAAGCTTCTTGAGGGTAGGACCCAGGCCTTCTCTTTCTCTTGTATACCCCCAGAGCAGAGAAGGCACTCCAGAATGGACAAGTAGAGCAGGCCCCTTTATTCCTTCTTTGTGCCAGCCCAGACGAGGGGCAGTGGAAGCAAAGTCCCCCTTTCCTCCTGTCCCATACAAGGAGTAGATAAACAGGAAGATCTTGGCAAGGAAAGCCATAGTATCACCTCCTTAAGGAATAAATTAATACAACTCCTCTCATTCTGACGGCACTTTTAGGTGGGCCCAGCGTTTCCTTCCCCCAAACCTGGTGAGGCAGGAAATATCTAAGTCATGGTGAATATTCTCATCACACCCCACCCCTCCCATTTGACAGATGAGGAAAGCAAGGCTCAAAGCAGGACCATAAAACCATAGTTGGAAAGGCCCTTGGAGGCCACGGAGTCCAACCCCCTAATCCTCCACAGCAGAAATCTGAAGCCCGAAACATGTGGGCAGTCACACACACTCCGGAGCTGGGATGCTAACTCCAAATTCAGCCTTATAACCCAACACACCAGCCTGGCTCCTTCCTTCTGAAAAATGTTTGCTAAATGCTCCTCTTTTTTAAGGTCACCGTCACTTCCCAGTAACTCCCCTCTTCCCGCAGCAACAGAATCCCCCCTTGTAAGTACAGTCGGGAGAAATAAATGCATCGGCCACGCAGGCCTTGTTCTGCATCTCGTCCTCCACCTCTCTGCCAACAGGAAGGACAGATTTATTCCTAGCCCATTTCTCAGTCTCACTGTTGAACTCAGACAAGACTCCCCAGGCTGGGTGCCCTATTCCACGCTAATTCCTGCTCCTGTCAGGGGTCAGTTACACAACATCTCTTCTAGCCAAATGGACCATCACTGATTGATTGATTCATTCATTCAACACTGATTAGGGACAGTTAGGTGGCACATGGATAGAGCATTGGCCCTCGAGTCATGAGGAACAGTTTCAATCTGGCCTCAGATTCTACTAGCTCCGTGACCCTGGACAAGTCACTTAACCCCAATTGCCTCAAAAAATAAAACACTGGTTAAGCACTTGGCAAGGCATTCTGTTGGGTGTAGAGGCAAAGACAAAATAATCCTTGCCCTCAGGGGACTTAAATTCTACTGGGAGAGATACAAGTACAATGCCAGAGAATTAACGTTCCAGCCAGAGTGACCTAGGAATGTCAGAGGAGGACAGATGGCAATTTTGGCTGGGGAGGATCAGGTCAGGCTGCCTGGAGGAGGTGGCATCTCAGCTGGGCCCTGAAGGAAGAGAAGGATTCTGCTGGGCTGAGATGAGGAGGTGCAAGCCAGGGAGAAGGAAAGCCTGTGGGGACTCATGGAGGTGGAAGTTCAAGAGAACTGTGGCAGGAAATTAAGCTGGAACATAAAGCCCACGTGGGAAGGGCCATAATGTGAGATAATGTGGTTGTGATAACTCGAAGCCAAACTGTGAGCTGTAAATAATATGCCGAGGGGACTGTATTTTACATCAGAGACAACAGGGAGCCATCAAAACTTATGAGTTAGAGAGTGATTTGGCCTGAACACATGGCTAGAGTAGAAGCGGGAGAGAACGGGTGGTGCCACAACAGGCAGCCATCCAGGGCCAACCCAACATGTCACTGGTGTAAGAAGCAGCTGCTCCAGAGCTGAAAGAGGTCATAGTATCCAATTCCCTCAATTTACAGATAAAAAAAACCGAGGCCCAGAGAAATAAAGTGATGGAGGATCACAGAAGCATATTGGATTGGAAGCTGTAAGATCACCTAGTCTAATCCGTCTTTACAGATAGAGAAACTGAGGCCCAGAGAAGTAAAGTGACGTAGGATCACAGAAGCATATTGGATTGGAAGCTGTAAGATCACCTAGTCTAATCTGCCTTTACAGATAGAGAAACTGAGGCTCAGAAAAGTTGCCCAAGGGCAGGATTCAAACCTAGGTCTTTCTGATTCCAAGTCTAGTGCTCTATCCAATTAATCACGATGTCCAAAGTCACCTAGGTAATGAGGGATGGAGCAAGATTTGAACCTAGGTTTCTGCCTTCCTTAGGGCTGGCCTTCTTTCTTTCGGGCCCTCCACTGGTTCTGTAAGCTCTCCCTGTAGCTCTGCTGTTGGGGAAGGACCACATGGCCAACAAGAACAGGAAATCCTTCTTTCCCCATGCCAACCAGGTGCCTTCTTTCCTTGCCCATTGGGGCAGAAACTAGATGTCAGATGCTATAGGACTCTTGATGTGACAGTGGCACAGGGCCTGCTCTCACCACGTGCAAAGAGAAGCCAGAGGGAGCCTCAGGGGCTGTGCCAACACCCTTCCAAAGCAAAGAGAGGTGGGCAACGTGGGAACAGTATATTCTATGTACTCTCCAGAGTATCTCTGTGCCTGCCTGGCCTGGGGAGGTGAACCATGCCACTCTGAAGGATTGGCAAGGCGAGTGAAAACTTGGGATTCAATTCCACATTTCCCAGATCTACCAATGTGGCCATTTTAGGAATTTTGACCTCCATAGAGACCTGTGGCAAAGAGCAGGAACCCAGGCCCCTGGGATGGCTGGGAGGGACCTGAGGACTTCAAAAGAAACCTAGAGGGATCCAAATTGCCCACTTCAAGGCCTGGGGTCAGCTGGCAATCCTGAACCATATATTTCTTTTAATATCAACTCTCAGGCAGTTAACATTTTTTAAAAGTTTAAATATAAAAACATTTTCCCCACCAGTGTGTGCTCTCCTCTCTGCCAAACACAACAGAGATTCCCTCTCCCATCCACCCTTCCTTCTCCCCCCTCCCCCCATCTGCATCTGCCGCAGAGACATAATGATTTATGGCTTATTTCCCTCGGGGGCCTGAGAGGCTGGAGAGTGGGAGGGACGAAACAGAGAGGGATGGAAACTCAGGTGGCCAGTGTCCACCTCCGGTGAGCAAATTTCCATAACAATATTCAGAAAATGGAGATGGGGGGGTGAGGACTCCATATTTCCTATGTTAATTGGTGGCACTGATGCCATTCCAGAACACCCTCTCCCTGTCCCCTTCGATCTGCACCCCCCCACCACCAAAAAAAAAAAAACCAGCAGAGAGAACAGATGGCACCCACCTCTTTACTGTGGAGACATTCGGTGTTCTAACAGGACCCATGCTGGGCCCGGAAATCTCCTGGGGCCACAAAATATGTTTTAAGTGAGGAGGGGGTGGACAGACAAGGACAGTGTGGGCACCACCAAAGAATTCAGACCTTCCCACCAGCCTAGTCTGGACACCCCAGGAACTGTCTGGGTATGAAGATGAGATCTCCACCAGAGTCCAATTACCCACACAAAGGAAAAGGTTCCAAGAATTGAATTCAGAGCTCTCTCTTTTTTCTCTCCCTCCCCCTTCATCCCTCTTTCTCTTCTCTCTCTCCCTCCCTCTCTCTCTTCTCTCCCTCCTCCTTCATCCCTCTTTCTGTCCTCTTTCTCCTTCCTTCTCTCTCTCTCTTTCTCTCTCCCCCCCTCTCTCCCTTCTTCCCTTCCTCCCTCCCTCCCTTCCTCCCTCCCTCTTCCTCTTTCTCTCCCCTGCTCCCTTCATAATGAAGCACCAGCTTGTGGTTGTCTTGGCAGCACTGGTTGCCCTGGTGACAGTGCCCAGGAACAAGAAGCAGGCCTGGTACACTCAGGACGCCGCAGTGAGTGGCAGCAGGAGGGGAAGGCAGACGGGTGGGTACTCTATGCGGTGCTATCCTCCTCATGCCCACCAAACTCATGTTGGTGGCTCTGGGGGGAAGAAGGAAGAGACCTGACCTGGTTCCTCTCCTTTGTCCTGGGGAAAGGACTAAGACAGTATAGTGAAGCGCCAGAGACTGAGCCCAGGAAGCTCACATTCTAGTCTGAGCAGAGGGCAACTCTAGGAACATTCTGTACACTCTCTCGAGAAGCACTCTCTCCTCCATGACAAAGGAAGGTACTGTGGTGGCTATTTACAGTGGCCAGCTGGCTACATCGATCAGAACATGGCGCTAATGAGGCCTCAAGCTCCATTCCTACAGAGGCTTGGGAGCTTCATGCAGTGCCATAGTCAGAGAGGTGACCCCTGGACCAGGTCATTCATTTTATAGATAAATATACATGGGGGAAAGAACCAGGTGAGGGAGTGCAGATGGTTCAGTGTGATCCATCACCATTGCAGAAGAAACAACTCAAAAGAGAAAGCAGAAATCTCCTTCTGGTAGTAAAGATGTGATGAACAAAAGAGTGTGCTGTCAAGCCGAGCCTATGAGAGGACAGGGTCCACAGCCACCAGGAGACATAGGTCAGATGAATGAAGTGGGACCCTTTTGCAAAGCCTCAAGTCTACCCCCCAGGGCCTAGCAGGATCTTGGACCCCTTCATCACACCCAGACGAAGCCTAGAGATTTTCTGCCTGTGCTGGGGCAGGCCGGCAGGACCTGAGGTACAGAGTGGGATAGGAGAAAAACCAGCTGGGGGCTTCTGTCTTTGAAGCTGCTGGCTACTCTCTCAGCACCTTCGATTCTAAGTGTCTTGAGGGCAAGGCTGTCTTTCTTTTCCTTCCTAATATCCCCAGATTTTATCACAGTGCCTGGCACACAGGAGGCACTTAATAAATGTTTATCATATTCTATCATAGCACACGGAAGGGCCGACCCAGCAGCTTGAGGGAGATGGCAGACGAGGCCCTCAGGGAAGGAGGAAAGGGGTCAAGTGAATGCAGCTGGAGCAGAGCTTCCGGAGAGACAAGGATCACGCTGAGTGCAGTCTCCTTGCCACCATCTCCCACTCGGCTCCCCCCCCTCCCCAAGCGTCTGACCTGGATCTGTCCTTTGCCCATGATCTTGTCCACGATCTCATTGTTATCCTTGTTGACCTTGGTCTTATCGTAGCATTTCTCGTAGCAGAGGATCCGAAGAGACTGAGAGCCCTCCAGCTCAATCTCAAACTCCTAAGGGGAGCAGAGAGCCCACAGTCACCAAGACCTTCAGAGCCTGTGGGCAGGGATGGGAAAGAACCTTTCCTCGGGCGCCAAACTGCCTTCAGGATGGGCGAGAGGGGAGGAGTCCCTTTTGGGTTCCTCTAGGGTGTTTGGGAGCCACCAGAGAGGTCCAGATTGGAAGCTGGGATGAGCAAAGGACAGGAGAGCAGAAGGGATGGCTAGGCCTTCATCCCCCCCGGCCCACACCACCCCAGCTCTGGCCAAATGGGATCCTCACCAACCAAATGGTGGACGTGAGCTTCTAGGATGGGTCCCATCACACAGGCTCAAAGGACAGCTCTGCTCTCTAGAGCTGGGGTCTCCCTCCAGGGACACCCCTGCTCCTCATCTCTCTGGAGGTCAGTCCCTCCCCTTCACTCACCTCATTCCATTGGGGTTCTGTTGTGTCCCGAAATACCCTGGTCTTTGCTTTGCTGACAAAATAGCCGAATGAGTCCACCTCTAATGTACAGTACAAGTCTGGGGAAAAAAGGAAAACAGAGGGGCACTGAGGCTTTTGGGGAACAGGAATGGGGGTTCAGGGGTGGAGAGAGACATAGCAACATATTGATGGATAGTACGGTGTCATAGAAAGGAGCACAGGGAATCAGGAAACCTGACTGGAACCTTGGATGAAATCACTTCTCTGACCCTCAGTCTCTTCGTCAGTAAAATTAAAGGGCTGGGCTACAGGAAGACAGGTTGTAATGCAAAGAGCCTGGGATTTGGGGGTGAGACAGACTACAACTCAAATCTCTCCCTCCTGCTACGTATCTGAGCGATGGTGGGCCAGTCATTTCTTCTCCAGGCTCAGTTGCCCTCCATTAAAATCAGGGGGTTGGACTGAATCATTTTAAGGCCCTTGCATTTCTCAGCCTATAAAAAGGAGGATAACAACCTTGACCCTGACTCCCTCACAGGGCCTCTTGAGGATCCCTCCTATATACGTCTTCCCTAATTCAAGAGCAAGAACTGTTTCCTTTTTCTTTTCCCAAAAATAATTTTATTGACACTTTTTGTTTCTACATCTCTGTATCCCACACTAATCACCTCCCAAAGAACCATCCTTAATGTCAAGAAAGAAAAAGAGGAAGAAAGGAATGAAAATGTAACAAAACTAATCAATGCATCAAAAAAAAAAAAAAGAAAGAGGTCTCATTCCACACCTGCGAACCCCTACCCTCTGCAAAGGAGTAGGGGAAGGAAGCTTTTCATGAGGCCAAGCTTCTTTTTCACTTTTTTCTTCTTCTATTAGTTTCCCCAGCACTTAGACCAGTGCTTAGCCCATAGAAATATTTTCATTAGTTCATTCATTAAATGAACTCATTACGGAAACACATTCTGTAACCATAAATAAAGCAATGTACCCATGTAACAGATGACTAGAACCCTTCCACAAAGGGAAGAAGACGGATACTCAGAGAGAGATATCTAGGCTAATCCTACCATTTTGAAGATGAGGACTGAGACCCAGCATCAACTGACTGCCCCCTGTTTGGTGCTCTTTCCCAATACATTCAGCTCTTCCCCCACATCTCATTAGTGAGTGGCTTCTTATGCTTCCTAATGGGGCTGAGACTGCCAAGGAGGACACATGGGCAAGCCTAACCTGACTGCTTCACCCTATGAAGGGGTTCCAGATGGTGGGGGCAGCTGGCTTCCAGGTGGGAACCCCTCTCCTCCCCCTGGGTCCTCCTATGGGAAAAAGTAGATCTCCCTGGCTCTTTCCACTGACCGTGTGCAATAAGAAGCATAAGGGTGAACAGCCAAGTGGGAGTCATTGCTCTGAAGTGAGAGATCAATGGCCCAGAGATAAAACCTGAGGATTCCTGCCCTGTTCGGACCCCATGAATCGCACTGCTCCCATCAGCATCAAAGCACAAGATCTGGGGCTGCTTTCCATCACAAGGGATTTAGCATGGCAGAAGGGGGACGAGGGAGAAACTGCTCCCAAGCCCCTCAGCCTCCAGCCAACACTGACTTTTACTGACCATAAGCCCTCAGGGCCCATGTTTGGGATGGGGGAGGTGGAGAAAGGAAGATGAATAAGCAGGTGAAATCAGAAATCCCCAAGTCATCCAAAGCTCTGGAAGCCTGTTAAACCAGGGAGCAATTCTGCATGCTGGCCAGACAGAGGAGGATCCGATGTCCGCTGCCCGTCTTGGGGCATGCACCCTGGCTTAGCAAGGGGGTGGGGTGCACTCCCTTTGAAGAAAACTGGGTCTGTACGGGCCCTTTTGGAGCGAAAGAAGGTTCTGGAACTCAACAGTCAGATATAGCCCGAGAGCACTGGCCAAGTCCAAAAACAACAAGGAAGACTAAATTAAACGTCCCAGTGGGACAGGAAGCAAGGGAAGGTTACTAATAGAAACGGGAAGGGCCATCTGAGCTCCTAAGCTTTACCATTGTCAGGCCTGGGAGGGACCTTATTTTTAAGAATCTTGTATCACGCCTTTATTATAGTGAGCGGAATGAAACAAAAGGTTCGGAACAGTAACGCTGACACCGATGATGGAACCCGGGTGACAGGCAGGGCCTGACAGCTGGGGTATGATGTAGAAATAAACAGGACCCACTGGGAGACCCACGTTACGTTAGCTAGAGAGATTTCACTGCCACGAAACGGAACAACCAAGCGGGGGAAGGCGAACGCCTAGAAAGGGGAAGTGACTCACCTAAGGTCACACAGCAGGGCCAGGATTCAAACCCAGCTCTTGGAATTAGTAGTAACAGTGGTGCTAATTGTTTAATTATGTTTTTTAGCCTCATATAGAGGACTTTTCCAGTTTCAAAGTGATAGCAGGTATTATTTTGTCTGATCCTGAGCCTCCTAACAACCCTGGGAAATAAGTGCTATATTATTCCCATTTTGCAGATGAGAAAGCTGAGGTTGAAAAAGGAACTTTCCCAAGGTCACCCAGACAATAAGTGCCTGAAGTGAGATCGGAACTCGGGTCTTCCAGTCTCCAAGGCCAGAGCTCCACCCGCTGCAACTCCCAATTGCCATAGCGTGCCCATTTCCTCACACTTCTACCAGAAGAGGTAGAGTGAAAAGCCCCCGGCACAGGATTCGGGAGACCTGGGTTCAAATCCTCTCTCTGATGGTGACTGCCTGCATGACCTCTGGCAAGTCAGCTTCCTCTCCAGAGGCCTCAATCTCCTCATCTGTAAATGAGGAGGCCTCGCCTCTTTGCTTTTGGTGTGCTATGGCCCCCTCCACCTACTGACTGTAGTGAATCTCTTGGGATCCTCTTCTCAGAATCAGGTTTTTAAATGCATAAAATACATCACATAGGATTACGAAGGAAACTGAAATATGGCTATTAAACTATTAAAAGTTCCAAGTTCACAGCACCGCCCCCCCAATCTATCCACACACCCTTTGGAGATCTGTGCACCCCAGGTTAAAAACTCCTAGTCCAGACATTTGTTTGGTTTTTAAAATCTCTTTCCAGTTCTAAATCTACGATCTTATGAATCACAGAATGTCAGCTGGAAGAGACCCTGGAAATGCGCTAGTGACTCGTCAGAGGTCACTCAGCTGGTGAAGGGGAGATCTCGGACTTCATATCCCAGGTCCCTAATCCGGTGGTCTTTCAGCGGTGCCCTGGTGGTGAGACTAAGCCTGAGCTTGGTCATATCCACACTACATGCCTCCTAAGGTATTCTGTTCCTCTTCCAGACAACTCTCATGGCTAAGTTCTTCCTGATATCAAGCCTAGATTGGACAGTGATAGAGCCTTGTGTCTCTGGAGTAAGAGGACCTGAATTCAAATCCCCGCTATGAGTCTAACTGCATATGCCACCCTGGATGGCACTCCCACCCCAGCCTTCTCTTCTCTCTAAACATGCCCAGGACCTCCAACTGATCCTTCTGGTCATGGGCTCAAAGTCCTTCATCTTTCTTGTTCTCTGGTTAGTCTCCAGCTTATCAAGGTCTTCTTTAACTTTGGCATCCAGAACTAAGCCCTAACTAAATATTCCCTATGAGGGTTGACCCAGGCAGAGTGCAGTGGAAGCCACACCTCCCTTAATTAGCCTTTTGGCTGCCCCATCCCACACTGACTAAGACTGAGCTGGCAGTCCACTGAAAGCCCTCCATCTTGTTCAGAACCACCGCTGTCTAGCCACGCCTCCGCCATACCTGTCCCCAAGTATGAGACGCCACCTTTATCCCCTCTTACTGAATTTCATCTTGCTCTATTCACCCAGAGTCCCGGTGCGGCAGGACCCTTTGGGATCTCATTCAATAAGCATTTACTGAGAGTCTGCTGTATACGAGGTACTATGTTGGGTACTGAGGATACAGAGACAAAACCTAGCCTCAAGGGACTTATGTGGACATGGCTTGCCTCATGGAGAAAGCCAACTCTGGAGGCTGATTTTGGAAATGCCCTTTCCTTTTTTTTACTTTTTTGGAAGTTTTTTTAAAATAACATTTTATTGTTTTCCAATTACATGTAAAGATAATTTTCAACATTCATTTTTTATAAGATTTTAAGTTCCAAATTTTTCTCCTTCCCCTTCCCCAAGAAGGCAAGCAGTCAGATACGGTGCAATCTACACATGCAATCATGTTAAACATATTTCTACAGCTAATGCCCTTTTCTAACATCCCCTACACCAAGCAGTTTTGGGGGAAGGAGAGAAGAACCCTTTTTGTTGTTGTTGGAGGAAGACAGGAGAAGCCCACTGAGAAGAGTCTCCCAGTACGCAGCAGCAGACCCCCCATTGGGCTACATTCTAGGGAGTGGCACTTATAGCGCCAAGCCTACCCTTCCAGTTTTATTTCACAATGCTTCCTTATTTATGACAGATCATAGACCAACTGGACAATTGGCTATTTCTGGAATTCGACATGCTGCCTCCCACCCCTGGCTATCATTCATTGCCTAGAATGCATTGCCTCAGATAGGGTGCTAGACTTGGAATCAGGAAAATCTAGATTCAAATTCTACCTCAGATGCTGGTTCTGTGACTCAGGGCGAATTACTTCTCTGGGCTTCAGTTTCTCCATCTATAAAATAAGAGTGCTAAACGAGATAGCCTCTAATGTCCCTTCTGGCTCTACCTCTAGGCTCCTAGGATGCAGGTTCAAACCCCTGTAAGGAATTGAAAAGTGCCTCTTGGGGAATCCCCCAGGGTGCTGACAGCCCCTGCCATTTCCAGTTTCTTTCCCCAAGGATTGGGGTACCCGGGCACTTACTGGCTGACTGCTTAAACCCCTTGGCGGAGTGGACGATGACGTGCAGGAAGCCATAGAGTCCTGGGGCCTCATCATCTGTAACAGAACAAAAGGAGGTGATTTTTGCCCGCACAAACCTGATCGGCTCCCTCCCGGTCTCTGGATTGTAGCCCAAACTGACCAGCGCCTTGGTCCGACAGCACCACCTGGTGGTCGAAAAACCCACGCAGTTTGGAGCAACTCCACCCAATGCTAACCAGCAAAGGGCCCATGAGCAGGGCTGGTTCTTACACCCAATGATGGTGCCAGACAAAAAGAGGTTGAAGGCACAGTTTGTTTTCAGTCCAGGCCCCATCTGGGTACCCCAACCCACTTATTTCTTCGCGCTGCGCTCAAGCATCATTCCCCCCTGCTCCTTCGGGAATGACATTTCTGAGACACACTCCTATTCCATAAAAAAGGGATCCAGCCTGAACCGAATGCCTTCAAGAGCAGGCTCTGGGAGTCATTAGCTGGTGCCCTCCCCACCCCCACCCCCACCTCAAGGTACCTTTATTTTACCAGGGGCCTCTTAGAATCAATGGCTCCCAATTCTACGGGGTCTGCCTCAGAGAAGGGAGGGGCACCAAGAGCCAGGAGGCGCCCAAGAGAGGGAAAGCAGCTGACATTCTTACCATCTTTATTGCTGGTAACAGGAATATTATGGACAGTTCGCAACTTAAAACAGGACCCTGTGAGTACTTGGAGTTCCACTGAACTCAAGACAAAGGCCTGGAGATCTGAAAGTAAAGCAGAAGGTGCAGGGAGGTGAGGGGCATCACTACCACAGGTCCACTGGGACCTGCTTCTCTTCCTCTGTAAAGAACTTATTGAGAGGCAGCTAGGTGGCGCAGTGAGTAGAGCACCGGCCCTGGAGTAAGGAGAACCTGAGTTCAAAGCCGGCCTCAGGCACCTGACACATGTACCAGCTGTGTGACCTTGGGCAAGTCACTTGACCCCAATTGCCCTGCCTTCCCCCCTCTAAAACAAAAACAGAACATAAATAAAAAATTAAAAAAAAAAGAACTTATCGAATGAGGACTTAGTGGCCCTGGACGTCCCAGGGATGGGGAATGGAAGGGGCAGGGACTAGACTGCCCTCACAGGCAATAACGGTGGAAAGAGCATTGATTTGATCCAGGTTCAAATCTTGGCTCTTGTGCTTTCTACCTGCATGCACTGGGCTAATAATTTCACCAGCTGGGCCTCAATCTCTTCATTTGTAAAATGAGATGGTCCAACTCAATGGGTTCTGAGATCCCTCCCATTCTCAGAAGGGTGAGGACATGCAAACAGCCCAGGGGATGGTACCTGCCCCACCTTCCCCACTGGGGACAGAGAGGGAGAGGGGAAACACAGACTGGCAGAGAGAAAGGGAAGAGGGGAGAGAGAGAAGGGGAGAGAGGAGGGGGAGAGAGAGAGACAGACAGACAGAGAGAGAGAGAGAGAGAGAGAGAGAGAGAGAGAGAGCGCGAGAGAGCTGAAAATGTATAAGGTGGTGATGTTATTTTTATGACAAAGCTGGTGGAGGCCCCCTGCCCCAGCTGCCCATTAGGAGGGCGGGGCCTTACCTTTCTTCTGCAGTTTCTGAATGGCTTCTCTCCACTCTGACCTCTCGTAGTCTGAAGACAGGAGGAACAAGTAGCTCTAAAGAGAGGAGGTGAGAATTCACGGGCCAGCTGTGGCCAGGCTCCCCAGTGGCTCCCGTCAGCTTCCAAGGAGGACGTGGCATCAGGGGGAGTTGGTGGGGGAGCCCAGCTGGGCAGGGAGGGGCTGCTCCCTCACTGACTCTGACCCAGATGTTCCTAGACTCCGACCTTGCTTTCTCTGCCCCTACCTTGCTTCACAGAGCTAGTCTTCCAATCCAGAAGCGCTGGGTTCAAACTGCCACCTCAGATGCTGGGTGACCCTGGATTTCCTTGGGCCTCAGTTTCCTCACTTGTCAAAGGAGAGGGTTGGTCCTGATGACCTCTAAGACCCCTTTAACCCTTCCAAATCTAGAACTCTCTGGGGGAGTCAGCCTTAACTGGACAGCAGAGGCCACTCTCTCCTTGCCAGCCCCAGGGAGGGCGCCCCCTTGGAGAACCGCCTTCCCAAGTGAAAGGCCAGAAGGTTCCCAGACCTCACCTGGGCTGGGCCCCTGCTCACCTTTCCATTGCGATTGTGGATTCGGAAGGGGATGGTTGGAGAATTCAGCAGCAGTAAGAACTCGTTCTCAAACATTTTCTTCTTTAACCTCTCAATAGCTCGACTCTGACCTTTGCTGGCTCTCTGCAGGGCACAAAAGGAGGGATCCCAAAGTCACTCATGCTCTTTGGTCTGCCCCAGGGCCCTCCCCACCTGGAGTGGTACAGCAAGAAGAGACCTGGTTTGGGAGTCTGGAGACCTGGGTTCAAATCCTACCCGGAAAACACCCTACCAGTGTGACCTCAGATGAGTTATTTCCCTCTATGCACCTCAGTTTCTTTATCTGTAACATGATGAGGTTGGACAAAATGGCCTCTGAGGCACATTCCAGCTCTAGGTCTAGGATTCCACGCTGGCCAACATCCCTCTTGGCTAGGCCAATCAGATAAGAAAAGCCAGCCTAGGGGATACAACTCAGAGCATAACAGGGAAACCTTCCCAGCCCTGGGCAAAACTGTCTGGTGATAAGTGTTCCATGTTTCCCTGCCACCGTGTTCTTGTGTACGCTGTGCTTTCCCTCTGGACTGCCTTCTCCTCTACTTATTGAAAACTTATCAGTCTGTTCCTGTTTATTCAGAGATCTTAATGCTAGGCCTATACAACAAGGAGGTTCAAAGATAGAAAGACAGGTCTCTTTGGCAGGGGCAGGGGAAGCAGCAAAGATCTGGAAACAAAGTAGGTCCCCTCTTGGGCAATGGTAGAACATGAATAAAATTAGAGGGACTGCTGTGTCATAAGACAGGATGAGTATGAAGGAAGCAGGGATGTGTTTTATGTAATAATAACTATGGTGACATATTATTACACACGACTTCTAAAATCTTTTGTTGTCTGTTTATCCCTTTGTTTCCAAGTAAAATTTCCTTTGTAAACTTCCAACCCTGAACTGAGGGGAGGGCCAGACCACGATGGGCAAGGAGAAGGTAGAGCCTGGGCTGACAGGGATGACTCTAGCCTGGGGTCCTGGGCCCCCTAAGATGACGGTCACAACTTCAGCCTGGGGTCCTGGGCCCCCTAAGGCGACAGCCATGACTCCGCCCTGGGGCACTCTGCTGAAGCCTACAGAGCCCTTGTCCCCATATGGCAAGGTCCCAATGAGCAGGAATGCAGAATCCAGTGAAATGAAATGCTCCCATATTTGAATCCTCACTCTTCAAAGTATAATTGTATGTAAAACACGGTCCCAGGTTTCAGACCAATGGACAAGTCCTAATAATGTGACTCATCATTTACACTGAGTGGGACCTGGCTGTGATGTTTTTCCATGCACAAAACACACTCTATAGGATTATAAAGAAAGCCAAATGAACCGAAATATATTTACCAAGATGTATTTTTAAAAAATGTCCACAGGCTTGGGGTAAGAAGCCCTCCTCCCCAGATCCACATCTGCCCCTCAGCTCAGCCTCATCACCCCCTTCTCTGCTACTTGTCTCCAGTCACAGGACAGAGATATCCTGTGCCTTCTGGCCTCTGGTAGGACTTGGCTCTAGCCGTCTATCATCCCCGAGCTCTTCCATATTCTCAGCTACTCTTTCTGCAGCGTCTCCTTTCCCATCTGCTTATACACACACTCAGGCCTCTCCAATCCTAAAGTGAGGCCTTCTAGACACTGTCCCTTCACTCTCCTCCAGATCTTCCCTGCCTAACTCATCTATACCCGATACTTCAAACCTGCTCATTACCTGCTCTCTTGAACATCTTTTAGTTGGGCTTCTGCCCCTACCACCCTCTAGCAACTGCCTGTGGGGGCAGCTAGGGGTAACAGCAGACAGAGCACCAGCCCTGTAGTCAGAAAGACCTGAGTTCAAATCCAACTTCAGACACTGGCTATGCGACCCTGGGCAAGTCACTTAACTCCAACTGCCTTCCCTCTCACAAGACAACAAGAACAACAAACCCAGCCACCAAACAAATAGAAACTGCTTGTTAAGGGCACCAATAATCATCACACCCAAAGGCTTTTCTGCCGCTTTGGATGCTGCTGGCCACTGCCTTCTCACCTCTCATCACTCCTTTTTGGGGTCTTCGCCTTCTTCCTGATCCCTCCATATGGCATTTGGCCCTCTGCTTTCTCTCCAGGCAATCTCATTCGCTCCCTTGGCTTTGACTGCCACCTCTATCACTCTCATCTTTCACTCTCCACTCCCATCTCTCATCTGAGTTCCAGACTCTCATCGCCAACTCCCTCTAGGGCAGTGGTGATTAACCTCAGGTCCATGGACCCCAGATTTCAGAAGGAACGAGATTTGGTTGGTTACAATTGCATCTTTATTTTCATAATAGGTTATCTTTGTGACTCTATGTATTTTGTTTTATGCATTTGAAAAATATGATTCTGAGAAAGGGTCCATAGGCTTCACCAGACTATTGCCAGAGGGGTCCGTGACATAGGAAAGGTTCAGAACCCCTGCTCTCTGGCACCCCTCCTGGGTGCTTCCCAGTTCACCTCAAATGCAATACCCCTCAAACTCCACTTACTATTTTTCTTTGAAATCTATTTTTCCTTCTGCCTTTCCCATTCTTCTCTGGGGCAGCACTATTTCCCCAGTCTCCTGTGGTGCTCTGGTGCTCTCTCAGATTCCTGTCTTCCTCCTCACCTCTTTTATCCAGTTGTTTACCAAGTCCTGTAAATTCTACCTGTGCAGCCTCCCTAGGACAGGCTCACTGCCTTCCATGCCGGCCACCACAACAGCCTCTCCAGGCACCGGCTACTCTTCCTCCACTGCCACGCTCCCAATCTATCTTTTACACTGTTTGCTGGAATTAGCTAATGCCAGCTGTTGCTTCTCCACTCAAAAATCCCCAGCGGCCCCCCTACTCTATCCAAAGGAGAACAGAGATGCCTCTACCTGGTAATGAAGGCTTTCCACAACCTAATGCCAACCTACTATTTCTAGCCTTATTTCATATTACTATACATACTATACCAAACTGTGATCATTAAATTAACTAACAAGCATTTATTAAGCACCTACTATGTGCTAGGTACTGTGCTTTGTGCTAAGGATCCATAGCCAAAACAGTCCCTGTCCTCAAAGAGTTTATATAGTGTAGAGAAGATAGCATGAATGAATAGGTACAGAAGAAATATGATAATATGATAATATAATAATACCCCACTGAAGGTATGGTGGGGGAGAGGAATGAGGAAAGGCTTCAGCTAAAGATGGAGTGTGAGCTGAGTTTTGAAGGAAGCCAGGACTCACAGCAGAGGTGAGGAAAGAATGCCTTCAAGGGGATGGGGCCTGAAATGTCAGATGTGGGGAACCGGCCAGATCAGGTTGGCTGGTGCTTGTGAAGGGGAATCGAGTGTGAGTCTGGAGAGGAAGTCCGTGAAGGGTTCTACATACCCAACAGAGGAATTCTTATTTAAAGCTAGAGGCAATAAGGAGGCCCTGGGATTGACTAGGAGATGACAGGGCCAGACTAACACTTAAGAAGAACTAGTCTGGCAGCAGTGTGGAAGAGGGATTGGAGAAAGCAGAGGTTTGAGGAAGGGAGACTAATTAGAGGACTCCGCTAGAGTCCAGGAGAGAGGCTCTGAGGCTTGAACCATGCTGGTGTGGCTATATGAGTGGAGAGAAGAGCTGCCCACCCCAATATGCTGCCCCCAGGTCCTATCTTGCCCATCGTTATTGCTTCCCACATAAAAGCCTGTACATGTGGCATCTCCTCCATACCCGAAGTACCCTCTTCTGTATTACCAGCTCCTCAAAATCCACCATCTTCCATGAATGAGCCCATCTGACCAGTACTCTCAACACTGTAATTGATTTTATTTGATGGACTTGGGAGTCAAAGGACCTGAGTAAAAATCCCTGCTCAGTCAAGTGTATGACAAGGAATCATGAAGAGCTGAGTTCAAATCCTGCCTCAGACACTAGTTGCACGATCCAGGGCAAGTCATTTAAACCTGACTCAGTTTCTTTATCTGCAAAATAAAGGAGTCACGCTCAATCACCTCCAAAGTCCTTTCCAGCTTCAATTCTATGATCCTATGACCTCAGGCAATTCTTATTACACATTTCTGGGCTTTCCAGCAATGGTCCTTGGGGTGGAGGGTGGGGAGGTCACTAGTTTTTCTTACCTCCTTCTGGATTTCACTCTTGAGGGCAGAGATCTTCATCTTCATGTCCTCCAGTTCATGGTCTGGGAAGAGGTGCACTTGGGGGCTGGGTTCTGACTCCTCTGGGGATGGGAAAACCAGATCTGCCAGTGGGATGTACCACTTGCAGTCATACTGCTGGTGTTTCCTGCAAAGAGACAGCGGGGAGTGGGGGGAGACACAGGAGAGCATGAGCCACCCCTAACAGCTTCTCCTGCCAATCAAAACGGCAGTGTGGGAGAGGCAGCCTGTGTGGCATGATGACAGGAGGGTGATGGAGTCCCAAGGGCCCCAAGTGCGGCATGAGACATGCTGTTTAAATTCTGGTCTGGCTCTATAAGCCAGAGAGGCAAAACCCTTGGAGCCTTCATTTCCTCAGCTATAGAAGAGGGACAATGAAGAAGTATGACCTATTCCCCAAATGGATGTTGTGAGTGAAGCATTCTGTAACCCACAAAGCACTGGGGCATCATTATTACTACGAGGGGGCCAGAGGTGCAATCCCTGATTTACCTGATGAGATCCCCAATCTGTGGCTCTGGAGTCAAGAGGGTTTGGGTTCAAATCCTGCCTCTGACATTATTGTGAACTTGGGCCAGGGACAATGTCCCTGGCCTCAATTTCTTCATCCATAAAGTCAGGGGGGTTGATTGTCTCAATGGCCTCTGAGGTTCCTCCCATCTCTAGATCTGAAGCTATGATTACAGGATTTGATATCTGCTTGGAAGCACGTCCCTTACAGCATAAGCTCAATTGCTGGCACTCTACAGAGAAGACACAGCAATCTTTCTTGGGGTTCAGAGGCTGGGGCAGCCTGGACCTCCAAAGGATGGACTCCCATCATAGGCCTATAAAGGAGACCATAGGCAGCTCCTGGCCCCTTCCAACTTGTCCTTTTCCCTGTTCAGAAGGCAGACCAGCGTCCAGCAGAGGAGACCTGCATCCTGTCTTCACTAAGGAGCTGGGGAGAGTACAGCCTTGCAGTCTTTCCTTCCCCTAGAACCTGACAATGGCTGCCTTGAGAGAAGAGCACAGGGCAGAGACAAGAGCTCTTGAGAGTGGACTTTCTCAGATGAATAAATGGCAGTGGCCAGGGCACTAAAAGCTGCTGCAGAAGCACATGGCAGAAGGAGATGTCAATCAGTCAATTTCAGTCAAAAAGCACCTACCATGTGCTGGGCACTGGGGATACAAAGAAGGAAAAAAAAAGCTCCTGTTCTTAAGGAGATTTTCTATTCTGCTGGGTTTTGTCTTTTCCTATTACATTAACTTTTCTTTCATGCTGACCCATATGGCCCAAGAGAAGCCAGGGAAAATATTTCTGGGTAAAACATTCCTATGCAAAAGAGGGAAAATGGAGTTCCTAGGTAGCATTATATCAAAATTTAGCCTTCTAACTAGAAGGGAAGATTTCCTGGGCAGGGCCAGTCTTGAGAGCTGCTTTGTGGGTAACCACAAGTTTAAAAGTTTGGGGACCAGATTTTCTAGAGAGACAAACGGGGATTTCCTGACGTAGCAACCTACTGGGAGAAAGGCAATCATACAAGTGTGGCCGTGTGCCTCCCCCTCAAATTTATTTCCCTTTTGTGGAGAACTTATGGCTATCTGAGTCTTTCATGTGTTCCTGTATCTGTTAGTGAGCCGTGTGTCTTCTGCATTTTCTGAGCAGTGAAATGAACACTGTCCTACCTCATATGCATTGTTGCTATCTCGAGGGCCTTTATAGGAGCAAGGACCATTACTCATATTTGGGGAAACCTAAACATAAGCCGTGGGCAGCTAGGTAGCACAGTAGATGGAGTGCCAGGCCTGGAGTCAGGAAGTTTCATCTTCATGAGTTCAAATCTGGCCTCAGACACTTACTAGGAAGCCAGAGAGAAAAAAAATGATGAGTTCAGGACCTCAGTATCAGACCACATGGCCCCAGGAGATTTGTGGGGTCTGGGGTCTCAGGTTACATTACCAACATTATCTACTCTGTGCCCAGCACTGTTCTGGGCAGTGTGTGTGTATGTGGGTGTATTATGTGTGTGCTTGTGCACATATGTGTATGTTGTATGTATATATGTGTGTATGGGAGAGTAGGGCTACAAAAGAAGTAGAAATGGTCACCATCCTCATGGGATTTACAGCTTAATTGGAGTGACAGGAAGAGAAGCGATGAACCCATCAGAAAACAGCAGACAGTAAGAGCACAGCATATGAGAGCATCCTACAAGAGGGCACTGAACCCTGGTCAGGGAGGAGCTCCTTCTGGGCTATTCCAAAGAGGTTCCCGGGCCAGGGAGGTTCTAACTTCAGTCTAGAAGATGTTCTGAGAGACACCTGGCCCAGAAATCTCGATGCCCCTAAAGCCCAGAGCCACCGGACCACCTAAAGCAGGAAGACCTAAGTTCACACACTGCCTTAGACACTTCCTAGCCCTGGGTATCATCCCAAAGCAATGGGTCCCTGGAATGAACCGTTCCTTCCCTTATTGCGGATGGCGATGCCAACAACAACGCAGGAACATGGAACAATAGGAACCATTAAGGGACTTTGTTGAACGCTTCCCTGGTGGGTGAGGGGAGCCATGGCTTGGAGAATGTGGAAGGAGAATGGCCCCTGGAAGTGAAGAGCTGGAGCCGAAGAGGAGCCAGCCAACGAAGGAGGAACAACAGGTTTGGGACATGGTTGGGGAGAGGAGCCTATAGGGCCCACTCAGCCAAGGCAGAAGAGGGACTGGCTCCTGAAACGAGAGTGGCCCTCAACGAGTCTATGCTCTGAAAATCAGTTTCACTTTCTTGCCCTTACTAAGGGATGATCACAAGATCAGAGCAGGAAGAGCCCTTAGGGACCATAGATTTTAACCCTCTTGTTTTACAGATGGGGAAACTGAGGCCCACAGAAGTGAAGGGACTTGCCCAGGTTTGCCCATTTGGGAAGGGTCTGAGGAAGGATTTGAATCCAGGTCTCGCTAACTCCAAGGTCAGTGCCCAAGGCACTATACCATGGTTCCTCTCAAAGTAAGAGTAACACCATTATGAAAAAGTGAACTTCTGTCTTGGGGTTCACTGAGAGGAAGAGGGAATTTAGGGACTGCCACACAATAAAGATCAAGTATTTATTAGATGGGAAATCTCCAGGTGGAGCTGTGCCAGGCAATGGCTGGGAAAGGCAGGCCTCTTCTGCCCTGGGGTCATTTCTGGGTGGTCCTCGCCTCTGATAACACTGTTCTCCCTGCCTGGGCTGCCTGCTGACCCCTCTGCTTGCTCTGCCTTAGAATCAGTATGACATCATGGATCAGTGGTTGGGCTTCAAGTGTCAAGAGACCTGGGTTCGAATGTGATGCCTCCAACATTCACTAACTCAATGACCCAGCACGTTCCGTATCCTGGCTTGTAAAGTGGAGATGATGAAACACTCCCTGGCTGTGGTGAGAAAAATACTTTGCAAGCCTTAAAAGTGTCCTGTAAATGGGTATCATGACGATGCACATTCAACCCATCCTCTACAACCCAGTCCTTCCCCCTCCATCAACTGTCTCTGAACTCTGGGGGGTCAGCGGACTGAGGGATGGAATGGCCGGCTCTCCCTGCCCAGGGCCCAGCAAGGACCTTGGACATGGGTTCACTTCTCAGGCATAGATCAGGGGAAACAGGACAGACAAGCATTTTACTTTGACTTTTTAAAATTAAACGAGTGCTAAAAATAAACAAATAATTTTAAGAAATGAGAGGATTGGATCAGACAGCTCTTAAGCACCCTTTCAGCCCCAGACCTGGACCTAAGTCACTTCACTTCATCTCCCTGGGCTTTAGTTTCCCCTTCTGTGAAATGAGGGAGTTGGCTTGATGCCTTCCGAGGTCCCTTCCCCCGCTCTAGATACAGAAGTCTCTAGTTCTGCTCCAGAACACATTGTTCTCTTTCCCTCCAGTTCACAGACACTCATCTAGATCAATCATAGCATCTCTTGGATCATTCCAATTGGGCACATCTTGGTTCTTCAGTTGGACTTTTGGGGCCTCTGGGGCTCCGACCATGTTGGGTCCTTCTCTTGTGTCCACTGCTAGGCACAAAGTGAGCACTCCACAAACACTTGTGGAGCTAAATGAGGGGGAGCCATGCCTGAGAGAGTGTGTGTGTGCGCACGCAGGTGTAAGTATGTGCGTGTGTGTGCGCACACGCGTGTGTGTGCATGTACGTGCGTGCGCACGTGTGCGTGTGTGTGTGTGCGTGCAGAGCACTCCATCGGTCCAGTCTCCTCCTCCACCTTGCACCCCCAGGCCCTGCCTGCCTCACCCCACGGATGTCTTCTTCAGCTTGGCACAGAGCAGGACGTCCGTGAAGAGGAAGACATGCCGAAGCTTCCTCGAACTCTCAGCCATCTCCACGAGGAACCCATCCTTCACCAGCTGCCGGGTCTGATGGGAGACAGCACAACTCAGCCCTGCTCAGAGGGGTGCTGCAGGTGGGGCTGGGGGGTCAGCTGAGTGAATGGGGTAGGAGGTCAGGGGGTGGTACTATAAGTCAGGGCAGTTCCCTCTGCACAGAGACCCAGGCACCCAAAGGTGCCAAGCCTAGTCAAAGGGAAGGGGTGGTTTCCTCCTGGCTGAGTCCCCCACAGGAACTCTGGGTGCTCTGTATGGGACCAAACACATCCCCTGAGAATCTCCCCTGGCCCAAGAAGCTGGTCTGATTCTAGCTTCACTATAGGAGGGGTAGATCCCAGCTAATGCTTAGACTGGACTCCCAGGATCTGCCTTCCACTTATGGATGGACCCTGTGCACAGCCCAGTTCCTGGGGCAGATCTGCACTCAAGCCTCAGCTCCCTTCCTGACCGCTCCAGGGCCATCCAAGGGACTCATTTATCTACATTCTGGTCCAGACCACACTTCCCAAATTTCCCTTCCTCTCCTTCAAAGGAACAGGATACCTGCATGCACATGCGCACGTGCGCACACACACACACATACACACACACACACACACGCATACACACACATACACACACACACTCTCTCTCTCTCTCTCTCTGAAAAGAGCACTAGCTTCAGCAGGTCTGAATTCCAGCTCTGATACCTTCTTCCAGTGTGACCCTGGGCGAGCCCCTTAAGATCACTGGGCTTTCAGACGTCATCCGACAAAGGAGAGGGCAGGACTAGACCTTGGAGGTCCCTTCCAAGCTTAAAATCTATGACCCACCCCCACCCTGTTATATACAGAATAGTTGTATGGTATAGATCTACAATCTAAAATACAGCTGATACTTTCACAAGCGTTGAATTGATCTGAAAATAAATAATTAAAATGAATGAAAACAGATAGGGTTTTGACTGCTTTTAGAGAATTCTGGTCACCTCCTTGAGATTAATGGGAACATCTTTGGGGTCTACAAACCTGGGCTGGGAATCACATACACTTCTGGGTCTCATCAATCACTGCAAGGTCCCTGCCTCCCGCCTCCTTCCATCTCTCAGCTTGGCCCATGGGCTTGAGCTTCATAAACCAGATAAATAACTGGGACCCCAGCCAGTCTTCACTTTTATTGGACAGTGAGCATGGCGTTCCTGCTTGGGCTGCAGGCCTTCAGGACTGTCTCAGAACTTGGGATCCTCCCGAGTCTCTTTTCACCCAGCCCCAAAGGGAAGGAAGCATTTGATGAAAGATCATTATCTAGCTCCCACATGTTATATAAGGCAATCTCCAAGGTCCCTTCCTATGTCTGTGATCAGAGATTCTTAACCTTTTATGGATGGTCATGGTCCCCTCTGGCAGACGGTCCAGTGAAGTATTTTTTTTTGCCTCCTGGACCTCTTCTCAGAATTGTGTTTTTGAATGCATAAAACAGGGCTGCCTAACCTTAGATTTTTATTGAAAAAATAGACAACATATTTTCATTTGCCATTTTAGTGAGAGCTCTGCAGTAGCTCAGCTTCATTTAGTGAAGAATTTATGTAAATTTCTATGCTTGTAGGTTGGCCTCATAAATTGCACTGCGGGCTGCATACGGCCTGCGGGCCACATTTTGGACAGCCCTGGCATAAAATATGGCGGATTACAAAAAAAATCAATTATCTCGAAATACCATTATCAAAGTATTTAAAAAGAATAAGTTCACAGACTCCAGGTTAAGAATTTCTGCTCTAGGGGAGGCTGTCAATTCAGAGATGCATCAACCACCCAACACTGCCTTCTTCAAATGCTTGCCATGTGGCTAAGTAGGCACTGGAAGTAGGTTGGTCCCCTGAGGCTTGTGCTTACCTCTCCCTTGGGGGTAGTGACAGCAGTCCGGCGGGGGTCAATATCCTCATTGATGCTGGACAGGAAGTTTTGAGAGATGCGCAGGGCATCCTGGAGTAATGGGTAGTCAGGATGGTCCACTGGGGTGTGCTTGAGGAGGTCCTATTTGGAGGATATGGGGGCTGGTGACTTCCAGAGGCAACACCTGCCACATCTACCTCCCAGAGACTAAGCTCTGAGAAAGCTCCCATTAGGGGCCAAGCAAAAACCCCCTTTGCCCACCAGATGTCCCCCAGATGGCATCTCTGTATAGGACCAGGGTCTATGAGAATTACTCCTGAAAGAATAGCTCGGAGAGGACTACCCCCCTCCTTCAGCCCTGTTCCCTGTGTTTCAAACAAGAGACGGAAAGAGAGAGAAAGATTTGAGGACATGGGGGCAGGGGGGATAGTAAACTGCCATCCTGAGCGATGGGAGCATTTGGCCAAATGTCAAGCTCAGTAGCCAAGCTATATTTAGGCCCAAAGCCGGTTGGCATGGTTACCATGGGCCAAGCAGGCGCAGTCAGGGCCAGGGGACCCTCTGCTTGGCTCCCCAGATTAGCCATTCTGGGCACCATACAATCTCTGTAGCTCCAATGCCTCCCCACCCTCGGACCTTGTCACCTACCCCTCTCGACCCCCTCCCACACCCAGCCTGATACTCACATGGAGGACGAGGGTGCTCCGCGTGACACGGTCGATGGGCTTGTAAAGCAGTGCTGGGTGGAGAGTTTGGGGGGCAGAGAGAAGAGAGAAGAGCACAAAGAACCCCAGTGAGACATCTGAAGCAAGTAGGCCAGGGGCCCGTCACAATGGCCAGCATGCTTCATGCACGGTGGGATGCCCCAATCCATACCGGGAGCTCAAAGAAGCCCCATTCTTCCTTCCTGTCATTCCTTATCTCACACGAGCAGGAATTCTCCCCAGCCCATCCACTCACCCCATTTTCCTCTTCACCCACAGGGAATGGCTCATGGATGCCCCTTCCTTGTCCTGGCTTAGCCAGAGCAGCTCAGGACCACCCAGATTGTGAGTTGGAAGAGACCTCAGAGATCACCTAGCCAGTCCACAATTCTACCATTCAATTTTTCAACTCAACAAACATTAGGCACCTATTATCAAATGATCTATTAACATTTATGAAGTACCTACTATGTGCCAGGCACTGTGCTAAGGTCAGCACTATACAACAACCCTGAGAAGTAGTCATCCTGCCTCTAAGTGAGGTTAAAGGTCTCAAGTAGTGGGGAGTCCAACCATCCTCTGAAGCAGCCCAGCCCACTTTGGGGGAACTCTCATTGTTGTAAAGTTATTTCACAAATCAAGCCAGAATGGCCTTCCACCTGTTGGGATTTCTGCCCTCTAAGACCACAGAGAATTACTCTAATCCCTTCTAACCCCCCTCAGCTATAACCATTCTCAGTTCCTTCAAGGGATGGAGATCAGGCATGCTTTCCAGTCCTCTGGATATGGCCCAGGTTATCAGTGTCCTTCCTAAAATGTGTCACCCAGGACAGAGTGCCAGGGTCTCGCTGGGGCAAAGTACAGGGAGGCCGTCGCCTTCCTCATTCCTGACATCATGCCTCTATAAATGCAGTGAGGGTCATGCTAGCTTTTCTGGCTGCCATATCCCACTTCTGACTCCCATGGGGCTCAGAAGTCACTAAAAGCCTCAGATCTCTGCTGCCACATGAACTCTGATTGAGCTGGGCATTCCTTATCTTGCATTTTAGAGCTGAGTTTTTGAACCCACATGTAGGACTTTACATTTAACTCAAGTTCACAGGAGTTCACCTTATTTGAAAGACTAACCTCTATCCCTTCCCTTGGATTTATGTCAATGTCAGTTAGATTTGGACTCACATGGTCCAGACAACGCCAGCCCTTCACACTCTTTGGAGGGCACGTTGTGGGCCGGCAGGAGGTATTGCCGCTTTGCCCAGACAGGACAGATGCTCCTGGTTCTATCATGCTTGATCACTCTCCCCACCCCCTTCTTCCGTGTTGCCCAGGACAAGGTAGTAGCCCAACATGGTCAGGAATGTCTATACCCTCAGCCCCATCTCCTTATACAGAAGAGCCTGTGGCACTGAGATTCCCGTAAAAGGAAGGGATATGTAGTGGGAGACACACAGGTACAGCACGGAAATACTTTTTCCAAAGAAACTCTTGTGTACTTAGACAAAGAACAACCCTGGGGGAAGGAAGGAAGGATGCTAGAGGACAGTCTAACTATGAGAACCCACCTGGGCTTCACTCAGGCTGGCTGCAGCCAAACAAAGCACTCCCCTGTCCCCTCCGCTTAGAGGCCGCCTTCTAGATTTGGCCAGCAGACGAGGATCTCTGGGTTTCAGTGGAGACAGGTGGAGGCAGCAGCTGGCGGGCGAGTCTGCCAGTGTTTTTCAACTACCAATCAATCCAAAAAACCATTTCCCTCAAAACCTAGCCATACCCTTTTCTCCCTCCCTGAGAGTGTCCAACCAACATTAACTCCAGATTTTGGGTCTCTCAAGGCACTGCATGGGGAAGAATATTCTTGGAGATGGGAGTTATGGCTGGGTCTCCTAGACATCTGGCTGGAGTCCCTGGTGAAGGGGCCAGGTGATCTCAGCCTTCAGCATGGCCCTTTGCCAACATCCCCACCCCACAGCAAACAGCCCCAGCCATTTGCTAAACAGAAAGCAGCTTCCCCTAGCCACAGATATAGGCACTCAGCACACTGCTGAGCAGACCCCTGTGGGGGGCAATTTGTTCCTCACAAACACAGGTAAAGTTCTCAAGCAAGGTGGAGTAAATGTCTGGGGAGCCAGCGGCAGCCTCTATTTCACTCTCCTACATTCCCGGCCATCTGTATTTTTAGCCCTTCCCATTTGATGTCTACCAGAGATTCTTTCCCGGCAATGCCTGGGCTGGGGCATGGGGGGGTCATAGCCGGGATGGGGTGCCTGGGCAAGCTGCGGCAGAGAGAGAAAAAGACAGGCATGGTCACGGGCATGGCCTTCTAGCAGGACTCTGGGTGGAGGCCCATCCTATCCTAGAGATGTAGGATCGCAGATATGGAGCTAGAAGGAACCTTGGAAGCCATCAATCTGACAAAGAAACAGACACTCCAGGGGTGCCTACCAACTGGGGAATGGCTGAATCAATTACGGTCTATGAATGTAATGGAAGACTGTGGTGCTGTAAGAAATGATGAAAGAAAGGAATGGTTTCAGAGAAACTCAGTATGAACTGAGCGGAGTGAGGGAGTAGAACAATTTACATGATCGTATAAATTAATAAATTTATAGCATTGTAAAGACAAACAAAAGACCTTGGAAGACTTAAAAACTCTGATCAGCACAGTGAGCGGCCTCAGGAGGCTCATGATGAAATACGTCACCCAGGGAGGTGATGGGCTCAAGATACAGGAGAGGCCTAGGTTACTGGACACGACTAAAGAGAATTTGTTTTGTTTGTCTATGCATATCGGCTACAAGGGTTTTCCTTTGTTCCCGCCCCCCCCCCCCTCACCCCATGGGGGAGTGGGAAAGTGAATGAATGAATGAATGTTTGTTCATTGGGGAAAATATTTTTAAATTTCATTAAAAGGAGCCACTTAGTTTAGCCTGCTCATTTTGCAGATGGAGGAAACTGAGGCCCAGAGAGATTAAGTGACTTGCCTCAGATCACAAGTAAGTGGCAGAAGCAGTAGCCTTCCACCGCCCCATCCTGCCTCTGGCAGATACCAGGCTGCAGAGGAAAAGAGAGGTGGGAAGGGTGATGGGTGACACAGGAAGACAGAGGGAGCCTCCCTCCCATCCCAGGCCCAGGGAAAGCTGACACTGCACCTTCAGCTTCAAACCTTGGGGTCCCGGGGGAAGAAGTTTCTGACTAATCCCGCCGGCTCTTTTGGTTGCTAGAGACATCTACACAAGTCAAGGGTCTGGTTTCAGAAGGGTTATTAATACCACTGCTGCTCACCTCTAGAGACTGCTGGTTTTAAAGACCAGTGAACCAAGACCCAAAGTTTTCGCTTCACAGCTGGGGGGGGGCGGGTTTGGGGAGTCAGACCCAAACCACAGCAACTATGCTGCGGGCACGTTAAGGAGCACAAGGCAGTGATGGGAGAAGGACCAGCTGGCTGGTTCCCCGGACACAAGCAGACACGGGGCAAGCTGTGGGGTATACTTCAGTGGTCACCTGCCCATTCTCCAGAGCAAATATAGGTCCCTATTCTTAGATTTCAAGGCCTTTCCTTGGAGGAGGAAGAACCATCCCCTTCTCAGCAATTCCAACCCTGCTACCTGTTCTGGGGAAACCAACCTTCTTTCTATACGTTGCTCATGCCACCTTTCCTGCTTGCAAATCTATTGCCTCGCCCATGATGCCCCCATTACCTGGAATAACTTGTATACCATACTACCATTCCCTACTTCCCTCTACCCTCCAATTTCTACTCTTCCTCCTCCTTTCAGAAAGCCTTCCCAGATTTGATAGGAATAGACAAATCAAACACTCCAAAGGCCATTTACCCCATCTACAAAGGGAGATAAAAAAGCCAAAAAGACAGAATGACCTGTTCATCTCCATCTGGTCTTTTTCAGCAAACTATCAGGGGAGGGGAGGGTGGGAGCATGGCTCTCCTATCCCATAGACACTTGCAAGTGGTCTAAAGAACCAACTTGGTAAGCACCAGTAAGAAGCCCCTGGAAATACCACTGACATCCATCTATCCATCCATCCATCCATCTGTCCATCCATCCATCCATCCATCCATCCATCCATCCATCCATCCATCCATCCAAATAATCTACTTCCTTTGGGGCATCATTTCATGAAACTAACAACCAATAAACATTTATTAAACCCCTACTGGATACACAACACTGTGACAGGCACTGGGGGAAATTCAAAATTGGACATGACAGAGTCCGTGCCTTTACTATCTTTCTCCCCAAACCCCTCCTTCCTCTGAGTTTCTAGTTCTGTCCGGGGCACCATTATCCTCCTCGTCATCCAGATTCCCAACTGAAGAATCCTCCTTATTGCACCACATATTTGGTATCCAACCAGTTGACAAGTCTCGTTGATTCTGTATTAATCAGCCGTCAAGCAATTATCAAGCGCTAGCTGTGTGCCAGGCACTCTGCCAGGGATACCAGGGCAAAGGATGGACAGTGGCATCTCTCCAAATGGTACTGTGGGAAGAGTCTTGGCTCTAGAGTCAGAGGGAGCAGGTTCAAATCCTGCTTCTGTGACCTAACTTCCCCAAGCCTCGGTTTCCTTCTCTGTAAAATGAGGGGGTCAGGCCCTCCTCAATTCTCACCTGGACTACTGCAGAAGTCTCCTGATCCTGGTCTCCTTACCTCCAATCTATGCCTTTCCCAATCCATCCTCCACACAGCTGTCAAACTGATGTCTCCAAAAGGACAAGTTCGACTGCGTCGCTCCCTGGCTCAATAAACCCCAGTGGCTCCCTCTTACCTCAAGGATCAAACGTCAACCCTTGTTTGGCATTTAAAGCCCACCACCATCTCGATCCCACCTGCCTTTGCAGCTTCGTGGGACAGGATCCCCCTTCATGCACTCTTTATTCAGCCTCACTGTCCTCACATACACTGATTCACCCACCACCTTGTCTTTGGACACTGTGCCCTCCAGGCCTGGAACACTTCCTTTTCTACTCTCCTTCCACCAATCTCTAACTTCCTTCAAAGCTCCACTGTTCAAACGCTACCTCCTGCATGGGGCTTTTCCTGACCTCCTCCCTCCACCCTCCCCACCAACAATGACCTATTTAGTTTGCATATACATGGTTCGCTTGGTCTCCTCTGATGACTATAAGCTCCCACAGGGAACAAGTGCTTTCATATTTGTCTCTGCATCCCCAGTGCCAGACACAGCGGTTGGCATATAGCAGGCGCTTCATAAAAGACTTGTTGAGTGATTGACTGTAGTTGAGTAAGGAACTAAGACCCCAGTGGATAAGGAGAGCAGGGGATGGTCACAATACAAAGTCTTCTGGGAGCTCAGAGAGAGGAGGGAGGGCCCCCAGAGTCATGGCACCTGAGCTGGGAGGGAGAGATGCCTCAGCCCCCAATTCCCAGCTCAGTCTCCAGTCTCCAATTCTGAAACGGATGTAATTAGATTAAGGGAGAAACTCTGAAACCTCAGTCCTTGCCCCTTCTCAATGGGAAGGAACAGGATTAGGGGAATAAAAAGCTGGGGCTGCATCCCCAGGCTCAGCCACAGCTGGGGGATAGGCTGGTGCCAGGTCTAGGATAAGTCCAAGAGTGACCGACCTCTGTGCCAAATATAGCACTCTCTTTGGGTCTCTGGACTTTCCAAAGCACTTTGACACAAACCAACCACATGTCAAGGAAGCTTCCTGGCCTAAGCCTGTTACAATTGAGGGGGAGAGGACTGAGTCCTAGAGGACCCCAGATTTAGATTCAGAAATGACCTCAGAGGCCGCGTGGTCCGTCTCCCTCATTCAGGACACAGAAATCCAGGAGGTGAGGCTATTTGCCTTGGGCCATTCAGGGAAGTGGCTGCGCTTAGATCTGAACCTACGTCTTTTGGCTTCAAATCCAGTAGCTCTTTCCACAGAACGCAGGGTTGGGACTTGTTTCCTCTCAGTGTGGAAACAATGAGTGACAGCTCTTTCCTCTGTCCTATTGTGGAGTTCCCACACCCTTCTCTGAGCTGGAGGGGAACAGTGTGGACCTGGGTCCCTACCTCTGCTCAGGACGGCCTGAACCAGGGAACCTGCTGTCATGAGAGGAAATACCAGTGAGATCTTGGAGATGGCCACCCTAGATACCTGAAAAGGCTCACAGGAAAAGCCAGAAATCCCACCATTTGCTCCAGGAAATATTCTCATATTCTCATGATCTCTGTCTCTCTCTGTCTCTCTGTCTCTGTCTCTCTCTGTCTCTCTCCTCCCTCCGCCTCACTTCAGCCCCCCAGACAATGAAGAGGATTCTGGGTTACCAGAACTAGGGTATGAGCTATCTGAAAAGGGGTGCTGGAGAAATGGAGGGCATGACGGAGGGAGCAAAATAGAAAGGCAACATGGTTTAGGAGAGGGAACTAGGATCAAGAAGACCTAGGTTCAAATCCCACACCTGTGACCCTGGGCAAATTACCCGACTGCTCTGTGCCTGTTTCCTGATCTGTGAAATGAGGGCATTGGCCTCGACGGCCTCTGAAGTCGCTTCCAATTTGTGGTCTAGGATCCTATGAGCCTGGAGTTCGTGGCCTTCTTGGTTGCCCCCAACACACGGGGGGGGGGGGCAGTACAAAGAAAGGAGCAGAAGTCCTCAAGCTGCTCTGCCCAGCTCTTGCCCCGAGGAGGACAGCTTCACCCATGCCCAAGGCACGTCTTGCTTCAGAGAGCATGGCGCACTAGCTGCCAGAGACGAGCATACCGAGCACACGCCCCTCACCACCCAGTCACCTTCGAGCAGCTGTTCTCTCTATCCCCTGGAGCTGGGGTCTGTCTTCTCCAGGTGAGGGTCTGTCCATTGTGCCCAGACCTCCGCCACGCAGCCCTGCATGCTCCCAACACTCTCCCCACACCTCCCCTGCTCTCTGACCCACAAGCCCGCCAGCTTCTCTCAGTTCTGCCAGGGTGGGGGGTCCCTAGGAGCCAGGCAGGAGCCCGTCGGGGGCCATCCCATACTCTGCCACCCTCCCAGTTGCATCCACGCTCCCCCAATGCTGTCACTCCAAGTAGAGAGAAGCAAGCCCAAGGCACCATGTGGATTCCCTGTGCACACAATACACAGGCAGCTCAGCCTTCCTCTCTTCTCCTGGGAAACAAAGAAAGTCCCAGCTACCCCTCGCAGATGATCATGGCACACGCCCCTCCGGGGCTGGGAGCTCCAGCCTCGGCCCCCCGTGACTCTGGCACTGGCCATCACACTTGCCTGTCTCTGAGCCCACTGGTCACCAAGCTTGGGGCCAGAATCACACTCTTTACTTTCTGTCCTCACCAGCTCCTTCTGGAAGTTATCCTGATTCTCCCATTCACAGTCTTCACCTTCCCTCCAGCCCCTCGGGAGAAGAGGAGCATGGCATCTCAGCCAGCAGCGGCTCTCACCTCCCAGGGCTTCCTGACTAGGGATCGGAGGCAGGTGCCGAGGGGGAGAGGACAGGTTCCCAGCCACTCTCTGCCCCAAGCCCTCTGTCACCACCGCATCTAGGCTGCCTCATCGGAGCCCCCCTGTCCAGCTAGCGGCCCAACAAGTATTCCGAGATAGGCAAGCCATGAGTTACCGTAGGTGCAGTTACAGCAGAGTCTGATGATCAAGAGAATTTCCATGGCAGCCTTTTCCGTAGGGTGCCCCAAAAGCCATCTCTCCCTGCTCCCCGGCTTCCATCAGCAAGCAAGACACCCAGTCACCTCACCCGCTAGCCGGGCACAGCGGCAGCCACAGCCACGCAGCATCCAGAACCTGATGCTGCTGTCGCTGCCGCCGAACAAGTGAGTGAGCGCTAGGGAGGCTCGGCAGAGCCAGTGGAGAAGGGGGAGGGGAAATGAAAATGGAGTGCAAGACTGGGGAGGGGGAGGAGGGAGATGGAGGGAGGGAGGGACACCACTGACATTCTAATGAGGAAGAGCATGCTTGCAGTCGGCCGGCGGCCTGGGGAGCACAAGCAGCTGGATTCTCACAAGTGTGAGTGTATGTGTGTGTGTGTGTGGGTGAGTGTGTGTGTGTACACACCCAACACAAACACACATGCACACATCAGATACGCACACTCAGCCCACGTGCTCAGGGCCCAGAGAGTCAGACAAAGAGAGCTGAACCACTCCCCTTCCCCTCCAAATACCTTCCATGGTGATGGACGTGTGGCTGTCCTTGGAGTCCTTGGGGGCTTTCACTTTGAGTTCCTGTCAATGGAAAAAGAAGCCTCACTGGCAAATGCCCCCTTGCATTTCCTGCTGCCCACCTTCCCCACGGAGGCAGGAGCCTCTACACGCTCCTGCTGCCGTCAACCCAGCAAAATTTTCTTAATGGCTCTAGTGAAAAAATTGGTAATCATTTTCTTTTTTTTTTTCCCCTTTAAAACCTCTAGTTAGTAGATGCAGCTTGGTACAGAGGAGAGAGTCCTGGTTCAAATCCCACTCTCTGTGTGACCTTGGGCAAAGTCACTTCTCTCCAGGTCTCAGTTTCCTCATCTGTGAAATGAAGAGGTTGGACCAGATGGCTCTGGAGGCCCCTTTGAGTTCTAAATAAGATTGTTCCTCTGTGAGATGAGGTGAGGTGAGGACTCAGTGGCTTCCAAGGTCCCTCCCGGCTCATGAACTTTTCCCCTTGGAGTCTCCATTTCCTCATATGTATAATGGATCAGATGGCTTCTGAGATCCCCTCCAGTTCCAGATCTCTGATCTTAAGTCCAGATCAGGGCATGGAGGTGTAAGCCTAGATCCCCAAAGGCAGAAGCTCTGGCTGGTCATTCTGGAAGAGATCTCAGAGGCCATCTAATTCAATCCTCTTATTTTACAGATAAGGAAACTGAGGCACAGAGTAGGAAAATTCATAGGATCTAGAGCCAGAAAGCACCTCAGAGACAATCAAGTTTAATGCTCTTACTTTATTATTTTTGGGGGAGGAGGCAATTGGGATTGAGTGACTTGCCCAAGGTCACACAGCTAGTTAGTGTCTGGGGCCAAATTTGAGCTCAGGTCCTCCTAACTCCAGGGCTGGTGCTCTATCTGCTTTGACACCTAGTGGCCCCTTATGCCCTTACTTTACAGATCAGGAAATTAAGGGGAGGGGAGCAGAAAGGATTGGCCCAAATTAGCACAGGTGATAAGCATCAGAGGCAGGGTATGCCCTGGCAGATCTTGACTCCAGAGTCACACTCTTCCCCGAGGCCACCTCCCTGAGTCAGGAGGGAGCCATGCCCAGGGGAATGCCAATCAGAAGACTTGTCTGGGCCACCTACTATGGCTCGGGGAGGCAGAGCTCCACCTCGGTGGGGGGGGGGTGCCCCAACAGAATAAATCCCAGATCCTAGAGGTACTGAAGAATTCTTTTAGAAACATGAAGGGAAGCCAGAGGGGCAAGAGAAAACAACGGTCTGAACAGATTAATGCGCCTTTTAAAAAGTGCTTTGTCTCTTTGTTCCCAGAGTCCAAAGCAACCAAAAACTGGTGCTGGCTACCAGAACACAGGTGGAGAATTGAAGAACCCTCGGCCCCTGGGGATGTGGCAAGTCTGCCACTGACTCACGGAGACTAACCCTAACTACCCCCACCTTCAACTCCCACTCCCAGAAGGCCTTTCTAGGGAGAGACTCCAAGGAGAGGCAGGAAGACATCCACTTGCTCCATTTCTATGCAAAAGGTGTTTGACCTTTTAACCCAAAGTGCACTCTTAGAAGTCCCAGAGAGATCCAGGATCTCGCTCCAGATCACGTACAGATCAGAGGAGCCTGGAGAGAGCTGGAAAGGCCCTCAAAGGCTATCTGATCCCAACCCTTCATCTTTCTGAGGAGGACATCGAGGGAAGGGACTTGCCCTCTTACTTCAGTCCCTGAGCTAAGAGAGGGTGGGATGCCATGGCACACAGGTACATCGCCCCTCTGGGCATGGTCACATAGGATGCTGGACCAGACACCTGGAGACCTGGGTTCAAATATAGCCTCTGCCTGGTACTAAGTGGGTGATGAGAGGTGAGTGACCCTCAGAGTAAGTGAGCTTTCAGCCTGCTTCCAGGGCCAAATCTAAGATCCTATCTTATCCATATGTCACTTAACATCATAGTTGTCCCCTGTGTAAAACAAAGAATTGCTTATCTCACAGGGTTTGTGGTGAGGAAAGCACTTTATAAACTTTGGGACCACTGATTTAGAGCTGGAAGGGACCTTAGAAGTCATCTACAGCCACACTTTATTTTTACAAACTAGGAAACTGAGGCCCAGGAGGCTGAGTGACTTGCCCATGGTCCCACAGAGGCAAGATTCAAACTCGGGCCCTGCAAGGCCCAATTCTGTTCTCTTTCCTCCACATTCCAAGGGCCATAGAAACGTGCTTACTGATTGTCTGACTGATCGAGGATGGTGGTAACTGGGCAAATGGCTTGCCTGTCCTGCTACAGGAGGGCCCTCAAAGGAGGACTGAGCTGCTATAGATATGCCTGCTGCTAACGGCATGGACCATCCCTGCCTTGAGTCCAGGTTACCAACAAGCTGACTACCGGCAGGGAGGCTGGGACCAGCTCTCACCTTGCAGATGCTATGCTACATGCTCAGGGAGATTGCAGGGCACTGCCTATCTGATCTAAATCCCCTTTGTCAGCCTTTGTGGCTGTCATGGAGCACCTCTCTCGGCAGATCTTGCCCCAGCTCGGGCTCCGGAGGACAATGGGACTGAAAAATACAGTGCTGTCTGAAATTAGAGCTGAAAGGTGATCCTTGCATAGAAAGTGGATGAAGGCCTAAAATCTGGGCTGAGGAGGAGGGGGACAGGTAGAGAGGGCATCAAGGTGCTGCTACCTGCTTCCATCAGCATCCTAGTAGTTTCCAGAAAGCACTGGAAAAGGTCCAGAGGGACAGAGCTACCCTACAGAAGGCAATAAGGGATCAGTGAGGGTCATGCCAGCTATGGCCACAGCTCCCTGAAGGAGGGGAGGGAAAAGTGGGAGAAAGACCAGGACTGCAGGAACTCTGTTTCCTCTTCTAGCTCCAAGTTATTTCTAGAGAGAAAAGCCTTGGACAAAAAGACTAGAAATGAGGCTTCTCTAGAAAAGCAGGAGGTAGGACTGTGTTCCCTGGGGCTAGAGCCCAGCTCTGTTCTCTCACAGTCTCTGGGGAATTATCATTCCCAGCAGCCTCAGCCTGGAAGTATGAAATCACTCCAACAGCCCAGGAGAAGAGCCTAATTACAGTAATTAAGTGGCAGAGCAGAGCAGAAAGCACCAATGAGTCAGGGAGAGGGGACTGTCACCACATGGCTACACCTGGCAGGCAGCCCTCAGGTCTGAGCTCTGGTCTTGGGAATGTGTGAATATGTGGGAGTACAGGGCTACCAGTTGAACTGGCAGCCAGGGGTACCGGGCATTAGTCTGAGGCCCAGACTCCCCAAGAAAGGAAGGAAGGAAGGAAGGAAGGAAGGAAGGAAGGAAGGAAGGAAGGAAGGAAGGAAGGAAGGAAGGAAGGAAGGAAGGAAGGAAGGAAGGAGGGAAGGAAAGCTGGGGTCCCAAAACACAGGACCAAAGTTACAGAGATGAAAAGGATCTCAGAGGCCATCCAAATCCCATCCCCTCCTTTTACAGAGGAAAAACTGAGGCTGGGGCGAGTGGTTTAAGTGGTTTGTTCACGGTTACACAAGGAATTGAACCCAGCATCTCTGATTGTAGTGCTAGGGCTCTTTATGTTATACCAGCTTTTGTGGATACCTTCCTCTGCTCAAAGGAGGCCAAGAAGGGCCCTTGGGCACATGTGGGGCGGCTTGGGAGCTGTTCTGTTGAATGGGGAAAGCTACAGAGCATGGAATCATGGACTTGGAGCTGGAAAGGACCTTGGAGGCCATCAAGGTCAATCCCAAACCCAAGGGAAATGGGGCTCCTGAGGTTAAATGACTTGCCCAGGATCCCACAGCTGTTTAAGAGTCAGAGGCGGAGTGTGAACCTTGGCTCTCCTGCCCCAAAGTCCAAGGCACAATGTTGCCTTTAGGACATTCTGATGGACATTCAACTACATTCAGCCTCGTGAAGTTGGGAAAGTTGTTCGCTTTCTGTTGTACCTCAGTTTCTGCACCTATAAAAATGAGTAAATGGTTTTGTAAACTGTAAAGCCCTCACAAAGGGACACTCCCTGGGAGGGCAAGCACTTATCTCACCAACGTTTATTATACAAAGGCAAAGACTCGGAAAACGAAGGGACAAATTCTAATCTTCCATCTGCAGTAGTAGAACCAGCCCACATGATCTGGAAGTCATTAACCCCGAGCTTAGGGCGGGTGGGCTATAAAAGTGAAATGTTAACAGATCAGGGAGGCTCCCTGAAGATCTCTTACAACTCAAAACAGCCTCTCTGGGGCCGGGTTATCCCCGTTGATAATATGTTTAAAGTGCACTGGAATCAGAGACGCTGGGTTCAAATGCTACCTCTAACACTGCTTGTGGGACTTTTGGCAAATCACTCCAATTTCATGAGCCTCAGTTTCCACATCTGTGACATATGGAGGCTGGACTAAATGGCATCTGAGGGTCTCTTCCAGTTCTAGAGTAATGATCCCTATCTACCTTCCCCCAATGGCTCCACTCGGAAGCTCACCCACCATGATGTTCCTTTCCCAACTGGGCCTTGCCATGTGCCCTGTGGCTTAGCCTTCCTCCATATGGTGTCTCTCTGAGAGTGTGGACTCCTTGAGAGCAGGGACTATTTGGATCTTCCGTTTCTATCCTTAGCCCTTAATACTGTGCTTGGTTCATCATGAGTGTTTACTCAACGCTTTCCCAGACCATCCTATGCCCCTTTGTCAATCTAGACTTGTGGCAGCAGCATGGTACAAAGCAGGAATCACTACATTTAGAGTCAAGAGATCTGAGTTTGAATCCTCAGCTCTACCATATTCTCTGTGTGACCTTGAACGAACCACTAACTGGGTGAATTCTGATCCTGTGTCCGGATCTTGAGGGGGACCATTCCACAGCTCAACCAGATTCCCCCACAGGGTTCTGGCCTCAAGGAGTTTCTGTCCTCTCTCACTTTGAAGGAGATTTCACAGAATTATAGAAGTCAAGAGCTGGGAAGGATCTTAAAGTATATCTAGTCATGGGATCAAGAACCTAGAGCTGGAAGGGCCATCTAGTCCAACCCACTGTTTTACAGATGATGAAGCTGAGACTAAGTGACCTGCCCATGGTCACACAGCAAATAAGTATCAGAGGCAAGGTTCGAACCTAGGTCTCCCTAATTCCCAGTCCAGCTAGTACACCATGCCGACTCTCATGGTTACCTAGGCTCAAGGAGCTCTGACTTCTGTTTTGAAAGGGATTTTACAGGACCCTGGATGTCAGAGCTGGAAGGGACCTGGGAGGTCATTTAGTCATAGGAGCATAGGTGGAATGCTAGAAAAGACTGACAGCCACCTAATCCAACTCCATCATTGTTCAGAGAAGGGAACCAGGCTCCAGAGATGGGGAGTGACTTGCCCAAGGTCACACGATGAGTCAGTGGCATGTGCTTTCTAATTTTCCCTGCTCTTCCTGCTCCCTAATTTCAACCAAAAAAAAAAAGTAAAATGTGGAGAGTAGGGGGTGGGAAATCAAGAAAACCGACAATCTCAAATTAAGAAGCGAGTGAAAGAACATGCCAGGTGTAGGAGAGGGATTGGTAGTTTAAGCATCAGCCAATTTGAGAAGCCGCAGCTCTGTCTGGTAATCAGGGAGGAAATAGCCCAGTCTGGGCTGGCTCTCTGGACAGCTCCCAAAATACATTTTCAGTCTTGGCCAAAGGGTGTCCCCCAAGCAGGAGAGAAGTCGCTCACCTCGGAGATCTTCTGGAACTGGTTGTTAGACTGGCTACACTTCTCAGCCGTCTCCAAAGCGATTTTATAGTTATCCACAAAGGCTTTGTACACGCCAAGCTGGCTGGCCTGGAGAAGAGAGATGGATGGGGGGTGGGGGGGGATGGAGAGAATGAATGAATGATTAATCAGAACACCTGGAGAGCTGGGAATAGCCAAGGTACTCCAGAGCAGTTCTGAAGGTTTGGAGGTGGGGGTGGCAGGAGTGTAGAAGGGATGGAGGCTGAGCAGCATCCCTCTGAATGAGATTCAACTGTTTCCATGGAAACCAGCTCAACCCATAAGGGTTAACAAGGGGGCACTGGGGGCAGGGCAATGCCATCTCAAGCATGCTGAGAAATTTAAGCCATCACAGCATTAGCCTTTTTTTTTTTCTTTTTTAAAAGCATTATCAAAGGTCTTCTTCAGTTTGAAGTCCCTCTGTGCTTCACAATGCTTTCAGGGCTTAGAATTATCCCTAGGAGAAAGAAAGGTGGGGAGGGGAGCATTTGTGCATGAGTGTTAGTGTGCGTGTGCATGCATGAGTATGCATGTGCATGAGTGTGTATGTGTGAGTGTATGTGTGTGCATGCATATGTTTGTGTGCATGAGTGTGAATGCGTGTGTGTGTGTGCGTGTGTGCGTGTGTGTGTGTGTGTGTGTAGCAGCTCCCCGCCCCAGGTTCCAAGCTGCTCCATGTTGTGCTTCCCAAGCACTGCCCAGGGAGCTTTGCAATTGTCCCGTCTCCACTTGGTCCTCCCTCCATCCCTCCCTCCTTCCTTCCCTCCACTCTTTCCTGAGGTCCCCTGCACCACTCCCTCCACCCAGCCACAGGAACACGGCAGACAGCATGTTAGCTACCAAAGCCCCACAAAGGGCTGGAGCCCAGAGGTGGAGAGTAGCACTATGGCAGGGGCAGGAAGCCTCCAAGAACCAGGATGCCCTGCCCTGCTCACCCAATTCGAATGAAACTCCTACCCAGAATGTGCCTAAATGTTACAAGGGTCTTCCCCCTCACCCTTTCCCTCCCAGCTCCTCTGAAAAGAAAATCAACTTTCGTTAATTAGGGGCATTTTTTAAAAAATGTTAAACAGAACATAAACTCCTTGAAGGAAGCCAGTTCACTGTGTACCCACAGCACACAGCTGGTGTAGAGATAGAAACTACACCTGTGATTTCCTCTGTACAGAGAATTCCCAGAGGAGGAAGGTCCCTTTACTGATGCAGGTTGGCATCTCCTCTCCAATCTGTAGTTGTACAGAGTTGTCTGGGTCCCTGAGAGGTTCAATAACTTGCCCTCTATGTGTGAGAGGTTCGACTGAACTCTTCCTGGTTCTGAGGCCGGCTCTCCCTCCACAACTGCCCAATTCCTTTCCCAGGTAGCACTTAATAACAGGGCTTCTGGAATATCTCAGCCCTCCTGGGGGATCCAAAGCAGAACGGAGACTATTGGGGGGAGGGGGAGGTAGGAGTAAGGACCACAGGTTTAGAGCTGGAAGGACCTCAGAGAGAACTGAGTCCAACCCCACTTCCTTCATTTTCCAGAGAACTCTGAGCCCCAGGGAGCTTGAGAGATTGACCCAGGATCACACAGATGGTAAAGGACAGGGAGCCAGCATTTGAACCCAGGCCTTCTGACTGCTCTAGCTCCCAGGCATCCTAAGCCTGCTGCACATTGTTGCCCCCATTAGATTGTAACCTCCTTGAGGGCAAGAATTGGTTGTGCTTTTTCATTGCATCCCTAGTGTTGAGCCAGGATCTAACACTAAGTAAATGCTTAATAAATAAAAGCTTATGGATCCACTGACCGCAGACATGAGGATCTAGGAAGGAACTAGGGATGGGAGGGAAAGGAGGGAAAGGGAAGGAAAGTATCTAGGCCTAAGCGGTTCAAAGCTAGGACAGGCAAGAGGTCGGGAGGCTGGGGGGGGGGGGGCGGAGCTCTGGCTTCCTTCTGTACAAGAGGACCTGGGCCAGGGCTGGCCCCCAATCCCTGAGATTCACCCAAAGCCAGCACTGCCAGTATTTCCAGGCATGATGGAAGCCAGGGATGTCAGGACCAAGAACACAGCCTGGAGGCACCCCAAATTCCCCGGTTCCCCTCTTGCTCCCTCCCCTCAATGGTATATGGCTTCTGCTAGGGCAGGCATTCGTCACACACTACAGGCCCTAAGAATGTGTCTGTGTGTACTGTGTTTTGTCGTTTTCAGTTACATCCAACTCTCTGTTATCTTTTTGGGGTTTTCCTGACAAAGATACTGGAGTGGTTTGCCATTTCCTTCTCTGGCTCATTTTACTGAGGGGAAACTGAGGCAAACAGAGGTTCAGGGACTTGCCCAATGTCATGCAGCCAGTAATTGTCTGGGACTGGATTTAAACTCATGCCTTCCTGACTCCAGACCCAGTGCTCTGTCCACTGAGCCATCTAGCTACCCTGGAATGACATTTTTTAAATGCATAAAATACAATAGAGAAGATTACAGAAGAAACCAGTGCATCCCCTCTCCCCTAGATTACGGCATCGCTCTTCTTGCCTCAAGCCTCTCCCTGCTCCCCACCTTGGCTACCGCCCCATTGCCTCTCCAAAGACCTTTCCCACCTTTAAAGTCCCAAGACTTTCGGATTTTAAAGCTCAGGCCACATGGCATCACTCTTCTATTCAGTGTATTTCAGCAGCTCCCTTAAAAAAGAGACTCCTCTCCTTGGTTCCTAAAGCCTTTCATAACTAGTGCAACCTTGCCAGCCTCACCGGACACCAAGGCCTCTCTTGCCCCTGACATCCATCCACCCAGGCTTCTTTCTGTTCCTGACACAAAATGGCCCAGCTCTTGTCTCTGAGCCATGGCCCTGGCCATCCCCCCTCACCTCAGCCCCGGAGTCCCCCTTTCCCTTTGAGACTCAGCTGCAAAATTCTAAAAAAATGAATGCTAAAAATAAATAAATAATAAAGGTGGTGGTGGGGAGACACAGCTGAGGCACCATCTTTGGCATAAAGCCTTCTGTGATCTCCCCAACTGCTAGCGCGCTTCTCCCCAAGCTCCTTTTTATATTTATTCTCTTTATATTTATGCTGTATATATACTAATATATGTGCTCCCTCAATAGAAGGCAATCTCTTTGTGAATGGGGATCCTTTCATTCTTTGTATTTGCATTCTCAGTGCGTAGCTTGGTGCCCGGTCCATGTTGTTTTGTTGTTCAGTCAGTTGTGTCCCATTCTTCATGACCCCACTTAGGATTTTCTTGCCAAAGATACTGGAGGGGTTTGTCATTTCCTTCAGCAGCTCATTTGACAGATGAGGAAACTGAAGCAAACAGGGTTAAGTGACTTGCCCAGGGTCATCCAACTACTAAGTGTTTGAGGCCAGATTTGAACCTGGGTTTTCCTAACTCCAGGCCCAGCACTCTATCCATGGTGCCACCTAGCTGGCACATAGCAGGTGCCTGATGAATGCTCATTCCTGTTTTGACTGACTTACTGATTCGTGTTATGTTTGCAAAGGACTTTTCTAGGGTTATAGTGTTGCTCTCTCCCAGCTTTCCAGATGAGCATCAGGCTCTAAGAATGGATGTGACCTTGCCCATGGTCATAGGAAAGCAGCTTGGCACAACAGAAAGATGGCGGAGGAGCTGGTTCAGATCCCAGCCCTGTCCCCTTCTGCCTTTGGGCTCTCTTCCTCTCAGCTTCCTCATCCAGGAATGGTTTCCTCACAGTCCCAGCACCTGTCCCACAAAAGGGGCTGAGTAAGTTATTGTCAATTAGTTTATTGACAGAAGAAGAGTCAGAGAGGGGCAGACAGCAGCGTTCTGAGCTGAGGACTCTCCTCTCTCGGGGCAGCCCTGCACAGACAGACAGACAGACGTTCTGATCTTCATCTTCTGGAAGTGAGAGCAATTCTCCTCTGAATTATGGTCATTTGAAAAGGAGATGGACTTGCTTGATGTCAGAGTCTGGGGAGGGAACTTACGGGTGGTCAGGGGGCCTTGGCTTGGTCACTGTCCCTCTGTGCCTTGGTCACCCCAACTCTAAAGTAGTGGTCACCATAAGCATCAGAGATGGTATTTCCATCCTCTGACGGGACCCTCTACTCTATTGCCTCTGACCCTGCCTACCTCCCAGGGGTGCTGTTAGGGAAACACTGTATACATTGTAAAGCACAAGGTAAAGGGGGTTCCCTGGCCCCCCTCTCTCTAGGCATCTTCTGTCAGTGGCTAATTAATGCTTTGTAAACTAGTAATAACCCCTAGCATTAAAAATAGTCCAATACAAAGTATAGTGGAAGGCTGAATTTGGAGTCTGAGGACTTGGGTTCAAATCCTACCACTTACATCACTTACTACTTGTGTGGCCTTGAACAAATTGCTTAACTTCTATGGATTTTAATATTCCTCATTTTAAAATGAGGGGTTTGGAATAGATGATCTATAAAGCAGTATGGTATACTGATTCCAGGGCAGCTGGGTAGCACAGTGGATAGGGCATCAGGCCTGGAGTCAATTCCTGAGTTCAAATCCAGCCTTTAGACACTTACTAGTTGTGTGACTCTGGGCAAATTACTTAACCCTATTTGCCTCAGTTTCCTCATCTGTAAAATAGGAGGGCTGGACTAGACAGCTTCCTCTAAATTTAGTTCTGTGATCCCACCCCAATGCTGACTATATCCACTCAGTTGCTTCATCTCCCCATGCCTCACTTTCTCCATCTGTAAAATGATAGAACCAGGTCAAAATCTATGACATCGAGACCAACAAGTGACCATAGTTCTAGGGTGGAAGAGGGTGTGAGGGGTTTCCCATTCCAAAGCCTTTTCCAGGGACATTCTCACATACCCCCAGGGATGCCTGTCCCTCCAGGCTGGGTACCAGCTGGAGTCATTAGGCATCCTGGGGGTGGTGGTTGCCTGGAAACAGCAGCTTAGCACTGGGTGATCTAATAAAGGAAAGAGCAGTGATGCTAATTCCCCTTTTCCGGGTAATGAATAATCGAATCGCTAATGCCTCCCTCAGAAGGCAGACTCCTTCCCCTTCTGGGTCACAGCTGGTCCCTGCCCTCTTTCCAGGCCTCAAACTTGCAAGACCCAAGCAGACCAGGACTAATGCAGAGCCCCAGTAATGGAGCCACTCCAGATGCCTGAATGGGACACTGGCCTCCACGGATGAACCTGGCAGGCTCCTCTGGGGTGGTACAAGGCACCAGTGCCCCAGGAGAGGAAGTCAACTTGGGCAAGGTCTTCTCACCTGGTTACGTGGTATCCTTCTTCTCCCTTCCTCCAGCCAGGAAAGTCAGACTTCAGTCCAGTGCATTTAGGCCAGCCTCATTTCCCAGCCCCTCCCCTATCCCCAAATGGCTGATACCTTTCCTTGGAGATCAGACTACGAATTTAGTGCTGGAAGGAATTCCAGAAGCCGCCCCATCTAAACCCCTCTTTAAGCAGATGAAGAAATTAAGGCATGACTTGCCCACGATCACACAGGTAGGGTCAGAGGCAGGACCTGGTCAAGTTCAACACCTTTTTCCAGAAAGGACGGCTCATCTTGCCTAGAGTCATGAAACATTACGGTTGAAAAGGACTTCCTATATATTCAGTAGGGTGGCTAGGTGGCATAGTGGATAGAGCACTGGGCCTGGTGTCAGGGAGACCTGAATTCAAATCCAGCCTCAGATACTTACTGGCTGTGTGACTCTGGGTAAGTTAACTTAAATCTGTTTGCCTCAGTTTCCTCATTAGTAAAACGAGCTGGAGAAGGACACGGCCAACCACTCCATTATCTTTGCCAAGAAATCCCCAGATGGGGTCACAAAGAGTCAGACACGACTGAACAACATATATTTGGCATTAAGTTTTTTAGTATGTTTAGGCCCCCCCCAACAGGTGGGCACTTGAGGGGCAGGGACTCTTGTTCCGGATAAGAGCTTGTTTTCACTGAATTAGGCTGAGGTCACAGAGGGTCACAGCCTACAGACCATGCAGGTGGTCATTTTATTGAGGACAGGATCAGGAAACGCATGGGACAGTCACACGGTGGAGGCTGCTGGGGAGGCCCCCACCTGGTCCTGTAAGCCCTGGGTGTAGGGCTGTGAGAAGAGGAGGACCTCAGGCTCCAGTGGAGGCCCTGGAAGAGTCTGTGCTGCCTCCTTCAAGGTCAAGGTCAGTCTTGGTGTCTATGCTTAAGAACCTTCTTTAGCAGCAGAAGAAAACTAGCCTGTGCTTCCTCCCAATGGCTCTGGCACAACCCGTATGCCTTAGGTGAGTCACCTAGCCTTCGTTTTCTTATCTGAAAAATGAGGACATTGGACTACAGAGTTCTTCCCAATCCCCATGTATGACTTGATGAGCCTGTGATTCCCCAGTGAAGAGCAGCTGCCCATCTTTGTATGGCTTGAAAACTAAGAATGGGACAAAAACAGACAGCAGCGAGCTCAACATGACCTGGGGGCCATAGTTTGCTGACCCCTGGTATAGTGGAGAGAGAGTGACTTTGAGGGCAAACACCTGAGTTCAAGTTCTTCCTGAGACACATACTGGCTAGGTGACCCTGGACAAGTCACTTAACCTTTGTGTGCACCTGGAAGTGCTCTATTATTTCAAGTTGAAAGATAGCTGTTCAGTTAAAATTAAACCACTAGTTCAGTTTTTTTAAAAATCCTTCCTTGGGGAAAAAAAAATCCTTCCTTGGCAGAGCGGTGCAATAGAATCTCAAGTCAGAGGCCCTGGGTTCAAATCCTTTTTCTACCACTTCCTGCCTTGGCTTGTTCTTGGTTTCAGGACATTCCCAGTCTATCTGTAGGTAACTGAATTCCTGTTCTCCTGTCACTTTTCCCCACTTGATTTCACTGCTCAGGGCAAACTGGGGACAAATGTAGGGGTCCTTGGGGCTCCCCTCTCCAGGGTCCTGATCCTTCTGGCTGCCAGGAATCCCATGGTCACTGTTGGCTCTCATGTGATTCCTTGAAAAGCCCACAACGTGGAGACCACTCTCTGTCTCTGAATCTCCCTCCTTGTCTGTCTGTCTCTCTCTCTCCTTCTCCTTCCCTGTCTCTCTCTGTGCACAATTCATTCCTTGGGAAAAGATCCAGGCAGAAGATCATGATGGGTCTGCTCAGCTAGAATGCCATCGAAGAGGAGATGGCAGGGGATGCAGGCCATGCTGGGAGGAGGAGGTGAGGAAGGGGCTTAGGAAGGACTTCAAAGCTGTAAGGTCTTTGGAGAAGTGATGGTAGAGTGGACAGAGTCAGCCCCGGAGTCAGGAAGACTTGGGTTCAAATCTTGCCTCCAACATATACTGGCTGTGTGATCCTAATTCCTTGTGTGATACTGGACAAATTACTTAGGCCTCTCCGAGCCTCAGTTTCCTCATCTGTAAAATGAGGGAGTTGGACTAGATGGTCTCAGAGGATCCTTCCAGTTTTAAATCTTATGACAAAAGCGAGGCCTTCTTCCCAGGGGCTGGAAGACAGTCCCCCCAAAGAACTAAACTGAGGGAGGGTTGGGAACTTTGGAGGGTGACTAGTCCTTTGTGGCTCTTCTTTCCTCTGAAAACCACTGCCCCCAAGTCCCCCTCTGCCTGGTGCTGGTGGCCCTGCTCTCCTGGCAGCACCTGTAAACCCTCGTCCAGCTGAAGCTTTGTGGCACACAGTCATCTACATTCTAGCGCACCCCCAGCATCATGGTGGACAGTCATCTGCATCCTAGCACACCCCCAGCCTCGAGGGAGGCCTGGCCCTGGAGGAAGGGCAAGGTACTTACCAGCTTCTGGAAGAGGTGGCCCAAGGTGACCTGGCTGTCCCACTGCTGCACCTTGGGGCAGAGGTTGTCATAGAATTCCTTGTGGATTTCATAGATGTCCTGGATCTTGTAGAAGATGGTCTCGATCTGCTGGATGGTGAGTACAGGCTGGGAGGTGGTGGCTGTGGCCTTGAGGGGTTTCATGGGCTGTGAGCAAGAAGGGAGAAAAGACAGAGCTGGAGTGAGAAAACCCAAACAGAATTAATCAAGAACGTGGGGAGAGCTTGGGGTGAGGAGACCTATGTCCAGATTTCAGGGGTTTGTGACCTTGGGCAAACAAACTCCTTAAATTCTGAGCCTCAGTTTCCTCATCCATAAAATGGTGACAAATGTGCTTGTACTCTCTACCTCATGGGGACAATGTGAAGAAAACCTGAAATAAACCTTAAATACATTAACATGTCAAGGACTCGGGGGGAGACTCCCTCCAATGATAACAATATATTATATAATAATACATTAAGATAGTAATGTAATTATCAATAAATTTATTTGTATTTGTTCATTATTTTTAATTAATAATTAATATAAATCATTAACAGCACTTTAAAGTTTGCAGCAAAGTGCTTTACAGGTATCATCACATTTGATCCTCACAATAACCCTGGGAGGTGGGTACTATTTTTATCCCCCGTTTTACAGATGAGTAAACTGAGGCAGGCAGCGCTTAAGTGACTTGCTCAGGGTTATACAGCTAGTAAGTATATGAGGCCAAATTTGAACTCAGGACCTTATGATTCCAGGTCCAAGCTCTCTCCATTAATAGATATTATAATCTGTCAGTACTTTTAGTCACAAAGGTGGGGATATTCATTCTCAGGAAAGTGAACTGACTTACCCAGGGTCATATAGCTAGCTAGGAAGCACCAGAGATAGGACTTGAACCCAAGGCCTCTGGCTCCACTGTCACAAAGGGTTACCCGGGGAGGTGCAGTAATTTCCCTGTGGTCGCTGAGGCACTGTCAGAAGCAGAATGAACCCCAGGTCTTCAGAGGATGTAGATCCAAAGGTCAGAAAGGACCTCAGATGCCAGTGAGTCCTCGATTTACAAATAAGGAGAATGAAGTGCAGCTGGTAACGTGACCAGTCCAGAGTCATACAGCTAATAAGAGTCGGGGCAGGATTTGAACCTAGGTCCTTCAGACTACAAGTCTGGTGCCCTGTTGACTAAGGCCACATTATATCTCAGAAACTTTAAAGTGTGTAGATAAATGCGAGGATATTTTTTTAATGGATCTGTGATTTCATTGCTATAGGAAAGGTCTAGTGAGGAAACTCCATCCACTAATGCCAGGTAGCACCTCCTTAGCAACTTCTAATTTAGAGTCAGTGAGAGATTAATCAAGGCACTTGCCTAGGGTCACATAGACAGCACTTGAACCCAAGTTCTAAACCAGCTCTCTCTTCATTAAGTCTTGCTGCCTTTCCTCTAAATGTGAGTTGTTATTATTAGACTATCTATCGCCATAGGGATGAGAGGGACTGGGGGGGACATCCTTTACCAGGGTCTTGCCCAGACAAGGGGTGGCACTGTACCCACTACATTAGGCCTGAAGCTTGATTTATCCTTGGGTGGGGCTGTCACAGGCCCCAACAGGCCACACTCAGCTCACATGGCAAAGAAACCCAGCATGCTGGGACCTGCCGGATGCTGGGACAGGGGCCAAGACTGGGCACCCATGGACTCCATCTGGAAGCCAGCCTGCAGGCTGCAGTCACTGGGCAGCGCCCTGCCAGGAATGCTGTAATGGCTTGTTTGCCTTTTTCTCTTTTTTAACAGGGTTCTCACTTTCCTCTGGGGAGGACCTCACCCAGTATTTCATGAGGCCCCTTCCACTCCCACTCTAGCAGATGGGAGGGTTAGCCTGGAACTTCCTCCTTGTAAACCCAGCCTCCCTTTTGCCAGCAATGGAGAGAGAAGTGTTGGGCTCTCTGGAAGTGGAGATCAAACAACCCCTTTCTCTGTGGCCTGGCCAATAGGATCAGAGGTTTCAAAGCCAGATGGTACCTCAGAGATTATATAATCCAACTCCCATATTTTACAGCTGAGGAAACTGAGGCCCAGAGAGGTTAAGTAACTTACAGGATCATCACCTCAGAGCTAAAAGGGGCCTCAGAGGTGACCTAGTGCAACAGATAGGGAAACTGAGGCTCAGGAAACTGAACTGGCTTGCCCGAGATCCCATCGCTATTTAGCATCAGTGATAGGATTTGACTTAAAGTAAGAAAACCATTGAACTAATAAATAAAACTAGAATCTAGTTTTATGAAAAAAAAACACAATAGAATAGATAAACCATTGGTTAATTTGATTTAAAAAAAGGAAGAAAGAAAACCAAATTACTAGTATCAAAGAGAGCATGTAATAGTTTATCTGTCAGATTTATGGATAAGGGAAGAATTTAGGACCAAAGAAGATATAGAAAGCATTACAAAATGTAAAATAGATAGTTTTGATTATATAAAATTTAAAAAGGTTTTGCACAAACAAAACCAATGCAACCAAAATTATAAGGAAAGCACAAAACTGAGGGAAAAATGTTTGCAACAAGTATCTCTGCTAAAGACTTTATCTCTCAAATATATAAAGAACTGAGTCAAATTTATAAAAATACAAGTCATTCCAGAATTGATAAATGGTCAAAGGATATGAACAGGCAGTTTTCAAAGAAATCATATCTATCTATAGTCATATGAAAAAATGCCCTAAATCACTATTGATCAGGCAAATGCAAAATAAAACAACTCTAAGGTACCACCTCACACCCATCAGGGTGGCTAATATGACAAAAAAAGAAAATGTTGGATATTGGATGGGAAGTGGAAAAACTGAAATGCTAACGCACTGCTGGTGGAGTTGTGAACTGATCCAACCATTCTGGAGAGCAATCTGGAACTGTGCCCAAGGGGCTATAGAACTATGCATACCCTTTGATCCAGCAACACCACTGCTAGGTCTATATCACAAAGACATCCCCCCCAAAAAGAGAAAAGGACCTATTTGTACAAAAATATTTATAACAGCTCTTTTTGTGGCGGCTCAGAATTGGAAATTGAAGGGATGCCCATCAATTGGGGAATGGTTAAACAAGCTGTGGTATATGATTGTGATGGAATATTATTTTGCTAAGAAATGACAAGCAGGATGAGTTCAGAAAAACCTGGAAAGACTTACATGAACTGATGCAAAGTGAAGTGAGCAGAACCAGGAGAACGTTGTACACAGTAACAGCAACACTGTTGGATGAAGAACTGTGAATGACTTAGCTACTCTCAACAGTGTAATGATCCAGGACAATTCCAAAGGACTGATGGTGAAGCATACTATCTGCCTCCAGAGAAAGAACTGAATGACTGAATACACACTGGAGCATTTTTCTTTCTCTGATTTTTTTTCTTTTATTCAAGTCTTCTTGTACAAAATGATTGATACAGAAATGTTTTACATAATTGCACGTGTATAACCTATATCTAATTGCTTACCATCTCAGGGAAGGGAAAGGGGAGGGAGGGATAAAATTAGGAACTCAAAACTTTAAATAAAAATATTAAAGAAAAAAAAAAGAGAGAGATGCTTTGAACTCAGAGCTGCTGACTCCAGAGTTGAGGATTGCTCTACCACCATGATGTTGCTCCCATTTAGGCTCATCGTGTTTTCTTTTCACCGTGCAATGATTCTCCCTTTCCAGCAGGCAGGTATGTGCATGCCTGACCTGAGACCCTCTGGGGCCAGCAAAAACAGAGATCCATAAGTCTCAGGAGCAAATGGCAAGCTGTCATCACCCAGAATGGCCCACGGAATTAGCCAGATCAGAGCAATGCTCCCCTTTATTCCTTACCACACACATGGGTATTGGGAGCGGGGTGGGTGCAGTTCCTGACACCCACAAACCATCTGCTTTATGCTTCAGACACAGACTTTTCTAGGACAGCTGGTCTCCATAGGCCTCCCTGCTCTTGTGGCTTGCCTGGGGTGGGGGGGGTTAAGGGTGGGGAAGGAGCAAGGAGTGGAAACTGGCTGCTCTGTTTCTTGGAAAAGGAAAAAGAAAATGAGAAAGGGGAGAGAAGAAAAGGGACAGCATTGTCACCAAGTAGCTTATCTTTAAATTTTAATATATCCTCCAAAAAAGGGGGGAGAGAGGAGTTTCTTCTCCCTCAAACACTCCCTTAACTTATTCGCAAAATCACCAGCTTTCCAGGTGAGAGATCTTTTCACAGCTCCACTAAGCCAACACAACAGCGGCCCTCTGAGCAACCATCATGCCGGAATATGGAAAGAGAGCTCCAGCTTACGAGGCCTGTCTGCAGAGAGCTCTTCACACGAGGGGCTGTGCTCCCACTCCCGAAGAGCACACATGAACACGTAGGAAGATCACAGGCTCCTAGATTTAGAGCTGGAGGGGAACTTAGAGGCCATCGAGTCCAAGCTTCTCATTTAACAGATGAGGAAAAGGAGGTTAAGTGACTTGCTACTAAGTATCTGAGGCAGGATTTGAATCCAGGCTTTCCTGATTTTCATTCCATTGCCATTATGACATTCTGCCTCAGAAAAGCACAGGAGAACATCCACAGTGATAAGGGGTCTAGAAACCACAACAAAGGAGGAACGGTTGGGGCCATGGGAAATGGATAAGAGGATTTTCAATTTAGAGCTCAATAGGATCTCGGAGGTCGAGTCCAACTCTGTCATTTTATGAATGAGGAATCCAAAAATTCTAGTCTAACCCCTTCATTTTACAGATGAGGAAACTGAGGCCCAGAGGGGTCACAGATTCAGAAACAGAAGACATTTGGCAGTTCATCTGGTCTAGCGCCTCTTACGGGGCTGAGAAAAATTTGGCAACAGTAAAAGCTTCCTGAATGCGCAGCGATAAAAAATTAATTAAAAATCAAACACGTTATGAATCCGAGGTGTTTCTGGCAACGCATGCATCAGGCAACTTCACCGCAGCCTTGGTTCTGAACACAAAGCAGGGGCACTCTGCACTGAGATTGCCCTCCGGCCACGCAACACCAATGAAAGCTGCCCAGATCGAGTGGGAAATTTTTAAGAAGCCCTGATCTAGTCCAATCCACTCATTTCACAGATGAGGAAACTGAGGCCAAGAGGCCTCAAGGAATAAACAGCCGAGCTAGAATTTGGATCCAGGTCCTATAAGCCTCAAATTCTGTCTTCTTTCCCTGGCATTGTGTTTAACCTAGAAAAGAGAAGACTTGGTCAGGGGCAACATAAGTCCCTTCAAAGATTTGAAGGCTTCTCACACGGAAATGGGAGTAACCTAATTCTGCGCGGCTTGGGAGAGCCGGACAAGGTGGGTCGATGTCACACACACGCAGGGTTCAGCCGTACAAAAGGGAAGAACTTTCTAACGAGCTGTCTAGTGACTGAACTACCTCGCTGTGGGAATATGCATACTCCCCTGTCAGTGAAAGCAATCCAAGAAGAAGTGAGACGGCCATCTGTCAGGCATGCTACAGGAGCACTTCATTCACGGGCACAGAACGAAGGCTCATTCACAGATTTAGAGCTGGGGTGGATATCAGAGGCCATTGTATCCAGTCTCATTTTAAATGAGGCCCGGAGAGGTTAAGAGACTTGCCAGGTATCAAAGTCTGAGGGAGGTGACCTCAGGCCTTCCTAACTCCAACTCATACACATAAGCGACGAGCAGGGATTCAAACCCTTGTCCTCTCACTCCAAGTGGCAGAACCAATATCTGATCCCAGGGCCTCTGTCTCCCAATCCAGAACTTTCTATAGTGCCTCCCCCCAGCCCTCCCCAAGATGCATCCTCACTGCGCCAGGCAGGAGCCTGGATGCGATGACCCGAGACGCCTTCCCTTAGGTTCCAGGATTCTAAGTTTGGCATGCTGCTGACCTCGCTCTAGCCGGGCCTCCCCAGCAGAAAGTTCTAGGCTCAAAGTCTCCCTCTCTCTCTCCTACCTGTCTGAATGGGAAAGCCAGAACTCCCATGCTCTGCCAGGGGAGGCGTTCTGTCCGCTTCAATGGACAAACAACAACCTAGTTGCTGATCCCCCCAAACTCCAGGAAGGGAAGATTCTAGAAAGTAAAGAGCATGAGCAGCACATATTCTCCCTCACTGATGCTTGTGACGCCTTAGCCAACCAATACCACCGAGGGTCTGAGCGTGGAGTCAGAAGATCCAAGTTGGAAGCTGACTTCAGATACTTCTTAGCTGTTTCACAGGGTCATGGATTTAAAGCTTCAAAGGTCATTCTCTGTCCAATTCCCCTCATTTTCCAGATGAGGAAACTGAGAACCAGAGAGGCTCAGGAACTGAATAAGAGCTAATAATGACAATGGCTAACATTTCTATAGCACTGACCAGCCATTCTTTACGTTTGTGATCTCACTTGATCCTCACGACAACCCGGGAGGTGCTGCTATTATCCTCATTTTACAGATGAAGAAACTGAGGCAGAGGTAAAGTGATGTGCAGAGGGTCATGCAGCTAGTGAGTGTCTGAGGCAGAATTCGAACTCAGGTCTTCCTGACACCAGGCTTAGGCTGGCACTCTCTCTATGTCTCTCTTTCTCTCTCATCTATTCTCCCCCTCCCTTTCTCTTTCTGTCTGTCTGTCTCTGTCTCTCTCTCCTCTGATTGTGCGTCTCTGTCTGTCTCTGTCTCTGTCTCTCTGCTGAACACTACAGGGTGTAAGTGAAAGCCAGGGTCTCTGCTCTGAAACATTTTAACAATCTATAATCAGCCATCAACCAACATTTATTAAACATCTACGTTGTGCTAGAGCACTGAGATGCCAAGCGGTGGGGGCTCACAAAACGATGCCATCATTGAGCTCCCAGCCTCTGCAGAGAGATAAGGTGTCATGACAGATAACTAACTGTAAGCCATACAGCACATGACCAGGGGCATTAGAGAGAGGTAAAGTCATTGTGTGATATCCAAGGGAGAAGGCTGCACCCAACCAGGGACACTCAAATCCAAGACAGCATGGCCTGCCCGCTGACCTTTGAATAAGACACTCCTGACTCGATGACTTTGCACTGGCTGTCTCTCATGGCTGGAACTCTCTCTTTCCTCATCTCCACCTCCTGGCTTCCTTCAAGTTCCAGATAAAATCTCACCTTTTATAAGAAGCTTTTCCCAGTAGCCCTTAATGCTGGCACCTTCCCTCTGATTATTATCCCATACATGATTTCCTTGTACAGTTTTTATATTGCCTCTCCAATTAGAACATGACTTCCTTGAGAGCAGGATCTTTTTTTTTCTTTTTTTTGGCCTTTCTCTGTAGTCCCAGTCCTTAACACAATACCTAGCACACAGCAGGCACTTAATAAGTGCTTGTTGAGTGACAAGGTCTTCAGCAAGTAGTAAACAAATGGAGGCCTCGGATAGAGATAAAAATTCAGCAGTAAAGATAAGGAGAGCTGGAAGAGCTTGAGGCTTCAGCGAATGACATTATTTTCCATTGGGCGTAAATATAGGTAGACAGGAAGGAGAGACTAGAGAAAGAGAGATTAAAAATATGGGAAAGAGAGGGGATGTTGGAGTACTAGAGCAAAGCCCTAGCAGAGGTGGGAAGGCATGGCATCTTTCTCTGCTGTGATTGGAGGGAAGGAAGAAACGAGTGATGATGCGCCTGTCTGGGGAGGAGCAAGACAATGGTTGGTTGTAAAGGAAAGAAGGAAAGACTCAGGAGACTCACCATGGAGAAAGAGGCAGGGAACAGATAAGGGCTGGGGAGAAGGATTACTGGGCAGCAGCAAGGGGCTAAGCTAAGGCTGGAAATGGAGGCTGGATCTTAGCCTGGCTCAAAAACTGGCACAAAGGGGAGGCAAGACTAACTGAACAGTGAGTCTTTAGTAGAAAAATGTATATTACTATATACTTCAGTGCACAGTACAGACACTAAGGACTGTGGCTTAGAAATGGGGAAGAGACGTGGGCTGGAGCCACCCGGGAAGGCTCAAATGGGAGACATGGGGCTCAGGATTTGGATAGAAAGAAAGTGATGGGACATCAGACAGAGGAGGAGATAGCGCAAGGAAAGGCAGGGAGGTGAGAAGGGATTTGGCAATCTGTGAAGGAAATGCCAGGAGGGAAGGGATCATAGCACCCCCTGAAATTAGGGAGCAGTGATTTTAGGTTTATTTAGTGCTGGGGTTTGGGGATACACAGACGCCCCCACCCTACCCCAAGAGACCCCTGATTTCAGGGACTCTATGAACTTGGATAGAAAAAGTTTTTATTTTCATAATCCTCTCAGTGAAATTTGGCATATTCCTTACTTAAAAATATTTTTTTTTTAAAGAAGGAGTCCCCAGGTTTTGCCAGACTGCCAGAGGGGTCTATGATACAAAAAATTAAGAATATCTGATCTGGTCCAACTCCTTCATTTTACAAGGGGGTGCAACTGAGGCCCAGACAAGTGGCAAAACCTTGCCCAAGGTCCTAGAGCTGGTGAGTGACAGGGTCAGCACCAGCCTCCAGGTCTCAGGCCTCTCGGGGTTAGGTGCTTCTGCCGCCTAACAGGCTGAAGCCAGAACCGAGATCCCCCTGCTCCTTCTCTTTCCCTCTTGATTTGCCCTACCTCTCCTGGCTCTTCCCAGAATTCCAAGCTGGGAGAAGGTCCCTTCCAGCTCAGAATCTCCCGTCCTTTAACCTTCCTCTAAAATCACTTCCTCCTTCTGCCTTCTCTCTATGGCCTTGTCATCCCCTCTCCCATGTCTGGAACCCTTGGTGCTAGCTTTGATCCTTTCCTCTCCTTCCTGTTTGCCTTGACCCACGTAGGGCTGATGTTTCTCTCCCCCTAGTGTAGCTGAGAAAAGGTTCAGGTAGGAGAGTTTAAAAAGTACTTTTACTTGAAAACAAAGGAGAAAAAAAAAAAACAAGAGAGAATGCAAAAGCCTCAAATGGCAGGCAAGAATAACTCAGATTTCTTTAAGTTTACAATGTGTCTTCCTCCAACAACCCAAAAAGTCAAGGTCTAGAGGTGTAATGAATGTGGCAACTATGAAGGAAACACCAAGCGGGGAGGGACCATGGGATCCCATGTGGATAGAGCTGGGAGAGTCTTGAGGGTCCATCTGGCCTTATCTCTTTTTTTGCTTCCTGGCACCTTTGATGAAACCCAGGGACTCTTGCTCAGGATAGTGCTTTTAAATGCATAAAATAAAATACAAAGAATTGCAAAAGAAACCAATTCAACTGTTTTATCACATACAGTTATAAATTTTTTTTTTTTTAATTCATGGACCTCAGGTTAGGAAATGATAAATACGATTATCTACATTTTACAGAAGAAAAAAATGAGATGAATTGATGAGAAGCAACTTGCTCAAGCCGGTGGCAGGGCCAAGATTGAGGCCTAGGCCTTGGCACACCAGGCCCATTGCCCTCTCTGTCATCCAGCCACAGATTGGCTCTGCCAGGCACCAAGTCCTCACTGCAACCCTTTCTACGAGGTCATCTCTGTCTCCAGGCCCCTGGCGATCTGACCTTTCACTGAAGGCCCTGCACCCCTGGGCCTACCTGCCCTCACAGTGAATATGCTCTGGTGCCCATCTGGCCTTCATTCAGCCATTAAGGGGGTTCCTGTCTGTCTCCTCCAATTTCACTTTCACTAAGTTCCTGTTTCCTGTCTGAGGGACCTTTCTAACTCTTGACTCCTTTGCAGGGCAGAGAAAATCAAGCAGGCTCCCAACTCCAAGAATGCACAAGCTCAGGTTCCAAGTCCCTCCAGCTTCCCCAGGCTCCCACAGATGACTCACTCAGGTTCCTCCCCGATCCCCGGGGAGATGTTTTCCAGAATCTTATTTAAGCAACATAAAAAGTAAAGCAACAACAGGCAACCTTTACCTCCTTGAGCAGGGATTTAGTGTGACAGACAGGAAGGGAAGCCGAGTATGGAGGAGCCGGTCAGGTTTGAATCTTGAATCGGCTGTTTGCTGCCGGGATGACTTGGGGACGAGTCACTTGAACTTCCTGAGACTCAGTTTCCTTATTTGTAAAATGAAGGAGTCGGATTTGCTGTTATTGTTCAATCATGTCTGACTCTTTGTGACCCCACTGGGGTTTTCTTGGCACAGATATTGGAGTGGTTTGCCATTTCCTTCCCTAGCTCATTTTACAGATAAAGAAACTGAGGCAAATAGAGTTAAGTGACTTGCCCAGGGTCACACAACTAGAAAGCGTCTGAGGCTGGATTTGAACTCACAAAGACTCATTTTCCTGACTCGATTAATTAATTAATAGCTAACATTTATAGAGCATCTACTATGTGCCAGGCACTGCGCTAGGTGTTTTACAGATATCATCTCATTTGACCCTAACAACAATTCTGGAGGTAGGTGGGGTGATCATCCCCATTTTACAGATGAGGAAGCTCAGGCACACCAAGGTTCAATGATTGCCCAGGGTCACACAGCTAGTGAATATCTGAAGCCAGATTTGAACTCAGGTCTTCCTCCATCCAAAGACCACTCAGATCCCTTTAAGCTCTGCACTTCTGATCCAACAAATAATAATAAGCTTTATCCCTACAATGTATATCGGGGGAGGTATTATATCAGAGTGGCTTTATCAGTCAATTAACCAATCAGCATTTCATATGAGAGGGAATTCGGAGTCAAAAGATACAAGTTCAAATCCCAAATCAGCCATTTAATACCTGGGGTAACCATGGGCCAGCAAGTAGACCCCATTTTCCAAATCCATAAAATGGGGCAGGGAGGGTTACTGGTGGTATAAGATAAGATAAAGCCTCTGAGGTTCCTTTAAGCTATATCTACATCGTGGATACAGATATATATAGATACAGATCTATGATCTATGATCCTATGACTAACAGGGTTTATCCTATCAAGGTATCCTCCTACAGAGGAAAGGATGAATTTAGAATTAGAATTCAAGTTCTAGCTTTGCCATTTGTGACCAAGTGCAAGCAAATGCCTCCCCTTTTCAAGGCCTCAGGGTTGCCCTGTTTATAGAAAGAGAAGACTGGACCAGACAGCCTTTGGGGACTCTTCCAGCTGGGATCCCACCTACTACGATAGTGTGACTTTAGGAAAATAAGTTCCCTCTCTGAGTCTAAGTGCCTTCATCCATATAATGAAGGGATTATGCCGGATGACCCTCGGGGTCCCCCTTCCGCCTCTAAACCTATGATGACAATGGTAAATACACACACACACACACAAATGTACAGACAGACACACACGCACACACACAAAGCCCATGGGACCTATATTCTTTTATCACCAAAGGTCTCCTCTGTGAGCTCATGTAAGACCACACATCTTGGGAGGAGGGGCTGGAACTAGTTTCCCTTTTGGGAACAAGAAAGAAACCACTACCCAGGCCCCAATGAAGAGAATCCCTCAAGTTACCCAGTGACTCATTGGAAGGGCCAGGAAGAGGAATTAGCATTCTAAGCCTCCAGATTCAGTTCAGTCTCCACCTGAGTGGGGAAGGCTTTGCCACCCACCTGCAAGGATAAGGAACAAGAGAGAATGGACACCTTCCCCCCACCCAAACCCCCACAGAAGCTCTCACCAATCTCCCCACACAGCACCACTAAGAAGCCAAAAGACCTGGTTCCTCATAGACACCCCTGTCTGGGAGAGAAAGGGGAAGATGTGGAGGCTGTCCAGCTTCTGTTCACATGAGCAGGCCTCAAGGCTAGTGACTCTGGACAACAGCAGAGGGATGGCCAAAGGAAGCAGGAGCAGAGGCTCCAGGGGCCTTCCATTGTTCCCCTTTTGAGCTAGCATGGAGAGAACCCCTCAGCTGGGCCAGTATACCCGAGATTTCTTTATTCTCTCTCTCTCTCTTTCTCTGTCTCTCTGTTTCTCTGTCTCTGTCTCTCTCTCCCTCCCTCCCTCCTCTCTCTTTTACAATAAGTTTTTATTGATGCCCCCCCCACCATTTTTTTAACATCATCATAATTTCCCCTGGTATCCCTCAACCGCCCAGAGAGAAATCCTATATAACAAATAATATCTTTAAAGACAAAAAGAAAAAGAAGAGGAAAAATTCAGTATAACTGATCAATACATTGAAAAAGTTTATAAATATGTGCAATGTAGCCCACTGCGAACTTCCCCAAGGGGGGCAAGTGGGCCAGGATGCACTTTGGGACTTTCAAGGCAACTACTGATTGGCCATAACAGGATTCCTCTGCATCTTTGAAGTTTTCCAGCTTTCTTGTAACTATTATATCACTTCTACCCTTACGGCATTCCATCAAGGTGGAAAAGAGCTAAGATTATCTCCCTCCCCAATTTTACAAAGGGAGCAACTGAGGGTCAGAGAAGCAAAATGACGGCTTCAGGCTTGAAACCCAGGCTGAGAATCAAATGAGCTAATAACTGTAGAGCACTTAATATTTAACATAATATAATATCTGTAAAGTCCTTCCTCCTCCTCCCTCCTTCCCTCCCTCTCTGTCTTACTCCTCCTTTCTTTCTTTCCTTCCTTCTCTCCCTCCCTTCCTCCCTCCCTCCCTCCTTCCTTCCTTCTTTCCTCCTTCCTTCCTACCTCCCTCCTCCTTTCCTCCCTTCCTCCCTCCCTTCTTCCTCCTTCCCTCTCTCCCTCCCTCCCTCCCTCCTTCCTTCCTTCCTTCCCTTTCCCTTCTTTCCCTGCCCTACAATATATGCTCTGCTGACCTCTTGCTGTTTCTCACAAAGGATACTCTGCTCCCCATCTCTCTGCCAGGAGAGACTCTGGCTGTCCCCATGTCTAGGATGCTCTCTCTCCTCCCTCTGCAGCTCAAACTCTACCTGCCGGAGGAGGCCCTTTCCAGCCTGAGCTGGCTAGAGCCTTGCCCTAGAAGACAACCTTCTACCTACTGGGCACACGCCTATTCATTTATCCTCTGTCTCCTCCATTAGAATGGACGCTCCCCATCTGTGCTTGGCACAAAATGAACGCCTTAACAAGAGTGGGCTGATTGGCTGATTCTTCCCAGGGATGTTTGGAGGCTCGATGGAGTCTGCCTGGGAGGGTCCCCCAGCTCAGGCCCCCCCGAGTCCATCACTCTCTCTCCTAACTGGCTCGGGGCTGCAGTATTTGAATGCACACTGTCTTATCTTCCCCTGGCATCCAGTCTGCCAGCCCCATCGCATCTGTAACCAGAGCTCAACAGGAACCTGGAACACACAAGATTACTTAATCCCCAAGACAGTCAGAAATTTCCCATCCCCCTGCACCCCAGGGCAGGGACAAAGAAACAAGGAAGGACTCATTTCCCCATGAGTCTGTGTATGAGTGTGTGCGCACGCGTGTGCAAGTGTCTCCTTCCACCCCCCCCCCCCCCCCCCCCCCCCCCCAGGACAAACACAACCCACCTAGCACCAAGATTACTCTCATAACCAGGAAGTGTGAAGAGAACATTCAAACCATCTGGGAGGAGGGAGGAAACTATAAAGGGCCATGATACAGAGGAGAAAAAGCCAGCCAAGGGGGCCTGCTCTTCTTCCCCCTTAAAAGCACACAGCTCATCCCTTACTTCCAACCTGGCCAATGACATGCAAGCTCTGTGGGCAACAATAGAAGGAAATGCCCGTTTTTACCCCTTGTAGCTGGGCTACCCTGGCTGTCAGGGTCCTGGCTAAACCTCTGGAGCCTGAGCAATGTACCTGCCCACTTCCTCTTACCACAGATACGGCCAAGCAACCAGACACTGGGGCTGCCGGGCTGGAGAGAGGAGGAGGCTGCTCACCCATTCAGGGCCAGGAGGGCGCGCGCGCGCGCGTGCGTGCGTGTGCGTGTGTGTGTGTGTGTGTGTGTGAGAGAGAGAGAGAGAGAGAGAGAGAAAGAGAGAGAGAGAGGAGAGCAGGAGAGAGGGCCTTAGAGATGTTTCAAAAGACACCCAAAATGAACCTGGACAGTAGGCTCCAGCTCTTCTGGGGCCTCTCTACAGGCCATCTCAGCATGAAGGGGCCAGACAAGATCTGCTGGCCGATGAGAACTGAGCAGAGGGCCTAGGAATGATCCCTCTGGATAAAGAAGTCGCCGTGTCTCCCTTCAGAAAATGTTAACATGCACAGAACCAGACTAGCACCCATGAACGCTGTCCCCTCCTGTTAGGTCTGAGGGAATCTATCCAAGTCTGACAGATCAAAGGAGAGAGTGACGGACTTGGAGCCAGAGAATCTGGCTTTGCGTTTGGGACTTTGGGAGAGTCCTGAACAGCCATAGGGTCAGAAGTCTGGAGCAGGATGGGACCTCAGAAGCCACTAAGTCCAACTTTCTCTCTCTTTTTTCTTTCTTCTCTATTTTTATATCATATAAAAAAAAAATTGAGATCCAAGGAGCTTAAATGACTTACCCAAGGTCACTCAAATAGTAAGCCACAATTAGCAGGATTTGAACCCAGATCCTCTGACTCCAGAGACAGTGATTTTGTTACCTAATGAGCCTTGGTTTCCTCAACTATAAGATAAAGGAATCAAACCAAATCCCTCCCAGTTCTGCGATGCCATGGCTTAAACAGCATGAAAGGCAATGGGGGAAGTAGTGAGGGCCCTGATTTAGGCCTCAGGGAGGTCTTCATTCAAACCCCACCTCAGATACTACAAGCTACGGGACTCTGAGCCTCCATCTCAACATCTAGAAAATGAGGGAATTGGACTCCATGACCTCTCAAAAGCCCCGTGCAGCTCTAAGTCAACAATCTCATGAAAACAAGCTCTAAGGTCCATTCTGCCAAACCAACATTCAGAGAAGTCCCCGGGGCTTCTCAACTAAGAGCAGATCGGACAACACTGACAACCAGCACCTCCGTGCCACCCCCCTGCTCCATTCAGCCATGCCCTGGGGCAGAAAGCAGCCCTTGTGATTCACAGGGCACCCTCCTGGAGAGCACACAGAACAAGTGCCCACTCTGTCTCCCAATTAGGAGCCGGCATCTGTCAGTCTATTTCTGCTTTGACATTTATTATCACTCTTTCTTTGGGTCATCATTGTCTTACATTGAAAACCCAGAAGGCAGAGGATGACTTTGGCCTCCATGATTCTCCACAGCATCTGGGCACAACTAAAACATCTTTTTTGGTGCCCCTGCCATCCATCAGCATGGGCAGGGCAGTGCTGTGGATGGTGAACTGGCCTTGGAGTCCGCAGGGCTGAGTTCATACACTGCCTGTGGGACCAAGCTGCTAACCCTGGGTTGCTCTGGGAAATGCTCTAAGATCATCAGTGACAGAGGGAACAGCTCCCAGGGAAGACATTTCCCCAATGAAATCACTGGCCTGCTACAAAAAACAAATTAGGATGTGCTCGTAACTTCGTAAAAAGCTCTTCTAATTGTCGACTCATCTGATCATCACAACCACCCTGTCAAGCAGACAGGGAGAGTACAGGCAGCATCCCATTTAGAGATGAGGATGCATGGGCACTTAGAGATGAAGTCATTTGCCTAAAGCCCTAAAGGGGCAGCGGGTGGGTGGGGAAGAAAAGGGCAGTCAGGCAGACTTGCTGAAGCCTAGGCCACTCCTCCAGTTCCCCCAAGCCTCAGAATGGAGGAGAGTTTGTACATCTGCTGAAGAGCCCTGCCTACTGCTCAATCAGAGGGAGAAACCTGGCCTACTCACCCTTCCTCTCTTAATCAAAGAAGAGCTTGGCTCCCTAGGGCTGGGAGCAATGATAGCATTGGGGATATGAGGCACAGGCCCACCCTAGGTGTACGTATGGAACCGGCCAGTTGGACAGAGAATGACAGAGATTTACAGGTAGAGAAATGCCCCTCTTCTCTCCCATCTAGACTCTACATTCCATTTCCAAAGGCAAAGAGGCTGAAACAATCTGACCACAGAGGGGCCTGGAGGATCCCGAGGGCACTCACCAGCAGCAATGCTTCCAGCTGGTTGATATAGATCTCTTCACTGGCTAGGAATCCTGAGAGAACGAGTTTCCTCATTTCCAGCCCTTTCCCTGCCTCCACCTGAGGGGGAGAAAAAAACAAACAAACAAACAAACAAAAAAAAAAAACGACAAACCACGTTATGAGTAGAAAGGTTAAAAAAATCATTAGGCTGCAGGCAGTTTCCCTGAGCTGATTCCTCAAGATGTCCAGCTCCAAGGACCCACAACCAGACTTCCTTAACCTCTAGCAGAATCCTCATTCCCCCTAAGGCTCTGTTCCCATGTGGATGCCAGAGTTTTCAAGACTCTGCTTTGAATAGGGCTCAGTGAAGAAACTGGATGACTTCATCAACTTCTGAAGTTTAAAAAAAAAAGGAGCAACGATGAGGTATTAACTAACCCAGGGCAGGGCATTTCACTTTTCGAGAGTCTTAGTTTTCACATCTGTAAAATGGGGATCACAGGACCATAGAGTAAGAGATTATTGAGTTTGCTTAGTCCAAAGGTCAGCAAACTATGGCCCTCGGGCCTGGTTTTATGTGGCCCCCAAAAGCTAAGAACAGTTTCTAATTCTGTAGTTTGCTGCCCCTCAACTAAGCCAATCTCTTCATTTTACAAATGAAGGGACGGAGGTCCAGAGAGATAAAGGGCCTTACCGAAGGTTACAGGATTTGAACTCAGGATCTCAGACCCTAAATCCAACATTCTTTGACCATATCAGGTTAATAATAGCATGTATAAGGCTGTTGTCAGCTCCAATGAGATTATGGTGTAAAGCGCTCTATAAGCCTCGCTTAATATGCGCTGTAAATGCTCACACCATCTCCTACCTCCATGTCTTTGGCACAGGCTGTTAACACCTCCTGCCTGGAAGGCTCTCTCTCCCAGCCTAGGAATCTCAGAATTCCCAGCCTGTGTTTAAGGCTCGGCTCAAGCACTACATCCTTCTGCAGGGCTTTCCTGGTGTAATGGCAAGCAAGGTGGGACTTTTTGGTGTCTTTTGTTTTAGATTGCTTCTCAGCACTAAGGCAATCAAGTGCCTTTGTTTGTAGGAAGGCCCATACCCTTTTGCTAATTAGGTCACAAGAAGGACCTCAAGAGATGTGAAGCCCTCCAGCCCTGAAAAAGGGTACATATACTCTGAGGGTAGCCGTTAAGCTAGATCTCTCAGAACTGTGGGAGGAGAGGTTTTGCTTTGGGGGCTTACTCATTGGAAGAGTGTTTGGGTGATTTGGCCAGATGAGACTCTGGGTAGCCATGAAGGAGCCACCCGCTTTGAAAACCCAGATGTTGATGTTTTGCTCTCTGGTAACTACGTATGTATTGCTATGGGACAGACAGTTAGAAGCTCTGTCTGCTGATTTGCATTATTTGCTTTGTTTATATAATTTCTGCTTGTAATTTGTTTGTATTTTCTCTCAAGTTCAGGGTGCTGACTTTTCCCCCTGACCTAAGTGAATGATATATGTATGTTTAATTAAAGTGAGACTGTAAACCTCTTAAAGTTGCTTTCCTTAGAAAAGCAGCTCAAAGAACCTGTGCTAGCAGCCCTCCTGTGTGCTGGTGTTATTGGCCTTACAAAGTGGCTGAAAGTAGCATCATTGTTACACTTGGTCTCTCCCCACTGCTTGGATCACCATCACTAATGGCAATCTGTAGCTTTTATCTTCTTGGTTCTCAGGGCTATCTCCTTCATTAGAAAGGCAGTTTCTGTGTTTTTCTGGCTCCCTAGCTCTTAGCACAAGTGGTTAGGGCTTCATAAAGGCATGGTGATTTCTAGTCCCCTTCCCTTTCGGGGTTACTTTCCACACTTGTCTTGTAGGTACCTAGTTATTTCTATGTCTTCTTCCCAATGACATTGGGAGCTCCTGGAGGGAAGGAGCTATTTTCACCCATCTTTGTATCTTTAATACTTAGCACAATTCTTGAGTAAGCACTCAAAGACATATTCAATCCATCATCGTTAATAACAACAATCATAATCTTTGGGGCCATATATCTGAGCCATCTTCTTATGTTTCTGCTATGCAAGTATGTGCCTAAGAGTACCAGGATCCAGCCAGGGGTCCAGCTATTCCCAACCGGCTAGGAGAGGTGGGACTTAAAAGTTGACCACCAACCCCACTCCACAGAGCCAAGCATCAATGTAGTGGCACCTTCTGAATCCACAGCTTCCCCGGAGACATAGAATACAGATGAGTCCTGAGCCGAGAGGCACCCAGGCTACACTCCTGGGATCCTGAATTAGGATGCATGCCTTCTACTGTGACTAATATGAAATCAATAACAACATTAATATAGTAATATAACATTGATAATAAATAATATTCTGTCCATGGTAATGATTTCACCTGAATTCACACAGCATGATGTCAATGGATAGAGAGCTAGGCTGGGAGTCACGAAGAGGGGTTCAAATCCTACGGCAGATGCTTACTAGCTGTGGGACTGAGGATAAGTCACTTAATTTTTCTGTGACTCAGTTTCCTTACCCATAAGATGATGGCTTTAAGGTCCCCTCCAGCTCTAAATCTAAGCTCCTAAGATCCTATAAACCTGAATTTCCCGGACTCTTCTACCCTCCAAATATCTCATTCTTTCCCGTCACTAAAAAGGAGTCACTTTCGGTTGGAATCAGAAGTGGTCAATGTCAAGGCAACAAATCAACCCACAAACTCTATAAAGGTTCAGGAAATTAGAGAATTAATAAATAGGGTCACTGGGTCATAGGGTTTAGAGGTAGATGAGGTTTATTTAGCCCAACTCTCTCATTTCACAGATGAAGAAACTGAGTGAAGCCCGGAGAGAAGGCAATGATGCAATCTACCCAAAGCTGCTGCTTCAAAGTGTGATTGCACATTAACACTAGTTATTCTGGGGAAACTAAGGCGCCAGTGGAGTGAGCAGTTTTGGGAAGAGATTAACATCTGTGTGTATCAGCAGGGACTAAGATACTCTCTGATTCAACTAATTTCTTTTTTAAAGACTTCCATTTCCAAATGCAACTTCTCGGTTACTGAGTAATCAATATTTTATTTTCACATCTTCATTTCACTAGGATGACTTTCTAGGGAATGTTACCACTCAACACAGGGAAAAGAACCCTGAACTTGTAGCCAGAGAATCTGCATTCAAATTTTGTTTGCATCCTGGACCCCTCTAGCAGTCAAGTCTGGTGAAGCCTATGTGCCCCTTCTGAGGAGCATGTTTTTAAAATAAAATATGCAGGATTGCCAAAGAAATCAATTATATTGAAATCCAGTTATCAAGATATAGATTTTTTTTTTAAGTTTATGAGTCCCAGATTAAGAATTTATACTTTACAGGGTGGGAGGGAAAGAGTGACCTGTTCTTGAAACAACTGACATATCTGGATGAATCTTAGCCAATCGTCTCATGCCAAGAGACAATAATGATCTCTCCAAGGGGACAGCTCTCAAGCATCACAAACAGACCCCAAGTGAACAATGTCACCAGACCCTCTCAAAGCGCCAGGACCATTCTTCATGACTCCCCAACCCTTCTAAAATGACATTCTCCTTCTTTGGGAATGATAAGACTATGGCTTTGGCTCCAATCAGCTTCCTGCTTCCTAAGTGAGACCTGCAGAGAAATCCAAAAGTCCACACTGCTCCTTCGGCCTATTATTACTGTCCCTGTTGCTCTTGTTGTTAAAGTAGCATTAATTAAGCCTGTGAACAAAATTGAACATCCATACCACTATCATTATTATTACTATATTATTACAATTAATATAGTCATCATCATTATACTGGCTAGCATTTACAAAGTATCTATTATGTGCTAAGTGCTTTAACAATTATTATCTTATTTGAACCTCACAACAAGCCTACGCAATTGTGTTATTATTAGCTCTGTTTTATAAATGAGGAGACTGAGGCAAATAGAGCTTAAGTCACTTATCTGAAGTATCTGAAACCAGATTTGAACTCACGTCTTCCTGATTCCAGGTTTAGTGTGTTATCTACCTTGACATCTAGGCCACTGATCCCTGGCTGAGCTCTGGTGCTTTGCCCAGGAAACCATATGTTATTCAATTATAACCAAGGCCGGCAGGCAGGCAGTCCTCACTGTGAATATGGTAAAATTCACCACCAGTAGGCTGGCCACGAGATAATGAATTCTTCTTCCATGGCAACCCATGAAACAATGAAAAATTTAAAAATAACCTTAGTGCTAGGAGGCCCTCTTCTATTTCCACAGTGACGGTGGTGAAACAATACAAATAACCCACTTTTTAAACATTCTATAAAAAGAAAGATGGCATGGTACATAGATGGGCTAAAAGTTGGCTCAGAGCTGGGAAGGCCTAGGTTCAAATCTTGGCTCTGACATATTGTGGCTGTATTACACTGGGCTAGTCACTTCTCCAAGCTCTAGGCAGTTCTCTAGGCCTCAGGCTGGAGCTCCTGATTCCAGGGAGCCACTATTGCCATAAAAATTAACTACAACAGAGGACAGGTCTAGGGACTGGACTATGATTTCAATGCTATAGAGAACACCCGGATGGGGAACACTCACCAGCACCACCACTCCATCCCACCCTACCACACCACACCACACTGCACCCTCCAGGCAGCAGAGCTGCCTAGAGTGCCAAAAGCTTAAGTGACCTGTCCAAGGTCACATGGCCATGTGAGTCAATAGTTTGGACTAGAACCCAAACCTTGCTGACTCTGGGCCAGCCCTCTAACCATTAGGTCATATTTAACTAAAGGTACTCTCAATCTGACATCTTGGTCCAATGACCAATAATTGGCATACTATTATAAAAACTGAACAGCATCAATGCTGAAATTCTCATTCTGAATGTATTAATGTAACTAACTAACGTAATTAAGAGGATGTGCCAGGCCTTATACCTTTATGAGGTAGGATTGACTCTGAGTTACAGAATCAATCAAAGCTGTAATAGGAACGCAACAGGAAGCACAACTTTGGGGGACATTTGGCTAACTTCATCTTGCACAGCTCTAATGAGCACAAATATAACCACAGCTCAGTCATCAACATCTATTGTGGAATGTAGAGAAGAGAAAGTCTATGAAGCCCACTTTCATAGATAAAGCCTTGGGTCTAGTGTCAGGAAGATCTGAGTTCAAATCCGGCCTTGGACACTTACTAACTGTGTGACCCTGGGCAAGTCACTTTACCCTGTTTGCCTCAGTTTCCTCATCTGTCAAATGAGCTGGAGAAGGAAATGGCAAACCACTTCAGGATCTCTGCCAAGAAAACCCCAAAGGGGGTCACGAAGAGTGGCACATGACTGAATAACTCCCTATTCTTTGATGCTCAGTGACGTCCATGACAAGAGGAATATAAAAGATGTGGCAAAATCTTTCAGAAAATATTAGTTCAAGAAATGAAAGAAAGCAAGGTTTTAAAACTACTCAGTAGCCTCTTATAGTATGAGTACTTTCTTCCAGAAGAGAGCTGGAAGGCACCAAACATTACAAAAATGAAACTGACTAACTTAGCAGACAGGAAACTGCTCATGATTATTAACATCAGAGTCATATCAAAATCAGATGCCTGTGCACAGTCAGCCCATTGACTAGTTAGAGGAAAGGTCTGTCAGTGTCTAATTAGAAAAGAAGCTTGGGGATGGGAAAAGGTACCATGAACAACTGCAATCTAACTCTAAACAAGCTTTGACATGGAAATGTGGGAAATGGGAAAAGGAAAAGATAAGGACCTTGATGGTCACAATTTTCTGAAAGAATTTAGCCCAGAGGTCATAAGGAGGAGGCCAAATCAGCCCAGAAACCACGTTCCCTGGCAAACTTCCTATTAACCTCCGGGTCAAGGAGAGAGATAGCAGCCAAGAACAAAGCAGATTTAGAATGGGGACTCATGGGTGAAACCATCCAGAGGACAACGACAGATTACAAATGCCTCATAGAATGCCCCAAAGCAACGAGGATGAAAATAAATCTCCAGGAAGCTGGGCTTTGGACTCTGCATGGTCCCACCATCCAAGAGCATTTATTCATACACAACATCGGTAGAAGGGCAACAAACACAAAATGGAACAGATCTGTTAGTGTCTCACATTGAATGACCTCTCAGGTCCTTCCCCACTGGAAATCTAACGTGCTTTGAACCGACAGGAGTAGGACAGGAAGCTCCCTCTCTTTTCAACATATAGTCTGAGAGAGCTACCTAGAGCAGGGTTTCTTAAACTTTTTCCACTCGAGACCCCTTCAATGCTTCTTAAACTGTGCGTCATGACTCCATAGGGGTTTAAGAAGCACTGGCTAGAGCACTACAATGGACTTGCTGCAAATATTACAGGAAGGACTCGAACCCAGGTCATTCTAACTTTGAGGCCAGGTCTCTGATGACAACACCATACTGTCTCTGCATTTCTAAGCTGATCTGCACTGCGCTTTGCACAATGGGCAGATATGAAACGTTTCTTGATTGACTGATTCTTTTTCATTATCAGTGGACCTTTAGAACACAGTCAAGGGTCCTATGGGATTAAAGGAACAGAGGATACTTAGAGCTGGAAGGGAACTCGGTGCCACCTAATCCAAGTTGAGAAAACTGAGGCCCAGAAAGGTTAAGTGATTGGCTCAATATCCCAACACAGCTCATGAGGAGCAGAGCTAGAATTGACCCAGATTCCTTGACTCCAAACACTTTCCACTGTCCTGGGATGCCTCCTTGAGACCCTACCAATGGGCTGTGATCTGGAAGGAGTGACCACAGAGATACTGAATACACAGCTCTCAAGATCAACACTATCCCACTCCCTCCTTCACCTCCAGAGCTTCACAGACATCCTAAACCCCATTCCAGAGCCGCACACCAGCATTTCCTGCGTCCCCCGGAAGAGAGACCCAAACCACCTTCTCGTCCTTGTCCTGACTTTCCAATTTCAGTCAATGGTACCATTCTCACAGGAAGATTTGATTCCTTAGAGTCAGACTCCTTTGTCTCCCTCTCCTTCACAGGAGCCCTATAGAATCTTCCTTTATAATGAAGCTCACATCTGCCTTTTCCTTTCATCACTGACCTAATCATGTCAGGCCCAATAATACTGCAATAACTCTTTAAAAAAATACAATTTTTACTTTGTCATTCTGAACTCGATGACTATCAACCGATACTTGCATGTCTTTATACAAAAACAGACAAAGAGGCTTGTCTAGGAGATCAAGATTCTCTAGCACATACAGCTTCCTTCACTACTGCTCCCTCTACCTACAATCTCCCCATTCCAATACATCTTCTATGCCAGCAGGTTACTCATTTTAAATGACAAACTGCACTGCTTTTGTGGCAGCAAAGAACTGCAAACAAAGTAGACGCCCAACCATTGAGGCATGGCTAAACAAATAGTGAATGGAATGAATATTACTGTGCCCTAAAAAAGATGACTATGAAGAATTCAGAGAAGTATGGGAAGCCTTGCAGGAACTGATTCAGAGAGAAGGAAGCAGAACACCTACATGTATAAAAACATTTATAGTAGGTCTTTTTGTACTGGCGAAAAACTGGAAACTTAGGAGGTGTCCATCAATTGAGTTAATGATTGAACAAATTATGGCACATGAAAATACCACTGAGCGCAGGGCAGCTAGGTGGCACAGTGAGTAGAGCACTGGCTCTGGAGTAAGGAGGACCTGAGTTCAAATCTGGCCTCAGACACTTGACACACTTACTAGCTGTGTGACCTTGCGCAAGTCACTAAACCCCATTTGCCCTGCCTCCCCCCCTGCAAAAAAAGAAAAAAAAAGAAAAAAGAAAAAGAAAATACCATTGGGCTATATATGAAAGGGATGGGTTTAGAGATACCTGAGGAGATATGTGTGAACTTATACAAAGTGAAGCAAGCAGAACGAGGAAAACAATTCATAACAACACAGTAAAGATAAATAACTTCTAAAGATTTAAGAACTCTGGTGCAATGACCATCTAGGATTCCAGAGAATCCAACATGGAGAAGGCTACCCACCTCCTGCCAGAGGGGTACAGATTCAGGGTTCAAAATGAGACATATACTTTTGGATATGGACAATATGGGAATTGTTTTCCTTGACTGTATATATTTGTTACAAGAACATTTTTTTCTTTTAAATGGCGGGGAAGAGTAGAGAAAAATAAACGTTTGTTAATTGAAAAATAAAAGGAAAAAAGTCCAAAATGAAGGAAGCAGAACCAGGAAAGTTAAATTAAAAAAAAGAAAAATTAAGCTGACCACCATATAATTATAATGACCAAGCTTGTTTCTGAACAAGAAACATGAGAATTCACCTGCCTCCTGTCCTTGCGGAACTGGGGAGCTATGGATATGGAGCACTGCATATATTATAGGTTTTGGTTAACATGGTAGTGTTAATTTTACTGTTTAGCTTCCCTCACCTTTCTTTTTTACTCTTTGTTGCAAGAGACAATTGCCTGGGTGGTAGAAAGAAAAGGACTATTTTGGGAAACTAGAGATGATGTGAAAATTTTTCAAATCAATTTAAAAAATAATAAATAGCCAGGTGCATATGTTTTACCCTCTACTCAAAAACCTTCCCTGGTTCCCTGCTGTTCTCAGGACAAAGTGCAAACTTTTTCTTTAGCTTGGTATTTAAGGTATGCCACCATCTGGCTCAAACTTCATTTAATTCCAAAAGGATTTGCCAGGGGGTTTTACTACATGCAAGAAGCAAAGCTGAGAAGGACCAGGAATGTCTCAGGCTCAGCGGTTTATACTTTATTCCACTGGCGATGAAGTAAATGAAGGTTTTTGAGCCTGGCTGTGATTTGATCAGAGCAGTGCATCAATAAATGAGCATTTATTAAGCACCTACTATGTATATGGACATACACAAAAAAAGCACAACAGTCGTTGTGCCCTTCTAAAGGTTTACATTTTATAAGGTGAGACAAAATACACACAAACTCTCTCTCTGTCTCTTTCTCCTTCTCTCACATATATACACACGCATGCACACACACACACACACACACACACACACACACACACACACACACCCATTGGCATAGGAGGAGACTTTGGCACAGTTTAGAATGGAATGGAAGGAGATATAAAAGACTTTGTCCAGATGAGAAGAGATGAAAGCCTGAACTAGGGATGCCGGAATCAGCACAGGAGGGAAGGGGATCCAAAGAAGAGACTGACCCTACACAGGAGCTAAAAGACAGGGAAAAGTCTGAGATAACCTCAAGGTCTGAGGAGGGGCTGCCTGGGAGGGTGATGGTGCCCAATACAGACCTTGACCCCCAGAGGGATCTGATCTACTGATGATGTGCTCTACGGAATCTTCTTGGGAGGCAGTGTCACATGGGATCATTAAGATAGTGAATTTTGTAACTGGAAGAGCCATTGGAGACCATCTTGGTCAAAATCCTTATTTCCCAGAGGAGGAAACAGCCATCTAGCAGTAGGCCTATATCCTGCTTTTGGTCTGCATTGGTAGAGCAAGATTCCCCATTGGGAATCTCCAATGTCAATTAAATCACAGGTCTGTTCCCCCTCCCCCAAATTCAATCATTTAATGAGCATTTATTGAGCACCTACTATGCACCAGGTACTGTGCTACTGCCACATCTTTGGTTACACTCATTTCTTCCTAGAATGCCCTACTATGTGACTGCAGACAAATCCTTTGACCTCTGTGGCTCTTAATTTCCTTACTATAAACTGAGGATTTGGCCTGGATGACCACCTGCCTAGAATGTCCTCCTTCCTCATCTCTCCTTCCTGGTTTCCTTCAGGTCCCACATGAAATCCCCACCTTCTACAAGAAGCCTTTTCCCCAGCTTGCTCTAGCTTGCTGCCTGCCCTCCATTGACTGCCTCCCAAATAATCCTTGTTTGTATGGAGTTGTTTGGGGGTCGTCTCCCTTTCTGATTGTGAGCTCCTTGAGAGCAGGGACTGCCTTGTGTCTGTCTTTGTGCTTAGCACAGTACCTGGCATGTAGTAGGAGCTTAATAAATGCATGCTGATTGACGGAGTGACCATCTTGTGTCCTCAGCAATCTTTCCCTCTTCTGGAGTTCCCAAAGCAAGCAGCCTCGGCCTCAGGTTTCGTACTAAACCCAGGCTACCTTGTATCACCAATCCCCTTCTTGTCTCTCTCCCTCCCCCAGCCAACTCAGCCCCTAGACTGCAGAAACTCTTTTAGACATTTTGTTTCCTCATCAGCCTAGCACACTGACCTACATACAGGAAGCTCCTTCAAAGGTTTGCTGCCACTGCCAGGAAAATGTACACAGGGTCAGAGATTGAGAGCTGGACGGGAACTCAGAGGTCCACTGAGTCCCACCCCCTTCATTTAATAAATGAGGAAAGTTGATGCTTTCAGGGGCTGAGCTAAGCAACGTGTCCAGGGTCACACAGCTAACAGAGCAGAGCTGGGATTCCAACCAGGCCCAAGCTGTGCTAGGAAATGTTTAACAACAAGCTCTCTGAAAATGAGGAGAAATGTGCCACATCTATTTTCTCCATCACTTTCTTAGGTCTAGACAATCAGAACAATAAATCAGGCCGAGTTGTAGCATTTGTTGATACCGAGTGTAAATGCTTATGCTGAAAATTTAACAATTGGCTCCAGGTGGCTCCAGCAAACCCCTCCCCAGGTCCCTTGGATTCCAAAACTAGAGCTCATTAGATTGTATCAAATCCTGTCTGGCATTTAAAGACCTTCCCAGTCTGGCCCCTTCCTACCCAGTGTCCTTATACTTTATGATTCAGCTACCCTGGCCTACTGGCTGTTCCCCACACAAGATACTCAATTTCCCAACTGCACTTTTGCATACCTGGCCCCCATGCCTGGAAGGCTCTCCTCCTTCACCTTCAACTTCTAGCTTCGCTGGCTTCTTTTTAAGATTCTGTCCAAATTCTATCTCCAGCAGGAGGCCTGTCCTGGTCCCATTCCTCCCCCCTCTCCTTTACCTAACAGATTACTTTCCTCTGTGTGTGTGTGTGTGTGTGTGTGTGTGTGTGTGTGTGTGTATAAGAAAATTGTATCTTGTTCTGGTCCCCCACCCATCCCATACTTCTAGTCAGCATAGTAAATTTTCTAGGTAGCCAAGATAAAGGGGCAATGATAGGGAATAAGATTGCAAAGGGGAACCTGGAAATCATGTACAGACTGTCCCAAAGATCGAAGGAGCGTAATTTACAAATTGTATCATATATTAACCAACATTCACATCCTGGTAATATGTGCTGAATAAGGGGAAAGAAAATATCTAAACGCTGCTTGTGTTCTGGTCCTGTGATATGTGAATTCCAGACAAAATCCAGACCCCCACAGCTCCAGACAGACCAGCAAAACATCACAAATGTGCTGATAACAGAGATGAGGACTTTCAAGTTTTACCAATAACTGAGATGCATGTTAATGAGCTAATCCCAAGGTGGCACAGATAGGAGCTGGTCTGCTTCCCCCTAAAGCCTGGAAAAATGAGATCTCGAACTCCTGTCCTGCCCCCAGTTCCAGCCTCTTCCCTCTCCAATGGGTCCATGCTGCTGAGAGATCCCAACTCGAAACCAAGGTTATGTGAGGGATTCTTTCTGTCTCGTTCCCCTCCCCTGCTCTTCCCCATCTCTGCCAGCCTTTCTTCACCACCCCAACCTGTCCCTATGCTGTCTGCCTTTGTCTGGTTTCTCACCTCTTGTTTCTGTTTTCTGTGCTTTTTGCCCCCATACCTTCTGTGTTTAATTAAAGTGGGATTGCTGTCCTATTTCCCACTGCCAAGCATAATCTTTCCCGGACACTACCCAAAGAACTGTGTGTGTTTGATGTACATAGCTGTTTGCTGGCTGTCCCCTCCATTAATATAGGAGGGACTGTTTTGCCTTTCTTTGTGCCCCGCCCCCAGCTTAGCACGGAGTCTGGAACAGAGGAAGCACTCAACAAATGCTTGTTGGCTAACTATACTACGATGACTCTCAATTCAATAAATATTGTCTCATAATATTTAATATTATATAACACAATAGACACATGCATGTACATATGTAAAAATATAAATATATATACATAAAGATAAATCTAGATAAAGATATATATCTACATAAATACCTACATTTACATATATATATATATGTATATGTAAATGTATACTACAGACAGACAGACAGAAGGCCCACTTTGCTAGGTACTGGGCTGAGGAGGACAGGGTCCAGGACCTCTGGGAGATTAGCCTGGTTTTTGGTTTGTTTGGGTTTTTGTTTTGGTCCAAACCTCTAATTTCATCAGCGCAGGCCATTCCCAGGAAAGACATTTCCGAGACCAGCTTCTGGTCTCAGAGAGCTGACCAGATGAAGGCTAGTGAGGGAGGCTTAAAGAGCCCACACAGATACCATAATGCAAAACAGGCTAGGAAGTGCCCAGGAGAAACACAAACCAAGGACAATGAGATAGTCAAAGAGAGGAATATCAGCCCATGAGTAAATATTTACTGAGAGTCTGGCTCCTGCCTTGAGCAGCAGTTTACAGACCCAAGCTCCCATGGCAGCCAGAACAGCCCCGGCACCTGCTAAGGTAGCAGGCTGGCCAAGGGAGGTTCAGAAAGCTCTCTGTAGAAGGGCATAGCAGTCTTCACCCGGCTGGAAATGCCTCAACCAAACTGGAGGCTGCCTCCACCCCAGACTGCTCTATGTGGCAGACTGTGACCCGACCTAGGACTTCATTGGTACAAGTCAGCAGAAAGCCCCCTCTGCTATCCATAAAGCTGCCATCTTCTAGCCTTGAAAGAGTTGCCAGAGAGGGGATCAGGGCAATCAAATGAATTGCCAGGGTCACAGGCAGTCTTCTTCAGAGGCAGGACTTGAATCTAGGTCTTCTTAGCTCTAAGACTACCTCTCTATATCGTCCTACACCAGTGGTCCTTTCCCAACCTCTGTTAATTCTGGGGCCTTTCCTCTCTTGATTATTTCTTATTTGTCCTCCATATAGCTTGTTTGTATATATTTGTTTGCACGTTGTCTCCCCCATGAGATTGCAAACTCCTTGAAGGCAGGGTCTGTCTTTTGCTACTTTTTGTATCCCTAGGGCTTAGCACGGTGCCTGACACACAGTAGGCACTTAATATTTATTGACAGACTGGTCCCTATTTAGTGGTTTGAAAAATCCTTGGGGGTTCACAAAGATGGTCCAAGGTGTTTATGCTAAAAAATTATTTAGTGATGCCTTAAGCAGTAAACAATTTTAGAATGTTATAAGTAGGGCATTAAATTACCCTGGGCGTTCACAGCTGCCAGTCATGTGCCATGTTCAAGCTGGCAAAGTGCTTTACCTACCTCATCTGTGAGCTAGGTGCTGTTATGACCTCCATATTACAAGTGAGAAACTGAGTCTCAAAGAAGGACACACAGCTAGGATGGATGCTAAGGGATATAGAGGACTGTGACAGTGGCTGTCCCTGAGGTAAAAGGTCCCTTCTTCTCCCTCTCCCTTCCCTTCCCTCCCCCTTCTTCTCCCTCTTCCTCTCTTTCCCTTTCCCTTCCTCTCCCTCCTCTCTCTCTCTCTCTCTCTCTCTCTCTCTCTCTCTCTCTCTCTCTCTCTCTCTCTGTGTGTCACACACACCAGTCCAGAGACCATAGCTTGTTTGCACCTAACTGTCTGCATGTTGTCTCTCCTATCAGAATGTGAGCTCTCAGGCATTGATTTTTGGGGTCTGTTTTTGCCTTCTTTTGTATTCCCAGCTTTTAGCACACTGCCTGACACATAGTAGGCTCTTAGAATGGGGAAGAGGGAATGAATGTCTAACTCCAAGGTCCACTGGATCATAGCCTTTCCTCAATCTGGAAATTTTATGGAATTTAAAGGTTAAACTGAGGGCCTGGCACCATGCCAAACACGTGGCACAATGTCCCCAAGCTGCTATAAGCTTCTCAAAGACAACACTAAGTAAGAAACAGGCAGGGTGGTCGCTCCTGGCGAGAAGCCAGCCAGGACTGTTGGCTCACTCCCTCTTCCTCTCCATGGCTTTTGAGCTAAAAGCTTCAGGAAGGGAATAGGTCAGACAGGACTTTCTCTCTCCATCCCTTGAGGAGCTGGCTTTTCAGGAGGCACACAGTTGGCTACCACATCCCTTCCCCCTCCTCCAGCCCAGACCCGATGCTGCTGTCACTCTGGCCTGACACAGAAATGGCTGGCATCATCCTGGGGGTCTGAGCCAACAGTCAGGCCCCCGCCCCAGCACAGCTGACTCAATGCTTCCCAGCCCCCTCCCTCAGAACACCTGCCCCAGCTGCCCTAATCACCTTCTACTTACTTCCTCTGGCACAAGTCCCAAGTGATAGGCTGGGACAGCTGCAAGGGCTATAGTCAAAGTCTGGCCTGACAGATGATCTCATTGGGGTGATAAGAACCTGACAGCGGTGTCCCCAACCCTGCCCTTGCCCCACCTCCTTATTCTCCAGCTTAGAGTCTGATGCCTTAGTTCAGCTGGGCTGGAAGGACAGAAAAGCCAACAATAGATGTGGCCTTGTAAGGGGGCCTCTCTCCCAAATATGCAGCCCGGACGAGGCTCACTAAAATCCTGCCACCGTGGCTGGCCCTGAAGACTTCCTCCTGCTGCCCCAAAGACCTTGTGACACCCCTCCCATCCAGGAAATAGGGAAGAGACACCTTAAGCAGCCCACGCCACCCTCTCCCTTCTTTCAAGGAGGAAAGGAGGCAACGGAAAATGGCCAACTCCCTACAGCTCAGCTGGGTGAGAGGGGATTGGACTGAAGGATGAAGGAAGTTTGAAGGCAACTCTCCCAGAATCAGTAACAAATTAGTGGGTCTTATTCGCATTTACAAATGGATTTTTCTGGTCAACGGGATCCTTGGAGAGGCCCCTGATCTCCAGCTGCCCCCCACAGCTGCAAAGTGCTCCTCATGAAGGACGCTCCTGTCTGAGCAGCTCGCTCCCCTTCACGAGAAGTCCTGCTGGATGCCTAGTGCTTGGCCTTTAAAGACCTTCCTCAGCCGGTCTGCAGCCCACCTCTCTGGGCTTCACACACATCGCTCCCCTCTGACACACTCTCCATCCCAGTCCAACGAGCCCTTCTTCTGTTCCATAGCCAGGAGGCTTTCCTATTACCATGGCTCCGCCCTGGCCACCCCCCTCACCCACCCCATGTCTGGAATGCATTCCCTCCTCATCTCTCAGATCTCTCTAGCTTTCAAAATCCCTGACATACTTCAATAGGCAGTTTAAGAGACAGCTACTCAGTGGGTAGAGCACCCGCCCTGGAGCCAGGAGGGCCCGAGTTCAAATGCAGCTTCAGACACTTACTGGCTGTATGACCCTGGGCAAGTTCCTTAACCCTGACTGCCTTTAAAAAATAAAAGGGCAGCTTAAATGCCATCTTCTCCATGAGGCCTTCCATAATCCTCCCAGCTGCTAGGGCCTCCTCCCACCCCACCCCTATGTCAAAATAAATCACATTCTATTTGTCTGCTATAGATTTTGTGTATATTTGTAAAAGGAGGCATGGTAGAGTGGAGAACGAGGTGGCTTTGGAGTCAGGAAGGCCTAGATTCAAGTGTTCCCTCTGACCCATGTGACCCTGGGCTTCCCCAGACTTAGTTTCCTCATTTGTAAAATAAGGTGGCTGGCCTAGATGGCCTCTGATGTCCCTTCAAACTCTAGATCTGTGATTCTCTATAAATACAATTGCTTTGAAAAGTGTAAGGCCCCATGCAAATGCAAGGGCTTGTTATTTTAGTTTACAGGTAATTAGTGACAGACAAGAAGGTCTGAGAAGGGAGATAGTGGAGGAAGCCAGAGGGAGCTAGGCCTAGGGATGAGTCATCAGAGAGAGACAGAAAGACAGAAACAGAGAGACAGACACAGACAGACAGCAAGACAGGCAGAGACAGACACAGAGACATACAGAGACAAGCAAGACACAGAGACAGAGACAGAGGCAGGCACACAGAGGGAGAGAGACAGACAAAGACAGACGGAGAGGAAAGAGGCAGGGGGAGGCAGAGGCAGGCAGACAGGCATAGTCTTCATGTCACAGGCGATGGGGGAAAGTGGCAGGATCTGTAAAAAATTCATTTTAACAAAGCTCCTTAAGACCTCTAAACTTAAAACAAGGTTTGCCCTCATTTGCCATCTACCCAGGGCTCTACAGTTTACAAAACATTTCTCTGGCACCAGCCCTGGGAGGCAGGTTATCGTACCTGCTTAACAAGTGGGGCACCTGGAGCTCAGAGACATCCAGTGACCAGCTAAAGGTCCTGTGGCCAGCAAGACTGGCTCTGAACCCCAATCTTCTTCTAACAGTTAAGAAGTCCAGGACCTTTGAAAACCACAGGAATAGGGGGAGAACTGCCTTGGACTCCAACCGCATACAAAGAAGAAAGTCTATGGATGCCAGACTGACTCAAAGCTCTCCTTGGCCCAGGAATCCTTCACTTTGTGTGTTCCCTGGCACCTCCTGGCCATCTGGTGAAGCCTTTGGTCCCCTTCTCACGATAAGGTTTTAAATAAGCAAAGGAAATGCTAAATCTCAGTTAGACGTTAGTGAAAATGAAGATGTCATTTTGTTCCTCCCAAATTCACAGATTTTCCTGAATTCTATCCATGGACCCAGGTTAAGACCCTTGTGCTTAGCAAGACAGATGCCCAATGCTCTAGAGAAGCATATGCCCACCTGGTCCACCTCTCTTCCACTGACAATATAACACCTGCTGAAAACCTGAGACAACCTGCTATAGGAAATAAGTGGGCAGCGAGACTCCAGGCCCAGTCTTAAGGCAGCGCTGGGCAGCTACATGGGGTCTTGGCTCAAAAGATGGAAGGGACTTCCACGCCAATTTCACTTAGGAGGAAACTGAGATCCAAGTCACCCGCGTGGGAAGTGGCTGAGCCAGAGATGTAGAGATGGGACACTCCAGGGTGCATCTAGGCCACCAACCTCATTGAGAAAACAGAGGCCCAGGGCGATGAGGTGAATTCATAGGCTCATGGGAGCAGAGATTTAGAGTGGGAAGGGGCCTTGTCCAACCCCCTCATTTTACAGATATGGAAACTGAGGGCCCAGATGAAATAGCTGCCCAAGTTTGCACATGCAGGGAGCCCCGGAGGTGAGATTTGAATGTGGATCCTCTGACTCCCTGCTACAGCACAAGTGGCCAGTCTTACATTCAGAAGAGGCCCCAAACCCTCTAAAGCCAGGAAGCAGTTACAAGACATAAGACATCGAGGAACTGCCACCAACAAGGATGTCTGGGACAGAGTGGGTGCCAAGGGCCACGAGACTTCCATGAGTCATTGCTTCAGCCTAAGGACACCCATGCATTAAATGGTGTTAGATCAGGTCACGAGTGTGCAAGTGTCAAGGTCCTACATGTGCCATCACCTTAGCAAGTCCTCACCTCAGAACAGGCGTCCAGCCCTGCCCAGTCCTCAGCAAGTGAGAGAAAGCATGGTGCATTGGAGAGAGGGCTGCCCTTGTAGCAGGAAGACACAGGTTCTAATCCCACTCCAGCCACTTACTACTTGAGTCATCCTAGGCAAGTCACACAATTCCTCAGGACCTCAGTTTCTGTAAAAATGAGTGGGTTGCATCAGATGACCTCTAAGATCTGTTCCTGCTTTAAATGAAAACCATGATCTTATAAACTCTAGCTCATGGAGAGAATGAGAAGTTCCCAGGGAACAGCATCACACCTCTCTCCTGGGAGCCTCAGTTGGCCCCTTGCCCATGGCTGGCCCTTGTGGCATGGCCACTGCCTGTATATGTGTGAAGGGTGAAGGGTTCAGCCATAAGCATGAGGTGCCAACCTGCTCCTCTGGCAGAGATGCAAAGTGGGTTTGTGCATTCATAAAAGTCCCCGAGAAAAGAGAGGTAAGTAGTCATGCAAATAGAGGCAACGATGGTGTGCTCTCCATCTCCTCAGTTCTGGCATGTGGGACGGGGTGGGGGTGGGGGTGGGTCACGACATGGGTCCTGGAGTCAGAGAAGAGCTCTTCAGACATCACCTCTAATGCTGCCTGCATGATCCTGGGCAGCTCAGACCTCACTGGGCCTGAGTTTCCTTATCTGGAGAGTTAAACTAGATGAACTCTAAGGTCCCTCCCAGCTCTGAATTCGAAATCCTATAAGCCTATGACTCCCTGGCTACAGAAGCTGGTCTGGGTTCAAATCCTACTTTGCCTACTTGTCATTAAATCACGTCCAACTTTTCACCACATCATTTGGGGGGTTTCCTGGCAAAGTTCTGGAGTGGTGTGCCATTTCCTTCTCTATCTCATTTTACAGATGAGGAAACTGAGGCAGAGTGAAGTGACAGGGTCACACAGCTAGTAAGTGTCTGAGGCTGGTTTTGAACTCAGGTCTTCCTGATTCCCAGCCCAGCGCTCTGTCCACTGTGCCACCTAGCTGCATTTACTAGCAGTAAGACCTCAAACTCCATGAGCCTCACTTTCCGCATCTGTAAAATGAAAGTTCAGACTAAATGACTGCTAAGGTCTCTCCCAATTCTAAATTCTGTGATATTTAATCTCATTACAGCTTTACACACACACACACACACACACACACACACACCCACCATCAGGGAGGGAGAAGGGAAGGGAAGGTAAATTGCAAAATGGGTATCATTTTACATAGGAGAAGACTGAGACCCTGAGGTTAAGTGTCCTGAGCAAGATTCCACAGCGAGCTCTGCCAGGCTAGACTGTACCGACGGTGGGTATTATAGGGGAGACTAGAAGTCATGTCTCCCGACGGATCCAGGTCCTGCACCCGAGAGGAGGCAGTCAGCATCTTCCCGGGTGAACCCAAGTCCGTACATGTGGGCATTCTCTCTCAGGCTGCTCGGCTTCTCTGTCTGCGGGCTCCCTGCCATCACTTAGTCACCAGCTTCCCTCCCACCTGCCCCCACCCACCACACATGCCCCCTCCCACCCCAGCAGCCGCAGAACAGAAAGTAAACGAGCAAGAATGCTAAAGTTAGACACGCGCTGAGAGGTGGGCCCAGGCTGGAAAGAAGGAGGGCGGTCGCTGCTCCCTCAGGCCCTGCTCAGAGCCCCCAGAGGCCCTGGCACCTCCCAGACTGGCCAAAGACTAGTAGAGGCTGGGGAGGGGAGACAGGGAGGACGGCTGATGCAACTAGAGAAGGCCAAGCTGGAGAGTCAAGAGGACTGCTGGCCCCTCTCTCTCCCCTCCCCTCCCCAACTAAACAGTACGTGCGGTGTTGGCCATGGGCAAGGCCACTGTTAGCAGGTGCTCCCCTAGGTGGGCCTCCCTCATCCAATTAACACTGAGGATCACAGACTCATAGATCTAGGGGGGAAAGGACCTTTTGGGCCATCTAGTCCAAATCTTTCATTTTACCAATGAGGAAACTGAGGCACATGGCAGTGAAGTGATTTGTCCGTGGTTACAAGTATTAAGTGTGAGAGGCAGAATCTGAACCCACGTCAGCTCTGTGACTCCAAAGCCAATGACTGCTCTTTTCACTGAACCAAGGTGCTTTAAGGTCAACTAAATTTTTTTGGTGGGGGGTGGGGTGGGGTGGATCTTTATTTTCATTGATAGGAAACTCCCAGTGAGAAAACTCTGTTCACCAATGCGGATCTGACCTACTCTGCAACTTACAGATTTAAGAGAGCTATGTGGGGGCTTGAAAGGACAGTGATTTGTCCAGGGTCACACAGTCGTCCTGGCTCCAAGGCCTGCTCTGTCCACTATGACACTCTGCCTACCCATTTTACAGCAAGATGAGACTGAGGCCCAAAGGTGCTGAGGTTCGCCCCAGGTCACCCAGGTGGTGAGAGGCAGGCAGGTCCAAGAGCCTCCCACCAGCCTGGGTCCTGATCCTGTTCTGCTCCCAGCAATCCCAATAATCTGGGACCTGCAGACTCTCCTAACCCTGTCCTGCTTCACATGGCCTCGTCCAATGTCCCAGTCTCCAGGCTGGAGGAATTTTCTCAGCCCCACATCCTGGACATCCACCCGGAGCCACAGCACTACTGTTACCATGGAGGCAAATGAATCATCTTCTCCCAGACCCATGTCAGCCAGCTATGCCGGGGCAGGGGCTTTTACAGGCCTCACACAGCAACAGGGCAGATCATGTTAGAGCCGAGGGGAGCCCCCAACAGCCCAGCTGGGCTGGGGGCTGTGGGCAGCCACTCCCCTGGAGAACAGCTGGCCCAGGGAGAGGCATGCATCGGCTCTGCTCCATTCTAGCACTGCCACCCCCAACAGCTGCCCCTCAGCCAGCAGGCCTCCCCCTCCCCCCTTCCTAGGCCAGCTGGCCATGCCCTTGGTCATTACAGTTCAGCCCTGGGGCTGGTGCAAAAAGCAGGCACTTTTCCCCACGCTCTCTTAATGTGTACACAATCTATCCTTATCCAGCTACCCCAGGAAGCCGCCCCCACCCCACCCCGACCCTCCCCTGCCCTGACAGGCGCTTAGGCTGCGTCTGCGTCATGCTCCCACCTTCACTGCCACCAGAAACGGGGAGCCCGAGTCTGGGCTGGTTGGGGTCCCCAGATCACACTCTTCCAAGACAAACACATCTTCATCCTCCAAGACCTTGTCGAGAAAGCCTATCGCCTCCTCTTCCTCTTCCATGGCCGCTGGAGCCGCAGCAGGCCGAGGCCAAACAGGAAGCCGGCGAGTCCCACGCAGCGGCAGCAGCAGCGGCAGCTCTGAAGGGGCTGGGGGCAGCCGCTGAGAGAGCAAGGGAGGGAAGGGCGGGGGGCCGCAGGAGTCGAGCAGGCCTATACCAGCGTGCTGGCCTCCCCAGAGTCAATACTGGAACCTGGCCACAGGCTCCCAATGAAAGAGTCCATTATGAGAGCTTTCCCCCCTCTCCTGCCTGGGCTGCTCTCAGCTTTTCGCCTTGCACACCCCCATCTCCTCTCAGCAAGGAAAGCAAGGGGTCCGAGGTCCCTGTCTCCCACACCCAGGGCAGACCTTGCCAGGCTCTGGCTGCTTCCAGCCTGCCCTTGCAAGCACCGCTCAAATTCCGGGGGCTGTCACCAGACATAAACGGGCAGCCAACCCTCGGAGGAAAAAGAAACCACCCAAGACTGCTGCTACTTCCTTAAAGTCTCTGCTGCCCCTGGGGAAAGCGAGCCCCTGTGGAAGCCCCGGCCTGGCCCTGGGCTGCCCGGCCCCGGATCCTGCTCCTTCTCTCCAGCCTCTGCTTGCAGCTGCCCGTCCCTAGTCCCTTCCTCCTCTGTAGTCCGTCCAGTGAGCTCCGCGCCAGCCCCAGCCCCAGCCCCACAAATCCCGCCCTTTCAGGACTCGGAGGTTTGAGCTTGCTATTAATATACAGGAAATGCACGTCTTGACTTGTGAGATGGAGCTGTTCCCTCTCTGTGGTCACTGGGCGCACTGGCACAGGGCTCCTCACAGGGGAGGCTGGCAGCAGAGCCAGATGCAGGGCTCTAGGAGGGGAGGGAAGGGGAAGCGTCTGGCCTCCCAGGACCTCGGAAGGACTGCTCCTATTTAGGACCCATCACCAGGGCAGCAGTCCTGGCACAGTGAGAGGGGGCAGCTCAAGTTGGGACTTAGCCTCAGGGCAGCCTGTGAGCCCAACTCCTGGGAACAGGACTGAGCCTTCAGAACCCTGCAAAGAAGCGGGTGGGGGCAGGGGAAAGGAGTGAGGGCTACTTAACCCTCTGGGGCACTAGTGCCTCACCAGACTAGCCTCTAGGCTCCTCCCAGGATCACAAAAGCCTCGAGTTAGAGCTGAAAGGAGCACAGGAGCCCAGATCTTGACTTGGAAAAGACCTTAGAGGCCAGTCAGCCCAACTGCTCCATTTCACAGATGAGCAAAGCGAAGTGATTTAAAGGATCCTGGCTCCAGAGCTAGAAGCGACCACAGGGGCCATCTGGTCCAGCACTGGACCTCATACAGATGAGACAACCAAGACCTAGGGGAGTGAAACGATTTGCTCAATGTCACACAGGTGGCAGAACTGGCATTTGAACTCAGGTCCTCTGCCTCCAGAATTAGAGCTTTTTTCACCGTACCCATGACTCCTACCAGCGACCACACATTCTGCTCACACCTGGCCAGGAGAGACCCAGCACCCCTTCCCCCTCTGCCCCACTCGGGCTTTGCTCAATGTCCTCTCTTAGTGCCCCAACCTACTCAACCAGACTCTACAGCACATACACATTCACAGGCTTCTTAGCACCCCCGCCCCCACCCACTTTCCTCATGGATTTCTTGGTTCTGTGTTTGTTTGTTTTTAAAGCCCACTTCATCCTGCTATCCCAGGGTCCCAGAAGCCCATGCTCTGGCCTCACAGCTAGGCTTGCCAACATCCCTATCCACCTCAGAAGACAAATGACACGAGCTTGGTGGCAGCAGCCTAGGACCATATCCTTCTATCACACAACACTGCTACTTAGCCAAAATTTCAGGACCAAGACTGTCAGTGGGATGTGTCAGTTGGGTCAGGAAGCAGAGAGAAAAAAGGAAGAAAAAAAATTCTCTCTCCCTTTCCCTCCTTTCCCCCCTTTCCTCCACCTCCATCCCAATCCTGCCCAATCTCAGGTCATAATCCACCTGGATTCCACCCATTCCTGACGTCAGCCACTTTCTGCAAATCACACAGCAGCAGGGTTTTAATGACCAAACAGGCCTGGTCCAGACTGTGGCTTTTGGATCACAGATGGACAGTTAGAAGGGCTCTCAGGCTAAAAGTTAAGAGCAAGAATGTCTAATCTAACCCTCTTATTTTACAGAGAAGGAAACTGAGGCTTGGGGGAGGGGGGTGAAGAGTCTTGTCCAAAGGGTAAGTGGCAGGGCCAGGATTTGAAAGCCTGTCACCCAAGCTAAGGCCAGCCTTTCCTGTCCAGAAGCCTCTTGCCAGCCAGACTTCCTCCACCAATCTCCCTGATCTCCATTGCAACGGACATCATCCCGCGCCTTCTGCAAATCCTCCTGGTTATCCCAACCCATGTGGGCTTCTTCCTGCTCTGAGAGACAGACAGACAGACGAGAGACTGAAGAGAGAGAATGACCAGAAAGGGAGAGTAGAGGATGAAGAGAAAGACAAAGCAAGAGAGAGAGACAGACAAAGACAGAGATGAGGGAATGAAGAGCAAGAAAGAAAGAGAAGAGAGGAGAGAGGAAAGGGGTGGGGCGGGGGAGAGACAGAGACAGAGAGAGAGTGTCTGGGCAACGTGGCGCCGGCTGTGGGAAGAGTGCTGCTCTGTCTGGAGTCACAGGACCTGGGTTCTAATCTCACTTCTGCCACGTGCTTCTTGAAGGGGTGAAACAGAGTGATGCTGTCTTCCGGGAGCTCCCCAGAGACCTCCCTCTCCTCTCTGCAGCCATGAGCTAGAAGCTGCGAAGTTTTCCCATGGAAAGAACTCACTAAAGTGATGGGCAAGCCACTTCACCTCACTCAGCCTCAATTTCTTCATCTGTACAATGGGGGGAGGGGTGGACTAGATGGCTGTAGGTCCACGGCCATCGGCAGATGAAATGTCTGGCTACTTTCAGAGACATCCAATCAGCAGGCTGATTCCCAGCAACCCTCTAACTTGCAGGGGTCTCAGTCTACATTAGGGAAGGCAGTGCCCACTGTGGAAGCCTGGAAGGACCACAAGGCTCATCCTTGCATTCATGGCCCAGGGTCTTCCATTCTGCTCCAACTCTCCCCGTAGGACCATGAGTGTTGCTTAGCTTCCTCTGCATCCCCTACAGCACCTAATGATGCTACCCATCCTGCGGCAGCTCAATCAAGGACTTTCCCTTCTTTCAATCAGGACTGAGATTTCAATGTTGTTGAGAACTCCCAGGCAAGGAAACTCCCTTTATTAGTATAGATCACCACCTGCTCAGCAACTTTTCCTCCTAATGTTGCTGAGTCGCTGAAAAGTGAAATGTCTCACCTACCATCACACAGTCAGCATATCCAGGACTTGACTGCGAGTTCCTGTTCTTTCTTCATCTCTAACTCTTTACATCAAGGCCTCCCACCATACTTGGGAAGGAGAAAGTAAGAGCACCTGGGAGGGCAGTATTATTGCTATCCCCATTTTACAGTTAAGGTAGCTGAGGCAGACAGAGGTTAGGTGACTTGACCAGGGTCACACAGTTACTAAGTGTCTGGATTTGAACTTGGGTCTTCTTGACTCCAGGCCCAGTGCCCCATCCATTGCACTACGAGCTGCCTTCCCTTCCCTTTCCTCATCTTTAACCCTTTACACTCCTCTCTACATACTTGGCACAGCCTTTCCCCAACCCCCTTTCATTGAATGCTCCTCATTTTGTCCTCATACACCCATTACCCAGATTTCCCACACTCCCACACATAAGCCACCTCCTCAAAGGCCACCATATCTAGCTAGAGCTATTCCAGGGTAGACCATTCCAACATTGGGAAGGGAAAGGTAGGAAAGTAGCACCGAGAAGAGTCAGGATCTCCTCCCCTCCTCACAACTGGAAAAGGAAGATAATCAGTCCTGTATTTTTCTTTGGACTTAAAAATAATCTGCTGGAAAGACAGGTCCAAGCCGAGGTCCAAGCGGGCTCCTTGCCACACCAGCCAGCACAGTGGACAGGGCTTCCCTTCGGGACAGCCGGACTCCTCCTGGCTACAGAGCCAGTCTATTGGAATCTCCCGGGCCTGGGGGTAAGAGCTCTGATTTCCCCAAAACCCCAGAGGGTATCCCGACGTCAGCCAACGTGGGGCAGGAGGGGGCCCCTCTCTGGCACAGTTCAGCGAAGCCCCACCCACTGCTTCCCCACACGACTCCCAGCTTCCTAAGAACTTCAGGACTTGGCTCTTTCCCCCTTGTCACTGGATTTTCCCTTGGCCCGGCCCTGGGTCTGGTTATAAATAGCTATGGCACATCTGAAGGGCCTTTCAGCCACAATTCCACATTTGGTTTGGAGGGGAGAGGCCATTCCCAGGGCTTGGGAAAGGACAACGCCTAATGTTCTGGATAACACCCACAAGCCTGCTGAGACCCTAGGTCTCTCTACCTACAGCTCCATCTCCCATCCAACACTCACCGGCTCCTAAGACACGATGATGAGCCCAACCACCCCAGCCAGAGAAGAAAGCATGAAAGATGGAAGATGAAGACCCCAGTTCAGGGTCTCTCCCTCTGACAACTCCACCCCACCCCAGCAAAGGAGCAGGGTTTGATGAAGTTTACCATCCTGATCATGAGCACCCCAGTGACACCCACCCAGTCCTGGACCCCCAAATCCTGATGGTCACCTGGCTCTCTCTCTCTCTCTCTCCCTCCCTCCCTCCCTCCCTCCCTCTCCCTTTCCCTCCCTACCTTAAACTACCTTGGATTTACTCAACTGTGCTCATGTTTTATCTATAGTTCTCTCCTCCACCATGACACAGAATACAAACTCCTTGGGAGCGAGGACATCTTCATTTATGCCCGTGTATCCCAATACCTTGTATACAGTTGGTGCTTAATAAAAGTTTGTTAAATTCAGTCTCTCTATTGAAAGCATTACCTCTGAATCTTTTAAGAGGCAGCTAAATGATACAGTGAATAGTGTATACACTGGATGTGAAGTCAGGAAAACTTGAGCCAGACTAGATTGGGGGGGGGGGGGGCGAGAATGTCTCGATGATTTTGTGTGTCCTGGTCCCCTGGGACAGTGTCTGGGGAAGTCTATGGACCCCTTCTAAAAATTAGGTTTTTAAATGCATAAAATAAAATATACAGGATTACACAAGAAACCAATTATTGAAAGACAGATATCGAAATATTTTTTAAAACAAGTTCACAGACCCCCAAGTTAAGAATGCCTGCACCAAGTGGCTTCTATGATTTCTTTTAATGCTAAATTGAAGGTCAGATGACTTCAGCAGGGGTTAGAAATTCCTTCCTTTTGACACACAAACAACTCTCAGAAAGAAAAAAAACCAAATCCTCAGTCCTCTAGGGATTATAGGATCATAGATCCAGAACTGTAAGAGACCTTAATGGCCACCTAGTCCAATACCCCCTTACAGAAAAGGAAACTGAGAGAAAGTAGAGACCAGAGTTACACAGTTTGTTGTTGTTGTTGAGTAGTTTTAGTCATGTCTGACTCTCCCTAACCCCATTTGGGGTTTTCTTGGCAAAGACACTGGAGCGTTTTACCATTTCCTTCCCCAGCTCATTTTACAGATTGAGGAAACTGAGGCAAACAGGGTGAAGTGATTTGCCCAGGGTCACACAGCTAAGTAAGTGTCTGGGGCCAGATCTGAACTCAGGGAGATGAGTCTTCCTGATGCCAGAGGCTCTGTACACTATGGTGCCACCTAGTTGCCCCAAGCATCAGAGAAAGGATTTGAACCCAGCCTCCACCTCAAGAATTAGTATACTTTAGGAAGTTTTCTCACAAAGATCCCTTCTTTTCTTTCCCACATGACCACTATATACTGGAGTCTTCCATTTCCTTCCCAACCAGTTTTCTGTGACTGTTTAAACCCAAACCTTTCCGTTTCCTTACCACGGCACCTGGCTCCCACCCCTACCACACTCCCTAAAACATCCTTTCCAGTCAACGATGACCACCTTTTCTCGTTTCTAAAATATATAGAGAACTGAGTCAAATTTGTAAGAATACAAGTTATTCCCCAGTCGATAAATGGTCAAATGATATGAACAGATAGTTTTCAGATGACGAAATTAAAGCTATCTATAACCACACAAAAAAATGCTTAAATTACTATTGATCAGAGAAATGCAAATTAAGACAACTCTGAGGTACCACCTCGCACCTATCAGACTGGCTAATATGACAGAAAAGGGAAATGATAAATGTTGGAGAAGATGTGGGAAAACTAGAACACTAACACATTATTGGTAGAGTTGTGAACTGATCCAACCATTCTGGAGAGCAATTTGGACAAAGGGTTATAAAACTGTGCATACCCTTTGAACCAGCAATACCACTTCTAGGTCTGTAACCTAAAGAGATCATAAAAATGGGAAAAGAATCCACATGTACAAAAATATTCACAGCAGCTCTTTCTGTGGTGGCTAAGAACTGGAAATTGAAGGGATGCCCACCAATTGCAGAATGGCTGAACAAGTTGTGGTATATAAATGTAATATTTTTGTTCTATAAGAAATGATAAGCAGGCAGATTTCAGATAAACCTGGAAAGACTTACATGAACTGATGCTGAGTGAAGCGAGCAGAACCAGGAGAACACTGTACACAGTAACACAACACTGTGCAATGACCAACTATGACAGACTTAGCTCTTCTCAGCAATACAATGATCCAAGACAACCCCAAAAGATTCATGATGGGAAATGCTATCTACATGCAGAGAAAGAACTATGGAGTCTGAATGCAGATTGAAGCAGACTATTTTCACTTTTTTTTCTTTCTTGTGGTTTTCCCCTTTTGTTCTGATTCTTCTTTCTCAACATGACTAATATGGAAATATGATTAATATGATTGTACATGTGTAACCTATGTCAGATTATTTGCTATCTGGCGGAGAGGGGAGGGGAGGGAAGGAAGGAGAAATGTTTGGAACTCAAAATTTTACAAAAATGAATGCTGAAAACTATTTTTACATGTAATTGGGGGAAAAAAATAAAATACTATTAAGAAAAAAAATATCACAGGAGTCCCTTTTTTCATACTCTGGGGTATATGATACAGCTGACTACCTTCCTTGAAACTCTCTTCCCCTAGCCCCCACCCCCACCCCCAGCTCCCCCTTCCTGGCTGCTCTTTCTCCTTCTACCCTCTGAATGGGGATGTTTCCCCCAGCCCCAGTTTCAGCCCTTTGCTCTTCTCTTCTTAAAATCTCCCCCATCCCTTCTCTGAGAACTCATCCTTTTTCATGGTTGAGCTTGCTCGATCTCTCTCTCTCTCTCTCTCTCTCTCTCTCTCTCTCTCTCTCTCTCTCTCTCTCTCTCCCCGCACCCCCCTCCCCAACCTCCAGCTCCAAGCTCCATGCTTGAATTGGACCTGTCTCTGCCTGGATACTTCACTGTAACCTCGAACTTAGAACGTTCCAAACCAAAGTCCTCTGTTGCTACCCCAAAGCAACTTTCCCTTCTGACTTTCCTACTTCTGTCATTCTCTCACTTGCTTGAGGTTAAAACTCTGGGGTCATTTTTGACTCCTTTGCCCCCCACCCCAATCCTGTCAATTCTTCAATCTTTCCCTTCTCTTCCTACCATCTTGGTCTAGGCCTCGAGTGTCTCAGGGGAAAGAACACTGTACTCTGAGTCAGAGTTCACTTACTGTGACCTTAGGCAAGTCACATAACCTTTAAGGGCTTCAGTTTCTTCATCTGTAAAATGGGGGGGGGCAGAGTCACTAGACAGCCTTTGAGGGCCCTCCCAGCTCCAGGGCAATGTTTTATTAAGCCATAAAATCTTAGCGCAAAAGGGGACATCGTATCTCATCTCTCTCCCTCTCTCCCTCAACGCAGAAATTGCTTTTACAACATCCCCAACAGTCACATAGTTTTAGCCTCTTATTTCTGGCAACAAAGAGGCAGCATCTCCCCCCACCCCCGCCCTCCTCTCCCAAGTACAATGCAAACTCCTAGAGAGCAAAGACTTTCATTTTTGCCTTTGAATCCCCAATGTCTGGCATACAGCAGGTGCCTAATAAAAATCTGCTGAATGTAGTCGAGTCAAAAGCCAACATGCATTTATTAGGCACCTACCATGTGCTAAGCATTTTGCTAAGTGATGGAGATAAAGACAAGCAAAGATAGTCCCTGCTCCCTGGGAGTATACAGTCTCTCCACTGGGAGCCTTATTAAGTGGCAGCAAAGTGGCATAAAGGAAGCAGTGCTTGACTTGAAGCCGGAAAGACGTGGGTTCAGATCCAGCCTCTGACACCACCTGTGTGATCCTGGGCAATTCAACTGCTTTGAGTTCCAGTGTTTTTATCCATAAAATGATATTGTAATTGTCGCATATGTGGTGGCCCTGGTTCTTCTGACTTCACTTTGCATCAGGACCTACCTCACAGAGGAGTGTCTAGGCATAAAGGAAATAATGTCTGCAAAGTATTCTCCAAGGGCCAGCTTTTGCAGTCCCACCAAATAGTTTATTACCATTTATTATTATTATTATCATTAATTACTACACCCTACCACCCCACCCCCCAGTAGCCCATTCCATGATTTTCTCTTTCTAATCGACAGGAAGTTCCTCCTTATAGTGAGCTCAAACCAGACTCCACAAAACTTCCACCAATCCACTGGTCTGAAGCTATCCAGAGCAAGCTCATTCTTCTTTCATATAATTGCCTTTGTCAAATATTCAGAAGGTAGTAATCAGTCACCTAAGGCTGGCTAGGTGGTGCCATGGAATCTGGAAAACTCATCTTCCTGAGTTCAAATCCTGCCTCAGATACTTACTAGCTATGTGACCCTGGGCAGGTCATTTAACTCTGTTAGCTTCAGTTTCCTCATCTGTCAAATGAGCTGGAGAAGGAAATGGCAAATCACTCCAGTATCTCTGCCAAGAAAACCTGATATGGGGTAACAGAGTCAGACACTACCAAAAAAATGACAGAACAACAATCAGTAACTTAAGTCAAGACACCTTCTCTCCAAGCTAACTACTGAATCCCCAGTCCCATCCGCCTCTCCTTAGAAGGTCAGATTTCCACAGGATCACTTTTTTTCCAACCTTTCTTCACAATGCCCCACCCTCTGCCGGCCTCTTTTAACAAACCGCAGCATGCTAACATCCCTTGTACTGAGGGGCATCAAGAGAAGAATTATAGTGACTGATGCAAAGTGAAGTCAGAAGAACCAGGGCCACCACATACACGATGATTACAATAATGTATGAGCCAAGAATAGCTCCCAAACAATAGATACCAAATGCTGCTAAATCATAACGACCAAGCGCGGTCCTAGGAAAAGAAATATGAGAATACAACTCCCTCCCTTCTTTGTAAAAGGGGTAGGGGAGCTATGGGTGCAGACTACTACACAGAATGTCAACTTCAGCGGCGGTGTTGGTTGGGATAGATTAAGAACTCTGGGCCACAGCATTACAATTCTCTTCCCTCTCCCCCATTGAAAAATCACATCATTTCGGCCTGAAGGGACCTAAGAAGACATCTAGTCCCACTCACAAAGTAAGACCAAGAACCCTACTATATATAATAATGAACGTCACCTGAGCCTCTTAGAACAGCGTCACTGGATCTGAGTTGGAATCCTACCTCGGGTTACTTGTGTAACTTTGGACAAGCCACTTCACTGTCAGACTAGATGGTCTCTGAGAGTCTATAATCCTATGAAAACCTCCGGAGAGAGCTAACCTCTGGAAGCACTCTATTTTTCCTCTGGACAGCTCTAACTACGAACAGTAACAGTTGTAATGAAGCGTATCTTTTTTTTTACTTTATTTTTCTTGTGGGTTTTTTTTGTGACATGGCTAAATATCAAAGTATGTCTTGTATGACTTCACATTTATAATGGATATCATAGTGCTTGCCTTCTCAAGGTTGGAGGGGGGAGTGGAGCTGGAAGGTAGGAAAGAGTCAGAATTCAAAATTTTAAAAAGAATGCTAAAAAATAAGAATTTTTAAATGAAAAATCCCAATCCTAACTCACAAGGTTTACAAAATGCTCTCTATATGGATCTCTTTGGATCTTCCCAATGGCGCTGTAAGAGATATTACCATTCCTGTTTTCCAGATGGAGATACTAGAGCACAGAGCAGTCAAGTGACTGGACCATAGTTACACAGCTAGAGAAAAATGTCAGAGGCATGATTTGAACACAGGCCCCTCCTGACTCTAAATTCAGTACCCTTTCACCTACACTACATCTAGGCCACCCTTTTTTCAGACACACGTACCCCTGGTGCCTGTAGTTATCAAAGCCGAGGCCCAGAAGTTGATCCTTCAGTCACTGATCACTAACAAAGCCTCCATCTCTGAGCCGTCCCGAGTCTCTGCTCCTCCAGTCACCTGGCCCCTTAGCTAAGGTCTGCTGAGAGCTGAAGACATGGGACCAGAGAGATGGCTTTATGTCTTCCCCCACCCCTCCCTAGAATGGGAGCTCCCTAAGGGCAAGGCCCATCTTCTTGCTTGTTTTTGTATCCAGTAAGGGCTTAATAAACGCCTTTTCATCCATTCGAAGTGCCCTAGTGTTGAACGGTTACTTGACACTTTTCAAATCAGACAAAAAAAAAAAAACTAAATGAAAGCTGTAAGACATACGATATGGACTCACTAGCACCAACTAGTGGAGAAACACTCAATAGCAAGCAGGAGGGGAAAAACCAAACGAGACACTGAGATCATGCAGTGGGAGTGAGAGACACGACGTCAGCAACATATCACAGGATCTAGATGGGGGAGGGACCTCAAAGCCGTCCAGATCTGCCCACAGTCACACAGGGTCACGAATAGTAGAGTCAGGATTCAAACCCAGATCTTAAATCCAAATCTAGTGTCCTCTTCACTATTCTTAACATTAACTGTGAGCTGACTCTCGACCCAGGAGCCACGGTTGACTATGAAGCCAGCAGAAAGTAAAGTTCTGGCTCTTGGGGAAACAGTGTGAAGGCCAGGAAAGTACACACAATCTGAAGTGGATGGGCCGAGTGTGAATGCTGACTTTGCCACCTGCTGCCTGCGGGACCCGCCTCAGTGTGCCCACCTGCAGTAGGGATAAAAGCTTCCCATTTTACTCCCCCAAGGTTGTTGGGAGCCTCAAATATGCCACTATACATAAACCTTCACTTTTAGTATCCAGGATTCCAAAGAAGCAGGCACTGTCTTCACCCAAGGAGATCACCCTTCTACAACACCCAGAGTTATTCTGCCACCATCCCCTCCCTTCTTCAGGGCGGAGGCCTATGGGAGCACCTGTTAGTTTTGCTGAATTGGTTTTTTTATTCTTTGTTATGAGGCATGGGCCTTTGGCGTGGTGGAAGGAGGAAATAAAGGTGATTTAAAAAGAAAATTTATCAACAATTTTTCTTAAAGAGTTGAAAGGTTGAAAAATTCATTGCCTTATAGCCCATCTATTGATGAGGCTCTCCAAACTTAGATAGGTTGGTTCTTGGATAGCAGACAGGTGGTGAAGTATATAGAGCACCAGGCCCAGAGAATCAGGGAGATCTGAGTTCAAATCCAGCCTCAGACGCTTACTAGCTGCGTGACCCTGGGTAAGTCACTTTACCTTGTTTATCTCATTTTCTTCATCTGTAAAAAGTAGCTAATAATAGCACCTACCTCCTGGGTTGTTTCGAGGCTCAAATGAGATAATAATTGTAAAGTGCTTAGCACAGTGCCTAGTACGTAGTAAGCACCACATAAATGTTGTTAGTCATTTTTCAGTTGTGTCCAACTCTTCACAACTCCATTTGAGGTTTTCTTGGCAAAAATATTGGAGAGGGTCACCATTTCCTTCTCCAGCTCATTTTACAGATGAGGAAACTTAGGGAAACAGGGTTAAGTGACTTGCCCTGGGTCACACAGCTAGTAAACATCTAAGGCCAAATCTGAACTCAGGTCTTCCTGACTCTAGGCCTGGCACTCTATCTACCCCATGTGGGCACAAACTCAGAAGGCTGTCCACCTTGGTGGGACTTACAAAAGCAATTTATATTCAGCTGGCATGACCTTCTAGAACACAGGATCATCTCTATATCACACTGGGGCCTCACAAAGAACTTTGGTGGATATATGTTAGCTATGACTCTACCATCTATTTGGATAGAGGGAGAACATGGCCATCCCATCCATGATTTAAGAACCCTTATAAATCAACTCATTAGCAACTGTGAAGTGCCATTCTATAAGGAAGACGAGTTAGTACCTGCTTCTAAGTCAATAATGGATTCTTGACTTTTAGACCTGGAGGGAGCTGGATCAGAGAAGCCCTTTGTAGAGGAGCAGAGTTTTGGCTAAGGTTTAAAAGGAGGTAACAGAGACAGGTTTGCCCAAGGGAGGAAGAGAGGCCTAGGTGGGAGTGAAATCTGCAAAGTGGAGATTAATGAGTCCCATATTTGGGAGGGCTTAGTTGGAGACTGAGGGTAGTATCCAAACAGGTGAGAAATGATGAGAAATGGGGGAAAGGAAAGGTCGGAAGATGACTATTAGGTGAGGAAGAGACTTGTTTCCAAAGGATATTGTGGGGGGAGAGAAGCATTTATTAACCTCCTACTCTGTGCCAGGCCCTGTGCTAAGTGCTTGTACAATATCTCGTATTAGAAACAATAATATAAGACACTGTTACATCATAATATTATATCAATATTCAAAGGTGCATTAGGTTCCAGAGCATCTTCAAGGCCGTATTCGGTCATGGAAGTCAAAATATTTGAGTGGGGGTGAGGGAGAGGTGAATCAGAGACCAAATCCAACCTGAACATGAATCTTCCTCTATACCATCCTTGATCATTTGGCCATCCTGCCTTTGCTCAGATGGAGGAGGACTCACTACCTCTCAAGCAGTCCGAAAATGGAATATAAGTTAACAATGAGATAAATGTAACACGATCTTCAATTAGCTTCATAGAATACTGCAATGGTCCCTTAACTGGCCTCCCTGACTCAGGTCTATCCTCTAACACATCCTCATTTTCCTCAGGCACAGGTCTGACACCTCACAACCAACTGCACTGGCCCCCTATTGCCTCCAGCACAAGCTATAGCTTTTCAAGCCCTTCACAGATGGACACTGATCTCTTTCGAGCTTCACACAGGGCTTGGCACACATTAAGCGCTTAATAAATGCTTGTCTCATCCCAGTTTCCTTATACATTGCTCCCCTTCCCACATTCCACAGTCCAGCCCAGCTGGCCACCTTTCTGTTCCTTACACACGGCACGCCACATATCCCATCTCCATGCCGTGGTACTGGCCTGATCCCCTGCCTGAAATGTATTCCCTCCTCACTGCTGACTCAGAGAACTAATTTCTTTCAAAACACTTTCCATACTGGGGGGGTTCATAACCTAGAGGTCCAAGGATTGAATGGGAAAAAATTACATCTCGCCCCCTCCCCTAGCCTTTGGTTTCCTTTGTAATTTTAAGATAATTTATTTTAGGTGATGCATTAGAGCACCAGCCCTGGAGTCAGGAGGACCTGAATTCAAATCTGGCCTCAGATACTTGACTACAGACACTGGCTGTGTGACCCTAGGCAAGTCACTTAACCCCGACTGCCTCAAAAAAAGAAGATGATTTATTTTATGAATTTAAAAACATTATTCTGAGAAGGGGCCCACAGGCCTCCCTAGACTGCCAGAGGGGTCCAGGGCACAAAAAGGCCAAGAATCCCAACTCTCTGAAATGCTTTTCCTGATATTCCCTGTCCCCCCAACTGCTATCCTCCCAAACTGCCTTCTAGTTAACTTCTTCGCATTTACTTTGTATGTGTTTGTCTTGGGGTATCCTCACATTAGACTGTAAATCCCTTTTTTTTGCCTTTCTTTGTATCCTCAGTGTCTGGCATGTAGTAGGCACTAAAATAAATGCCTGTTGACTTGTTGTATCTCTTAACTTCATCCTTCAAACATTAAAGCTAATGTGCCTCCTCCACCTCAGCCTCTGTGTACTCATTCAGACCAAGGTTATATAGCTAGTGAGTTCTCTAAGGTAGGATATGAACCCAGGCCTTTCTAACCCCAAGGCCAGCCTCTTAACTACCACCATGACACATTTCTTCTCTGGAGCTAAGGAAATCCTTCTTCGCATACTAGGACACAGCATCAGGTCTCTCCCCTTTCCAAACACCCAGTCTTCTCTTCTCCAGACTCACAATCTCAGGCTCCTTCTATCTTTGGAGGGTGTGGATTCAAGTCCTCCTGCCATCCTCGTCTCTCTCCTCCAGATAGACTGTACTTTGGCAACATCTTCCCCAAAACCTGGTGCCCTGGACTCAGTACCATACTCTAGAAATGGTCTGACGAGGGCCGAGGAGAGGGCTGGACACCCCACCATCTTCTCCCTACTCTGAACAATAAGCTTTTCCTCAGGAAGTCAGATGACAGTTCATTTCTTGGCTCTCACATTGCACCATTGACTCATGGTAGGTTAGCAGATGCTAAAACCCCCAGATTTTTTTCCAACTGCTGTCTAGCCATACCTGCCCTGTTCTGCACTTATACAGTCGATTTTCTGAACTGAAATATAGGATTTTATATCCACGCACCATGAAATTTCAACTTTTTTCCATTCAAATCAATGTTTAAGCCTGCCATGACCCCTTCAGACCCCAAACCTCCCATCCAATTTATTAGTTGTCCCTGCCTGGTCCAAGCCAGCAGAAATCTGAAAAGAATACTATCTGTGATATTAGATGTATGACTCATGCAAATCAAGGATTCTGGGATCTTATGTTGACTTGTTTAGAGGCAATGTTAGAGTCCATTATGCTAGAGACTTCCTTCCAGGCAAACGTGGATCCATTCATTTTTGCTCTTTTGGGGCCTAGTCCTTAATTGCCCTAATTGTACTATTATCTAATCTATATCTCTTCAAGTGGTCCACAAGGACACCTTGAGAGCCTTTGTCAAATGTCTTGTTTGAATCCAGGTATTCATGGAATTCTTCAATATACTATTAGCATAATAAGATTAGTCTGATGTACTTTGTTCTTAAGAAGCCCATGGTTACTTTTTAACTGCTTATAAATCATCACTTTAATAATGCATTCCACTGCTGGGAAGACTGTAACCTGAATAGTATGCAGAATCTACCTTCTTCCTTTTCTGAAATCTCCTGCATTCAACCACAGCCTACCCAGCCACTGCCAAAAGCTAGGAGACAGGACCTAATGAGCTTAATGTAGCAAAGCAGTTCACTTAGGGCATATATTCTATTTCTACAGCATCAAATCCCAAACCACAAGCTTGTTAGTTACAGTGGTAAGAGTACTGGACTTCGAAGTCAAAAGACCAGGATTCAAATCCTGCCTCTGACATTTATTAGCTGTGTGACTTTGGGCAAGATACTTAGCGTTCCTGGGTCTCAGTATCCCCATCTTCAAAACAAGGGAGTTAAAGTAGTGGCCTCAGAGAAACTTGTGATATTCTAGGGGCAGCTAGGTGGTGCAGTGGATAAAGCATCAGGCCTGGAGTGAAGAAGACCTGAATTCCAATCCAGCCTCAGACACTTCCTAGCTGTATGACCCTGAGCAAGTCACTTATCCCTGTTTGCCTCAGTTTCCTCATCTGTAAAATGAGCTGGAGAAGGAAATGGCAAACCGCTCTAGTATCTTTGCCAAGAAAATCCCAAATGATATTCTAAGTTCTGGCTTTGCTAATTGCCAGTTCTTGTTCTTAGGCATGTGAATTCTTCAGCCTCTATTTTGCAAAAAAGGGACAATTATACTTGCACTTCCACACTGGAGACGTAGCAAGACATAGTTGAAAGCAGAGTTCAAAGCAAAGACTTGGAGTATGAAGACCTGGGTTCAAATCCTGCCTCTTAGGCTACTACCTGCATGACCTTGGCTAGGTGGCTTAACCTCTTTGGGCCTCAATTTCTCTATCTTTACAACAAAAGGGTGAGACTAGCTGAACTCTAAGGTCCCTTCCACCTCCAGATCTAAGATTCTCCTACCTTACAGGACTGATGGGGAGGATTGAAGGAGACAACGTGTGCAAAAGTAAGTGTAATTATAACTCAGATTTAAAGGGGACAGCAACTTCCTCAGTGCAACCCCCCTGGAGGGAAGAAGGGAGGGAGGGCAAGTCTGATTATCCTCATTTTACAGACGAAGAAACTGAGGCTGGGTTGGCAAGTGACTTGACCATAGTCCCACAGCAAAGTAAAGTGCCATATAAGTATAGTTTTTATTATTTTTTTTATAAAGAGATACTCAAAGGATTCGATCTCATCCTAACTTCATCCTTCAAACTCTAGGAACTGAGATGCCCTCCCTGCCTCAGCCTCTGTCTAATCATTCAGATCTTACATTCCCTCCAAGGCCCAGCTCGAGTATTAACACACCCTTCCTAAGCCTCCTGGTGTAGGCTGCCCAGGAAGAAAAGAATAATGGTGAGAGCCCGTTTCAGGCATGGGTGCCCAGAGCATAGAAAGCATGAACATTAGGCTGGTGCTGCTGTCCAGAGCAAGAGCAACCGGAACAATGGTCGGACCCAACCCAGAATTCCCCAGGCTGCCAGGATCACCACAGGAAACCCTGATGGGGAGGGGCTCTGATACACCAGGCTGATGGAGACCCGTGCCAGGAACATTGAAGTCCTTTACCAAAACACTGAGTCCTGTTACAAGAAAAATAACATCAGTGACTCCATTTTGGCTTTCTCCACCATTTTGTGAAGCTAAGTTTCAGCAGCTTAGAAGTCACCTGGTTTTTGAGAAGTCACAAAACTTTTCCCCCTCCTAAAGGTCCCCCGACTTAAGGAATGTCACAAAACCACCCCTCTCCCTTTCCCAATAATCCCGTTTTTACTGTTTTTTTACTCCCTCCAAATTATATGTTAGCTGCATAGAAACTAAGGCTCTGGGTCTTTTGCTACCGAGAGCCTTGGACCCAATTTGTTCCCACAATCGCATGCCTTGCTAAATAAATCATTTATCTGGATGTAATGACTCAATTTCTTTATTTCGTTTGAATGGCCCTGGGGACGCAGGAAAAGAAGGGCCCATGCCAAGCCAAGCCAGCAGAGTTTCCCCTCAGAGAGAGCAGATTACTAGGACATAGACATGAATAGAATCCTAACTGGGGCAATTAGAGTCAGGAGGTAATTAAAAACTTTTGATGCCTGAAGCTGGGGGTAAGGAGGGGGCACATTCTGCCATCCTGATCTTCCAATCAGCTGAAACAGAGCCAGGGGAGGAGGTAAATGGCCACTAGGGAGCTGTCGTCGGGTGAACATTAGAATTTCCTCCTCAACATGAAAGGAAGCAGGGTCAGAACAGTGAGGGATAAATGATGGGTGGTATTTATTGGGGAGAACTTCCCCAACTTATGCTTAGGCCTTTGTATTTTGGCCTAGTGATTAGGAGACAGGAAACTGGCATCCTGTTTATAAGATCATGGATTTAAAGTGGGAAGGACCTTAGGGGGCATTGAGGCCAACTCCTTCCTTTTTACAGGGAGGGAAACTGATGCTGAGAAATGTGCAATGATTTTCCCAAAGTCTCATGGATATTAAGTGAATAGCTGTAGCATTTAAACCCTGTTCCCCTCACTGAAAGTCCAGTATTCTTTCCATTGCACTACAGAGACTTTTGGTCCTGGCTCTGCTACTAACCAGCTATGGGAGCTTTGGTAATTTCCTTCCCTTGTCTGGCTTTAGACAGTCTCAAGAGTAGGAATGACCATAGGGTCTATGGAGGCAGCTGAAGAGGATCCCCCATCATAATATCCCCTCCAAATGGTCCCCTTATCTCCACCCGAGGACCCCCACTGGAGAAGAGGCAGGGTATTCATCTGCCACAGCTCTAATGGCTGTGAAATTCCTCCCTAGGCTGAGCTTGAATCGCCTCCTGATTCTGCCTCTGGGGCCAAGAAGACCGAGTCTAATCCCTCTTCTAATCGTCCCTCCTAAATCTTCTCTTCTTCAGGCTCAACGGTCCCATCTCCCCCCTCCTCCCACTTGTAAAATGATTTCAATTCTAATATTCTGAACTCAGACACCCCCCAGATGCAAATAGCAGTACCACTAGGGCTCACTAGATGGCACCAGCGATGCAGAAGAAGGCAGCTGGGCATGGGAATGCAGGAGGAGATGGCCAGGGAGAAGGGAGGGAGTTAAAATCTTTTGACAGTTCCCCACAACACTAGAGAAGCTTCAAAAACCACATTCTCTCTCTGTTCTCTTATCCTCTCCTCTCCTTCCCTCTCCTCCCTCCTCCTTTCTCTCTGTCTCTCTGCCTCGCTCTCTGCTTCCCTCCCTCTGTCTCTGTCTCTCCCATTCTGTGTCTCTGTCTCTTTGTCTACCTCTGTTTCTCTCCCCCATTATCATTCTCCCTCCCTCCCTCTCTCTC
>CM053627.1:30332921-30409275 GCA_028646595.1 Phalanger gymnotis
CCATTCTCTCTCTCCCTCTCTCTCTCTCTCCCTCTCTCTCTCTCCCTCTCTCTCTCTCTCTCTCCCCATTCTCATTCTCTCTCTCTCTCTCAATCTCTTTCTCCCCCCCCCCTCACCCCTCTTCCCTCCATGCCTATCTACAAATCTTTGCATGGCACATGTTGTTCACTCATTTTTCAGTTGTGTCTGACTCTTTGTGGCCCCTTTGGTGTTTTCTTGCAAAGATCCTGGAGTGCTTTGCCATATCCTTCTCCAGCTCATTTAACAGAAGAGGAAACGGAGGCAAACAGGGGTAAGTGATTTACTCAGGGTCACATGGCTAGTATGCGTCTGAGACCAGATCTGAACTCACAATGATGACTCCTCTTGATTGCAGGCCCTGTACTCTATCCACCGAGCCACCTCACTGCCCATAGCACATAGTAAGCTTTCAATAAATATTGATTGGATTGATCTAGGCTAGGAGAAAGTGCTGGTCTTGGGAGTCAGGAAGACTTGGGTTCAAATTCCACCATAGTCACTAGCTGTGAGAGTTTAAGCAAGCTGCTTTCCCATTCTGGGCCTCAGTTTCCCTTCCTATAAGAGGAGGGCCCTGGACTCAATGACTTCTGAGTTTCCTTCTAGAAATAAAGCCATGATTCTGTGATGCTAATTCAATTCAGCAAACATGTGTCAGGCTCCCATTGTGTGTGGAACAAAGCAGAACCGGCCCCTTCTCAAGTTGTCTCCCTCCCCCCACCATTCTGACTGTCCTCCTTGATGTCCCACCACACACACACCCAATACCAATAAGTCTGCTACATCCCTGTAGTCAGCCCCTCCATACTTTACTTACTGTCTGTGTGACTCCCAGCACTTAGCACGGTGCCTGGCACATAGTAGGAGCTTGATAACTGTTTACTGATTAACCCCATGTTCTCTAAGAATCTTTTCTTCTCTGGCACTCAGTGAATCTAGCTGCTCAAGGAGAGCTTGGGGAATAGGGGTAACCAGAAGGGTCACTTGCTGGGCTTGGGGGTGGGGATGGTAAATGAGCCCCTGACACCTGCCTGGCATGGCTTCAGGCCACAGAGATCAGCCTTCCCCCTCACCCCATCAATAGCCCTGCTCATTTCTACCAAGCTAATATGACTGATAACAGACTCCTGCTCCCCAGCATCTTATCTCCCCCACTTCATCTAAAGGTAACCCCTCCAGTACTGACTGTCAGCATGAACCCCCATCTCTAATATCTACACCCCCCGCCCCGCAACTCTCATCACGCCTGGCAGGCACTTGGTGCCATTTCTATGGTTGTCTGCATTGGGTCTCAGTTGCTATGACAACATGGTGGCTTCCCCCAAGTGGAAAAGCCCGTCGTCAAGGCCACTGCTGCCAAAGGCTATAACAGCCAACCTCCAGCAAGGGGGCGTGTGAAGAGGGGGCGTGAACTCTAAGGAGGGGAAGAGAAGAGAGCCCAGCAGCAACAGGGAAGGGGTACACAGCGAGATATGGATGGGCCCTGATTTTCCCCGCCCCTCCCACTCCCTTGCCAACCAGGGGCTCTTGTGAGCCCAACCCAGTGAGATTCTCTTTCTAGCTCCTTTAAAAAAAAGAGGTTGAACAGGTTGGAGCCACGCACACAAACACGACAGCGACTAGAGAAATGAGCAAAAAGGCATTTCACGAGGTTCTAAGGGCACACCCTGAGGCAGCCCCAATAGGGCAGAGGTACTGAACCTTGTTTTATGTCATGGGTTGGGCCTCTTTGGCAGCTGGCTGAACCCGATGGACGCCTTCTCAGAATAACATTGTTTTTTAAAATTCATATTAGAAGGAACTGCTAAATTTCAGTTACGTTAGTAAAAATATATCTATTTTTTCCCATCCAAGTTGATTGACCCCTGAAATCTATCCCTGACAATTCCTAGCCCTTGAAGACCTACAAACCCTTCTCCTAAAGCAGAAGACACAGAGGAGATAACCTACCAAAGATCTCAACCATTCTGGGACCCCAGATCAAGAACTCCTGCATTAGAATGAAAGAAGGGGAGCCAACATAACCCCCACCACCACAGGGGCCTATGACCAAAAGACAGCAATCACCACAAGCCACCTACCAAGGGAGACATATCTGTCGAACTCAAGGGAAGGAAAGTCTAAGGTGGCCTCCCCCCACCTCCCACTACCACGTCTGTCTTCGGGATGTTTTAGTCTCAGTTGGTCTTTCTCACACACAACACACACACACACACACACACACACACACACACACACACACACACACACACACACACGAAGGGGATAAAAGCCCAGGGGTCCAGAAAGGTCAGTCTAAACTCTGGTGTGACATTTCCTCCTGAGCTTTCTCTTCCTTTTCAGAAAGGGGGTGCGAGGGAATGAGAAAAGGGAAGATGGGGCAACCAGGAGAGAGAAGCTAGGCAGAGTGGAAACAGAGACGGGGGCGGGGGGGGGACAGACCACAGGGAGGAGAAGCAGACAGAAGAGAAGGGGGATATGTAAAGAGGGAGCAAAAGGAAGAGAGAGAAGCAACTAGGCAAAAGGAACGGGAATTATCTCAAGGAAGGTGTCATTCTAGGACCCCTTCAATACAAACTAGCCAAAGTAAATGCAACAGCTGACAGACTTGACGGACAGATATTAATGGAAGCCAGAATATAGATTTCAGCCATCCTCATCTCCCAAAACATTTCTAATAACTACCAGTCTTTAAGAACCATGCACTTCCCTCTCTCCAAGACAGAAAAAGAAAGGAGTCACCTACCACAGGTCCCAAACCTTCTGGGGGGGTGGGCAAGATGCCATCCCCACCCCCCTGGCTTCGGGCGCTGAGCTGAGGGGACATAGTGGGTGACTCATCGATGTACGGCATGGTCTCCGAGCCCTCGGGTGGCACCTTCTGCTCCTCATTCCCCTCCCCGTCGTAGTCGTCGGCTCCGTAGCTGAAGTCTGTGACGAGGAACAAGAAAGGCCACTGAGAATCTTCTACCAGGGCTGCCAGTGAAGGGTAGCGCAGTGGGCGCCGACGCCGGCCCCCTGCTGCCATGGCTCACTCCACACCATTCACCAGCCCCCTTGACTAAGGCTGAGTTGTGAGAGGGCCCCCCTTTGCACCGGACCCCAGAGCCCCAGAAGGCACAGGTCTCGTTGCACACTCAGAGGCTGCTCAGAGTCAGGCAGCGGCAGCATTGTCAGAGCTGCCCGTTTAATGACATGTCAGACGCTTATTCCAAGCTGCCGTTTCCTTTGCCTCCTGCCTAATTCCAAGTCTAAAAATTAACAGCAGGAGCAAGAAGCAGGAAGCTCCCAACTCTCTTCTCTGAGTCACCATTCTGCTTTTTATAGGGAATAAGGAGGCGGGGGCAGGCTGAGCGATGTCACTTCCTGAACCCCTCCCCTCGTGGTGTCATTTCTAGACTGAGCCCAGTCCCCCCTGGGGGGCCAAGACTAGGACTGGGTGTGAGAGAGAAAGCAAGAACCATCCCTAGATTAGCCCTCCTAGCTCCCTCAAACCTTTCCCCATGAGAGAGGGTGCCAAGGCTCCAATGCCAGGGGGCTACAGGGTGGGGATGAGGGGGCGGTTCTGTGGCCAAGCTGAGCCAGTGCTTAATAGTAGGGTCCTCAAAAGCCAGGTCTGGTTCTATAATTTCACCATAAGCTTCCTTTAGAGAAGAAGCAGGAGAAGGAGGGGGACAAGGGAGCATTTCAGCTGCAATTAACCCCCTAACTGCTGCTGCCAGCACGACTAGGCCTTTTAAGCTATAGGCCCAGATTCCCTACCCACAAAATAGCAGGGGTAAGAGGCGAGAACAGGAGGTGGTGGGAGCTGTCCAAGAGCTTGGTGCTGAAAGGGTTAATGGCTCTGTTCCCTGGGGACCCCCAAGGATGAAATCCCCTTCCACAGGGCAGCTAGACCTGACATATCTCCTTTATTTATAAAGAGCAAGGCAGCTACCAACCTCTAGCAAGGCTAGGAATCACACTGCGGTTGGTTTCCTTTCAAACGACTACTCCTTCAAGGGATATTGAGACCCCCAGTACAATCTCTAGGAGCATGCTCCCACCTGGATGCCCCCAGATGCCATGAATGAAGGCCCAGTGACCAAGATCCAAACTTAACAAAAACATGGCTCCTTTCCTTGGATACTGGAGCCATGGGCACTTTTCAGGAGTCAACAATCTTGGAAACTGCCTGGTGACTTGGGACAGTGCCCAGTCTGAGACAGTATCCCTCCTGCCCCTGCCCCCCAACAGCGTAAGTGGCCAAAAGCCAAGCATCTCACACCCCATCGAGCAGGTTAACCTGAGTTATGGAGATGTTACCGCTTCACAGGGAGGCACTTAGTCATACTGAGTGTAACATAGAAGACACTACACAGATGTCTCAGCTGCTTTGTAGGGATGTTCAGGACTAAGGTGGTGTGGGAAGAGGGAGAGGAGATGAGGACAGGCTGTCCAAAGCCAGGAAAGGGACTTGGTAAGTCCATCACTGACCAAAAGGACCCATGTGAATGAGAGACTCCTCAATAACCCTCATTTCATAGAAGAAACAGGCTCAGAGAGATGAAGCCGCCCTATCAAGATTACCCAGCTAGTAAGTGGACAGCAGGGCTTCTGACTCCAAATCCGAGGCTTTTCCCATGGCACACAGTTTTAAAACCTTTTTTCTAGGTGGCCAGTCAATTTCAGGCAACTAAGGATGCCAGATTTCCTTGATCCGATAACACAGATTCACAAGCAGGCAGACGTACGCTCCCCTCTAACTGCACAAACCCATCCTAAACAGACTAAAGATCAATTCTGACCCCATACATCACATTTTCCGCGGCTCCTTTCACCACCAAGGTAAACTCGTTGTGGGCAAAGGGCTTCTCTCTCTTTTGTCTTTGCAGCCCCAGCACACGGCACGGGTGCCTGGCGCCGAGAGGCCCCCTAATAAACGCCGATGGCTTGAGCCCAGGCATCGCCGCTCACGGATGTCTCTGAATACTTGTGGAGCAGCTCGGAGGTACCTCCAGGCTGTTGTTCAGCAGCTGCACCTGCTCCAAATCTCCTATCCTCTCCCCCGCCTCAGCCCCAAACATCGCCATTAAGTTGTCAGGGCCTCTGTGTTCTCTCTGGCTTCTTTTCGTGCTGTTACCAGCTATTACCGAAGCCTCGGACCGGAACGTGCGGGAGGGAGGCAGGCCCGAGCGGCGCACGCGAGTTAGCGCTTCTGTGCATGAAGCCACTGCAGGGACCACAACGGCACCGTTCTCCAGAAGGCAGACAGGCGTGTGCCTTGGGGCCTGAATCGCTAAATGCCGAGCGGACGGAGAATAGGGAAGTTACCGTGAAGTAGCTACGTCTTCTTCTCTAGCTGGTTCAAAGGCTGTCTACCTGAGGGAGTCAAGAATCCATCTCAGGCTTCCTTTAAAGGTCAGCTCAAATACCATCTCCTTCCTGCAAGAGGCCTGCTCCAATCCCTCCAAACGTTAATCTCTCTTCCTGAAATTACCTTTGTTTTTACTTTGTCTATACTTCCGCAGGCGTGTTGTTTCTCCTTACGGAATGTAATCTCCTGGAGGGCAGAGCCTATTTTGGTCTTGGTTTTCCCATCCATGAACAAGCATTTATTAAGCACCTACTGTGTTCCATAAATGCTCGTTCATGGACTGCCTGGTAGGCGGCGCCGTACCACAGGACTGGATTTGGCATCTGAGAACCCAGGCTCAGATCTTACTCACTACCTGTGTGACCTTGAGACAAATCATTTACGCTCCCTCGGCTTCGGCCTCATCTGTAAAACGTGTCCGTTGAACTCCATGGTCTCTACGGTAGCTTCCGGCCCTAATTACAGAGCCCATATGGGAGTGCCCAGGGAGCGGGGGTGCTTAAGTGAAACTGACGCCAAGCAGGGCCTCCCTGCCCCTCCCCTAGACTCCATAACCGACCTCCCTGCCGATTACCTCCTCCTAACAATGACCTCTCCGCTCCCATGCCTGCCAGAAGGAATGCAAAATCCCCTGCTCCACTTCTTAATGGTCATGGGCCTTCCAGGCTCCCCACAACACTGTAACCTGTAGGACTCCAGATTCCAAGATCTACTCTGTAGCTGAACCCTCCCTACATGTGCTATCTCCCCTAGAAAGGAACACAAGCTCCTGGAAAGCAGGGGCTGCCTCACTTTTCTGTTTGCATCCCACATAAAATGGCGCACGACAATATTCTTCTCCATCCATTTTTGTTCACAAGCCTATGATTCTATGATTGATTGTGCTAACACTACAGGAAACTCTGAAGACCATTTGAAACAAGTCTTGAGTCTTAGGGAGCTCTCAGATATGAAGAGTAGGTGGGGGGAGAGCTCAACAGGCCAAGACTGAGCTCCCCACAAGTAAGCCAAGGTCTTTGCGCCATATGCCCAGCTCCCCGTGCCCAGTGGACACTTCCAGGAAAGGTGGCAAATTTCACTCCCCCTCCTCACCAAGCAGCCAGGGTGCCACTGCTCTCCCCAGCCAAGGGCCTCTGCTTCCCTAACACTTTCCATGTGAGGAACAGGAAGCCTTATTAAACTTGGCCTTCTCAGGGCACACACGCGACAGGATTTTCTCACCACTCCCCCTCTCCCCAAGCTCCAGAAGTATTCCATCCTGTTACAGGGAAGAAGGAGATAGGAATAAAGCAGAGGGCAAAGGCACAAACTAGACTGTGTTGGGCCTTGGCGCTTCCCAACAGAGCCCAGGGAAAAGACTTGGAAAGGACAAAGCTAGGAGTAATTATAGCTAAGCCAGGAAAGAGCGAGGAAAGCCCAGTCACAGGAAAGTCCTCATTCATCATTCACTCATTTATTCATCAAACATTTATCTAAACATCTGAGGGAAACAAGAATCTCAGTCATTTCCTAATCAGAGAGCAGTTTCACAAGGCCAGCAAAGGATGCTCTAGCTGGATGAAGCAGGGAAAATGGAGGCTTCCCTCACAGAACAGGATCTTCACACAGGGTAACTGAGGAAGGACCATATTGGCCCTTTTGTTCTTCGAGAGAGGAGACTCAAGGAATGGGGTGGAGGGGGTCACACTGGGCTAAGCAGTGGCTAGGATACACTCACAGGCCCCCTTTTCACCTCTGCCTACAAGAATCCTTGTTTTCCATCAAAACTCAGCTTAGATGCAGAATGAATAGGATAGATAAAGCAGTAACTATGGAACTGAACCATTAAAAGTTCAAATCCTGCCTGACACTTTTCTACCTTGGTGACCACTCTGTGCCTCAGTTTCCTCTTCTGTAAAAGAAGGGCATTGGATGAGCTGGCCTCTGAGACCAGAGCTCAGGTCCCCATCACCTCTACCCACCCCTCTTCCTCCAGCTGCCATGTTCTTGCCCTCCTCCTTACTGATCTGGGGACGTGGTCCATCCCCCAGCAGAGTGTGAGCTTTCTGAAGGAAGAGACAATTTTTCCTGTTTGTTTTTTTATCCCCAGTTTAGCACAGGAGCTCGTATGCGGTGGGCACTTTAGAAAGGCGTGCTGAGAACCAGGAAAACAACATACACAAAGACTACAGAAATAGAAGGAGAGAGAGCAACAACAGAATGACGATGAAGGCTGCAGAATTCTAATGACCAAGTATGGCTTGGGGAATTTGGCACGACCTCGTCCTTTCTTTAACCGCACAGGTGGGGGCCGAGAGGTGTTCTAGGTTGCAGATGCTGTCAGACTCTGGTTTTGTGGGTGGTTTTTTCCTGAACTGCTCTGTTCTTTTCCTTTCCTGTTCTTTCTCTTTCTCTCTTTCTGATTCAGAGGACACAGGTTCCATCCAGTCTCTGATGCTTCCTACCTATGGTGATCTTAAGGCCTCAGTTTACATCTGTAAAATAAGAGGGATGGCATCAGAGGCTGCTTCTAGCTCCGAAACCATTATTTTATTACCCTAGTCTTTGTTACAAGATACAGGGCTGAGATATATGTGGATGTAAAAACAAAGTATAGGAACAGGGATGGGCCTGGGATTTTATTAGATGGTGAGAAAACTCCCTCTCCCAATAAAGATCAGGACTTTGTCTGCAACCTGTTTTCTTCCCTGCAGCACTGAGACATTAAATGTCTTGGCCAGGGGTCACAAAGTTTCAGAGGCAAGGATCTGAACCCAGGTCTGAGACTCCAAGAACAATTCTTTATTCACTCAAAACTCTCTGTGTGTGTGTGTGGGGGGGGGGGTTATTTGTTTTAAAATAAATGTTTGCTAAATGAATAAGCCTGCTTACTAGGCAGGTAGGTCCCCTTCTCCACTGGCTTACTCTTTAACTGCCTCAGCCTAGGAAAAGCTAATGAAGAGGCTGGGCTGCAGAAACCTCTCTGGCAGGGGCACTCTGTTCCTGTTTCCCTTCCCCATGCCAGCATCTGCACACAGCTCTGAGCCCGCCTGGCTGGGCTTAGGGGCGAAGTCTGGTGGCTGTGGAGCCATAATACAGAGTCTCAGCCTCCATCCTTCCTCTGGGGCTGAACAAATAGCCATTTATTGCCATATCAAGATTACCTGCAGGTGTCCCCTTCTGGAGGAAAAAAAACCCCAATAACAACTCACCAGGTCACGTCTTTGAGTGGGCGAAGGGTAATTAGAAGATAATGAGGAGAAAATAGACTCAGTTCTTAGGGACAAATTGTGCCTGTTGGGGGAAAATGAACCTTCTACCAAGATTCTGGGTGACTAAGTTAGCCCTTGGTGACAAAGGCTTTGCTCACCAGCGCAGTATGGGAGATTTCTGGCAGTGCCCTGCTTCCTAGGAATAGCAAGAGATGGTAATAGCAGGAGGGGCTGCCAGGGGAAGAGACTTCAAAGTCAAAAGGACCCACCAAGAAGTTCCTGAATGAACACAGAAAGATCCCCTGCCAGCAGCAATCTGGGGCATCCTGCAACTATATCCAGCCAGGAGGGCCCCATGCCAGGGATGGCCTGCCTAGTAAAGACCCAACATAGGCTCCCAGATTTAGAGCTAGGAGTTGATTCAAAGCCTTCCCATTTCCCAGATAAAAAAACAGAGGCCCATTTGACGGAGAAGAAAAGCCCCTCCCCCTCCCCTCTTCAACTCCCTTTTGTACCTTGAGGTGCAGTTCCTTGAGGGCAGAGACTTGGCTAGTATTTGTATCCTCAGCACTTAGGACAGTGCTAGCCCCTAAGTAAGAACTTAATACTTTCCTAGCCTCAGAGAGGTTTACCAGCTGACCAGCTAGCCCAGTGACTGACAAAGAGTGAGCACAATGCTTCATCTATCTCTCTGATTTGACTCTCACAGTACCACTGAGGTCACCCTCATTTTACAGATGAGGACTTCTGGACTGGATGGGTGACGTTAATGATATATTCCTGGTGAGGAAACTCCCTCTAACCAATGTAGACTGGCCACTACTTAGCAATTTTTTTTTAAGAATCACCATGTAATTGGCTGGGCGTGGGTGAAAAATGCCTGGGAGAAAAGTCACCTGGAGCACTGAATACTAAATGATTTGCGGAAGACCACATAGCTACTGTGTCTCAAAGGCAGGATTTGATGGGGAAGTCTCTGTCAACTTGGGTCAGGCTTCCACTAACCCATGGATTTCATGATCACCAAACCCCAGTCTCCAAAACAAGGTCAGGGTCTGATAAGTCTTAGATAGCTAGGAGTTGGATGAAGAAAGGACAGTGACTCAAGAGACACAAGAAACAGAACAAACAACTGGGGGGAAGGAGGTACCAACCACAGACAGGCTCTGAACCTTAGGGACAGTGTAGGAGAGAAGAGCTTACAAGTGTCCAAAAAAGGCTACAGAAAATGTATGGATCCGTCCAAGAAGGGGATGGCCATCGTCCCTCCACAGCACAAAAAGGAAGGTTGAATGGAAGGGTCCCCTTCTCTTGAGCTGTAATGTTAGCAGGGCAAGTTATCTGCACACACCAAAAGATGGGAGGCACCCCTATAGAAAGTGCTCCCCAAAGGGGATATGTACTACCCACTCATAGGACACTAAAGGATTAGCTTCAAAGCACCAAGGAAGGTTGCCTAATGAAGTCCTGAACCCCACAGTCACAGGGTGTCAGATCTGAACTGAGGTTTTCTGGATTCCAAGTCTGCTCCTCCATCACTTGGCACTCACTACCATTCAAGCCTGCTCCTCTGAAAACTCCTAGTATGTCCTCAGACTCTAGGCTCCAGCTTGAGGACCCCTGTTCTTCCAGCACTTGGCACAGTGCCTGGCACATAGTAGGTGCTTAATAAATACTACTTACTTGAATGACTCAGATCTAATCACTAGGGATAAGTTAAAGTTAAACAGAGCTTGGATTAGGAGTCAAAGGACCTGGGTTCAAATCCCATCCCTTCTCTTAACTTACCTGTGTAGTCTTGGGCAGATAACTAACCTCTCTGGGCCTCACCTTTAAAATAAGAGGCTAAGACTAAGGTGGTATCGAAAGCTATACTGACTCAATGACCCACTCTGGCCAGTCCAGCTTGTAAATCAGTCTTGGGGGAGGCGTCACTCAGGCTTCAGCTTTTGTATTACCTGCCAGTTAGCCCTCCCCTCCTGGCAACTCGAGAGGTGCTGAGATGCTGTGGTCCATTCCCTTCTGCTGACAGGGCCAATCCCAGTTGTCTTTATCTCATTTCAAAAGGTCTCAATAAAAGCTGGCTCCATCTCGAATCACTTGCTGATCTCCAGGGATCAATGTGCCAATGTGTTGCTATTTTGACATATTTTTAATCAACTCATTTAATTCTCCTTTTCCTGAGTTTTGCTTTGTTAATCAGGGTGAAAGCCTGAACAAAGAATTTAACAATGGTCGCCAAGGTCCTTTCCAGCTATAAATCGATGGTGTATACAACCTATAGTCAATAAGGGCCAGGAAAAAGTAAATGGAAATCAGGCCAGATAGTATATAGGTAAAAACAATGACAAAGGCATACTGTGACATTCACTCCTTATCTCGCCTCATCATTTTGTTTTCATCCAGGTTTTTAACTGATCCTCCCCAACCTCACTGTCCCGCCTCTTTACTCCCACTCATCAGCCTGGGTAACACAATCTGTTAAATATCCTCAGCTTCCTTTGGGGGCAGATCAAAGCCTTTCCCCAATGTCCCAATCCACGAAGGACAGACAGAAGTCAGAAAGCCAGCCAGGTGAAAACTTCTGGTCTTAAGTGGTTTATAAATTTGATTTTGTTTTTAAAATCTCGGTTGTTTTCTATTCATTTTGCATCACCTTTGTTTCCCAACCTATCTTTCCTGTACCTGGGAAGACAAAGCTTATAAAAAGGAAAGGAAAAGGAAAAGGGGGAAAGAGCAATTTGTAGATTTAGAACTCGAAAGAAAATCAGCTAGAGGTTCCTGGGGCAGCCTAGAGACCCCAATCACTCCCAAAGAACCAGGCCTGAATCTCCATCTGCCAGAGGACAGGCATGTCCACCTGGATGTCAAAGCAGGAACTTGAAATCAACATCCAAAAGCTAGAGCCTCCTTCCCAATACCTTTCTCAGCTTCCTCATTTCTGATGACAGTGCCCGCTCTCCTCCCCACCACACACACAAAAGCTCATGGCCCTCTCTGACTCTCCACTCTTCCCCACCCTCCCCTGCCAAATCAGTTGGCAAGTCCCGTCAATTCTACCTCCCCAATATAGAGTCCATCTCTCCACCTTCTCTCCACTAACGAAGGGCCACCAACCTAGTTCAAACCTTCCTCGTTCCATGACTTGAACTTTACCAGTTTTGTAACTGGCTACCCTGCCCTAGTCTTCTCTAACACCAATTCAGCCTTCTCCGAGCTGCCAAAATCACAGGGCACTCAAAACCAAACCAAACACCTCCTTAGTCTAACACTTACAATCCTCCAGAATCTGGCTCCAACCCACTTTTCTGCATCCCAGCCAAAATGGACCCGCACCTGTTTCCTCCTCTTGCCTTCCTCCTTTCTGTATGGCCATAGGTGAAATCCCCAACACCCAGAACAGCAGCCCATTCTTCCCACTGCCTTTTGAACTCCTCTGCCTTGAAGGCAAGGTTTGGGTGCCACCTTCATCATTTCTCTATCTGGGATCATCCATGAATCCTTCCTTGACGACCATGACCCTCCAACTCGGGCTCTCTTCTACTCCATCACATTCTACTGTGTATAATAAATTGTTTATACCCCGTACATGTTATATGGGTCCCATCCCCATTTTCTTAGAAAGCAGCTGTTAATATTTTTCATCTTTCATCCTTTCCCCCCAGTCCCTATACTTAATAGCCACTAAGTGGCAGAGTGTACAGAACCCTGGATTTGGAATCGTGAAAGCCTGAGTTCGAATTTGTCCTCAGACACTTACTGGATGTATGAACCTGGCAAAGTCACTTATCCTTTCTCTATCAGCCTCAGTTTCCTCATTTATAAAAGGGGGATAGTAATACCACCTACCTTGCAGGGTTGTTGAGAGATTCAAATGAGATAATATATACAAACATTTATTAAGTGCTTACTATGGAGTAGGCACTGCGCTGAGCCCTTCCAGGGATACAAAGAAAGGCCAAAGACAGTCCCTGATCTCAAGGAGCCTATAGTCTAATGAGAAACCTTATGGAAGCTAGTCTTATGGTTGTTTCCTGAAGTTCAATTAGGTTGAATCCATCAGGGCTTTATACCCATGATCGCATTCAATCCTCAGAAGGATAGGTGCTATGACGATCCCTATTTTAAGGTGAGAAAACTGAGGCTGAGAGTTACCTAGGGTTACACAGCTAATAAGTGTCAGACTCAGATATCATTTGACTCCCAAGACTATTATTTTATGGGTCTTTCCCAACTCCAAGGTTCTGCTTTCCACTAACACCAAGGGTTTTCCAATTTGGGTTACCATTACCCTACCCCTCAAGGAGTCTGAGAAGCTTTTCAGGAGCTATGGCAGCATTTGATAAATAATCATATTAACCAACAGTAATTAATCCACTTCTCATATGCATATACAAGGATAAACTCCAGAATTGAGTTCCTTTCATACTGAATAGGGGGATGGGAAGGTTTACTGAAAGCCAAGGGATGGGGGGAGAGCCCAAAAATTGTTGGAAGCCCCTTCCAGGGCTGGAGAACCTGTGGCCTCAAGGCCGCATGTGGCCCTCTAGGTCCCTATGTGCGGCTCTTTAACTGAATCCAAACTTCACTGAACAAACTCCCTTTTATTAAAAGGATATGTGCATGTCTATAATAAAAGGCATAATACTATGGCTGACTATGTCAAACATACAAATGGTTCTAGCCCTGCTTGAGGAAGGATATAAGGATAAGGCCCAAAGCTATGATTTTATTGGTATGGGGAACTCTCAAATGATTCTCTCAGTCAACACTAACATTATCTAGGTAGTAGAGTAAATCGTGTGCTGGACTTGGAAGTCTTAGAACACCTGAGTTCAAATCCTGCCTTGAACACTTACTGGTTGTGTGTCCCTGGGGGCAAGGCACTTAACTCCCCCTTAGCTTCAGCTTCTTCTTCTGTAAAATGGGTATAATAATAGTAGAGGCAGCTTGGTAGCACAGTAGATAGAATGTCAAGCTTGGAGTCAGGAAGACTCATCTTGCTGGGTTAAAATCTGGCTTCAGACACTGACTAGCTGTGTGACCCTGGGCAAGTCACTTAACCCTGTGTGCCTCAATTTCTTCACATGTAAAATGAGCTGGAGAAGAAGATGGCAAAGCACTCCAGTATCTTTGCCCGCTACCACTGTCCTTGGCAATTTATATTCTTAAAGAGGAGCCAGAAGTTCAAAGGCAGGACTGGAACTCAGGAAAGAAAGAAGGGAAAAAAGGAAGGAAGGAAGGAAGGAAGGAAGGAAGGAAGGAAGGAAGGAAGGAAGGAAGGAAGGAAGGAAGGAAGGAAGGAAAGAAGGAAGGGAGGGAGGGAGGGAAGGAAGGAGGGAGAGAGGAAGGAAGGAAGGAAGAGAGGGAGGGAGGAAGGAAGGAAGGAAGGGAGGAAGGGAGGAAGGAAGAGAGAGAGGGAGGAAGGAAGGAAGGGAAGGAGGGAGGAAGGAAGGCAGGAAGGAAGGGAGGGAGGGAGGGAGGAAGGAAAGAAATGCCACTTTCCAGGCAAGAGATAAAGGATTATTGATATTGCTGTTTTTCAGTAGTTTTGTCATTTCCTTCTCCAGCTCATTTTACAGATGAGGAAATTGAGGCCAAAAGGGTTAAGTGACTTGCCCAAGGTCACACAGTCAGTAAGTGTCTGAGGCTGGATTTGAACTCAGGTCTGCCTGACTTCAGGCCTGGCACTCTATCTACAGGGTTACCTAGTCATCCTATATTGTTGATATAGGGAAGGGCTATTTTCATTGTCGTGCAGAAAAGCATCACCTCTCAATCCTAAAATCACAACAGAACCTCCCTCAAAGAGATGGCAATTTCTTTATTTCATATACCATTACTGACATGAGAGAAGCTACTTGTGATCAAAAGAGATGTTATACACCAAGTACTTTACAAATCTCAGAAGTGCTACATAAATATTCTTCTCATCTCATCTGAGATAACCATTGTGCTAGCCCCTCAATTTCCTAGGGTCCCCTGGAGGACCCTCAATGTGCAGACAGTGAGTTAAGAGAAGTCAAGAGATGATCCAAGAACTCACATGACTTGGGATTCCCTCTTTATATCTGGGGGGGAGCCCAAAGGAAACTCAACCAGTCCTGAAATCAACCCAACCAGTACTGGTAGTGAAGGAAGAGAAGGGAAGAGAAGGGATGCTCCTCCCGGAGGAAACTCCCTGAGTCTTAACTCCACAAGTACTTGAGACAGGCCCGAGGTAGGATATGAAGTGTCTTTTTTTTCCTTTAAAACTTTTATTGCTATGTTTTGTTTTTACACTGCCTATATTTACCAATGGTGGCGCAACAGAGAGCTGAGCCTGGAGTCAGGAAGACACATCTTTCTGAGTTCAAATCCAGCCTCAGACACTTCCTAGCTGTGTGACCCTGGGCAAGTCACTTCACTCTGTTTGCCTCACTTCCTCATCTGTCAAATGAGCTGGAGAAGGAAATGGCCAACCACTCTAATGTCTTTGCCAAGGAAACCCTAAATGGGGTGACGAAGAGCCAGACACAATTGAAATGACTGAACAACATTTCCCCATATAGCTCACCCCCTCTCCACGTTCTAGAGAGCCATCCCTCATAATAGAGCTTCTTAACTTTGGGTCCACAGATTTCAGGGGGTGTGAACTATATCACAAAATTTAAAATATATTTTTATAAACTTAGCTCAATATAATTAGTTTTCTTTGTATTTCTATGTATTTTACTTTATGCACTTAGAACCACAATTCTCAGAAAGAGCCACAGGCTTCACCACACAGCCAATGGAGGGTCCACGACACACAAAAAGGTTAGGAATCCCTGCCTCAAACAAAGAGAAAGAAAAATGATTCAGCAAAGCCCATCAACACATCAGCCAAGTCTAACATGATAGGCAATGTTCCTCTCACAGAGTTGCCCACCTCTGACATGAAGGGAAGGGAGAACATTCTGATGCGAGGTGTTTCTAGCCCCCATTTGGGAATCACTGGAAAACCACTTTGAATGATTTGCCCAGGGCCCACCTGTGGGCTTTAAAGAGGGCCTCCATCTTTACCGCCCCCAGGTATCCTGGTGATACCTTCCATCTCTTTAACCCAGATTAGGAAAAAAAAACTCCCCAGGGCCCTGGGCCTAAAATTCAACCATTCAGTTCTACAGAAAATTATTATACACCGCCTGTGCTCTCCAGTGAGGAGGGGGACCAAACCTATATGCTCTCCCCCCAAAAACAGGCCACTCCACTTGTCAAAACCTCAAGTTGTTGCAAAGTTTCTCCTTACCTAACCTTGCCCTTGGTAACATCCCCCCAGATCTTTTTCAAATCACTGCCCAGTCACATGTCTCCCATCTTGTACACGTGAGGCTGATTTTTTGAACTGATGTGTAAGACTTTTAACATTTACCCATCAATATTTCAAAGCCTGACTTTGTCATCCAGTGTTAGCTAGCTTTGTGCCATCTGCTGACGTGATCACCATGCCATCTATGCCCGTATCCAAGTTACTGTTAAAAATGTTTGACTTCACATTCCCAAGAACATATCCCCCTGGAGACCGCCTTCCAAAGGAACGGTGAATCAATAATTGTTGTGTTCAGTTGTTTCAGTCGTGTCTGACTCTTTGTGACCCCATTTGAGGTTTCCTTGGCAAAGATACTGGAGAGATTTGTCATTTCCTTCTCCAGCTCATTTTACAGATGAAGAAACTGAAGTAAACAGGGTTAAGTGACTTACTCAAGGTCACACAGCTAGTAAGTGTCTGAGGCTACATCTAAACTCAGTTATTCCTGGCTCCAGGCCCAGTGCTCTATCCACTTTGCCACCAGCCACCATACACCAAATGTATCTAACTATGCCATTAGAAAGCATAAATCTTTCCAGAAGAATAAGAATGAGAAACTTTGTATCAAATATTTTGTTAGGTTAATTATAACTATAACATTCCCATGATAGGTCTAACAACTCTCACCGAAGGAGAGAATGAGGTTAGTATCGCATGACCTGGCTCTTCCTGATCACTGCTTCCTCTTCTGCAAGTTCACCATGCCATCCCTTTAATAATTCATTGAATATGTTCTACTTGAAGATCCAAGAACTAAAAGGAGATTTTTTTTAAAAGTTACTTAACTATGTGGAGATCTAAACATGGGGGAGATACAAAGGCTAGGTAAGATAGTCCCTAATCTCATGTGGCCTACGTTTTACTAGAGGGATGAGGCACACAAAAATAATAATACAAAATAATAAAATGTAGGAGAGAGGCGAAAATAAATGGCCATGTGAAGTTCTTTGTGGGGAAAAAATCACCACTACTTGATGGGATGATCAGGGCCAGGGCTTCATGGAAGAAAAGATATTTGAAAGGTAGTGCATGCTGGATTTGAACTCAAAGGACCAGGGTTCATATCTCAGTTTTGCTGCTCAGTTCCTACATCACAACTTCTTTTTGCTTCCGCTTCCTTATCTATAACAAGAGGAGGTTGGGCTAGATGACCTCTAGCATTCTTTCCAGCTGCAAACCTCAGACCCTCTGAACTAGGTTTTCAAAGGGTGGGTAGGAGTACAGCAGTCAGAGGAGGGAGACCAGGGACATTCTGGGCATAGAAAACAGTGAGAACAGCAAAGAGATATATGTGTGAGGGACCTGGCTGAAACACAGACCTCAGGAAGCAAAGTCATATGACATGCAGTTTGAGACAACTAAACTTGGGAGTCAAAGGACCCGGGTTCAAATCCCTGCCCAGCCACTTGATGTGTGACCTTGGGCAGGTCACATTCTCTGTGTAATATATAATATGTATCTTCTCTGTGGGATAATGAGGAAGCTAAATTAGAACTCTCAGGTCCCTTCCAGCCCTCCTAGATACCTATGTTGTTGTTCCCCACAGGAAGCGGGGAATATCTTTTATTTTGACTGCCCTATTTTTTCCACTGCTGTCCTTCCACATGGGAAGGATGTGAGTGTATGTGTTTCTATGTAATCAAAATTACAAGTGTTCTCTCCTTCAGGGTGAATCCTTGGAATTGACAATGGTGGTAGGCTAGGGGGGAGAGGATGTCTGATCAAATGCAAAAACAGGCCCTAGGCCCTAATCTTTTGAGTTCTACATGGGACAGGAAAAGAAAAACTGAGCATGGCAGAAAGAATGCTGGCTATGGAGTTGAGAGAACAGAGTTGAAATCCTGGTACTGCTACTTATTACCTCTGTGACTTTGGGTCACTGCCCTGACCTCTCTAGGCTCAGCTTCTACCTCTCCCTAACATGAGGGTGTTGGGTCAGGCAATGGTGAACGTCCCTTCCAGTCCTGGGGCCTCGGATCCTCAGACCTGAGGCTGCAATGACTGGAAGAATGGGTCCATTGGAAGGGAAGACGTTAGGAGGGAAGGAGCGGGGTCCCTCATGGGTCAGTGTGATCAGTGTGGGCAGCTGCTGACACTGTGCTCATGCCCAACTTGGGTGGGTTATATATACACCTGGGGCCTCACCTGTAAGTCGCCTTGTTAATAGGAAGATCTACCCTTGCCCAATATCACACCAGCTCCCTCAGGAGACAAAGACCATGTCCCTGTGCTCACAGAACTGTGATCATCTATTTGAGGAAATAAAACATGGGAAATAATTATAGAACAATTAAGTGCTTTGCTGTGTGGCCCTGACTGCCAGCGCCGGAGGATTTCTGAGAGGGAGGAGAGGGCTGTGTAGGAGGGAGTAACTGGAGAAGGCTGCAAGGAGAAGAGGAAGAGGCATTGGGCCCTGAGGGATGGCTAGGATTTGAACTCGGGAGCAGCCGGGAACCTCAGAGGTCATCCAGGCCAACTTGGTCAACAGACTTTTGTTTCCCTTTAGAGAGAATATACAGATATAGGTACTGGCATAGGTATATATGTATATATACACATGCACATACACAAATACACTATATGTATACAATGTAGAGAAATATATACATGTAGAGAGAGGATACATATATATGTATATATATAATATAAAGAAAAATATGCATACACAGAGAATTATATATATAGAAAGATATATACATAGAATATATATATAGAAAGATATCTATACGTAGAGAGAATATATATAAATATATACATAGAAGATATAAACACATATACATAGAGAGAATACAGAGGGCAAGAAATATATATAAATATATATAGAAAGAACATAGAGAAAATATACGTATAAATAAATATATACAAAGAGAGAATATAAATACATATAGAGAGAGAACATATATAGGAGAAAGAATATATATTGAGAGAGTAAATATATATATAGGATATAAATGGAATAGACAGAGAACATATATATATATATAGAGAGAAAGAATATACATATATAGAGAGAATTTATATGTGTGCATGTGTGCATGCGCATGCACACACACACACACCCCCCCTTGAGGGCAGGAACTGTCCTAAATGTTATCTCTGTCTCCCAAATGCCCCGTCAATAATAAATGCTTGATGATTAATTCATTGCAGAGGGCACCCCTGAGACCCAGGAAAACGTACAGTGACTTGAACAAGGTGAGTAGCAGCAGAACCAGTACCGGTACCCAAGTGTTTGACTCCAAAGCCAGGGCTCTTCCCAGGACACCACAGATTTGGAGAATCAGGAAGGAAGGTAGAGGCTCACCAAGGGGGAGGTGCCCAATCACCCCTTAGTCTCAAGTGTTTTATTTGGGGTTTAGAGACCCAAGAGCTGCCAGGGTTTGGCTCTGGCCTGCACAAATCCCGGAGGACAGAGGTAACAGAGGCCTTTCCTCTCCTCTATCCCCCAGGGCTTAGTCCCCAGCTCAGTCGCCCCCACTCCTCAATTTCATGGTGCTGATCACCTCAACACAAGGGATAGTCACCATAACAACTGGGCTGAAGAAATAAGGCTCAGATCCAGTAGGCTAAGCCTGAGGAATGAGGCCGATGGGACACAGGAGGACAATACTAATTGCTGGAGATGAAGAAGCTGATCCGAGCCCCACCTTGGTTTGCAGGGAACAGGCTAACTGCACACAGCAGTGTGTGTTGTTTGGGGGTGGGGTTTGAAGGGAGAGTGTGAGGGCACATTATATCTTGTTGCCATGGAAACCAATCATATCACCAAGTCGCCTGGTTGTAGAGGGAAGCAGAAGGCTGGAAAGGAAAGGGCTTTGGAGCCCAGAACAAAGGGGTAAGCTGGCCACCCTAACAGGCATGAGGGGAAGGGTGGGAGTGGGACCTAGAAACGGGCCCATGGAGGCTGGCAGTCAGTGCTCACTACCTGGCAATGAGACCCTGCTGCCTGAAGAAGACCCCTAAGGCTAGCATCCTGGGTACCCAATACAACAGGAAACACACAAGGGATGGGGAGTGGGGGCCTGATCCATCCTGAAGGCTACCGAATGTGGATACAGCTCTTTCCCTACTAGGCAGGACTTCCTGCCTCTTCCCCACTTTCCTTTCACAGAGTGGGGCCAAGACATTTCTCTTCTAAGAAACCTCTGCTCCTTACAAGAAAATCTGCCCCTTGGTATTTCCATCTCCATTTGACAGATGAAATGAGACAGAAAGGGCAGACAATTATGCCCAGGTTCGTAACAAGTCAAAGAGAGTTCAGGATGCCAAATATCTCCTTAGCGCTCAGTCTGGTTTTTCCTAGATAAGATAACAGGATGTTCCCATCCCTGTGGCTTCGCACAGGCTTTCCCTCCTTAACGCCATCTCTTAGAATTCTTTAGCTTCTTTCAAGGAGTGATTCAGGGGCCAGGTCCTTTGGGAAGCCTTCCCCCAACGCTCGCTCTCTCATCAAATTAACTGGTAAGACATATCTTAGCTGGGCAAATGCATCCCACCCACCCCAGGTGGAATGTAAGTCCCGAGAGGTCAGATTCTGTGCCTTGCACATAGCAGACTCTCAATAAATGCTAGTTTAATGAATGAACTGGACTGACAGACTTCAGAAATCATTTAGTCTAGCCCTCTCATTTGACAGATGAGGATGCAGAAGCCTAGAGACAGGCAATAACCTGTCTTAAGCACACAATGTCTGTGCTAGAATTCTAATCTACGGCTGCTGACTCTAAAATTGGTATTTTTTTCCTTCTGTGAAGACCCAAGTGTTCTCAATCTGTACCTGCCTCTAAGGTCACAAGTCTTAGAACCAAAGCATTATGGGTACTACTGCTTACTTCAACTCCTTCACTTTTCACAGGTGGAAACTGAGGCTCTAGAAAGTGACTTTCCTAAAGGCCGCATGGCAAGTCAGGACACAGCCAGGACTAGATGTTAGAGCCTCCTAACTAATTCCCAGTCCAACATTCTTTCCACCATAGCATGGGCTGCCCCTCCACCTTCCCATGCCATTTCTGGTGGTGGTGGTTGTACATCTGTACATCAGTCCTCCAATTATCACCACAACCTGCTACAGAAAGAATGCTGAATTTAGAGTCTGAAGCCTCTGACTCTGTAACTTACTTCCTCTGTGACTTTTAGCAAGTCAGTTCATCTCAGCACAGTACAGGGGCTCCAGGGGACAGAAGATCTGGATTCAAATTCCACCTCTGACACTATTTGGGTAAGCCACACTGTCCAAAATGGGGTGGTTAGATCAGATGACTTCTGAGGTCCGTTCTAGCTCCTGACTCCTAAGCTCTCGCTTTCTTCTTCAGTAAAACGAAAGATTTTAGACTGAGATGATCGCTTGAAGTCCCTACCAGCTCTAGCATTCCACCTATGGGGTCTAGAGAATATGCTCCCAGAAGGCGGGCACAGTGCCTGTGCCTCAGATCCAAGAAGAACCAAGTTTGAATCCTGTCTCAGACATTTACTAAGTAGTATCACCTTGGGAAAAGTCACTTATGACCTCCTGTTGGTCTTTCCTCATCTATCTGTAAAATGGGGATAATAAGAGTCTGCCTCACAGGGTTGTGGTAAGGATCAAATGAAATAATGCAGGGAAAGCACTTCACAAACCTTCAAGCTAGGGCAGCTAGGTGGTGCCACAGTGCACAGAGCGCTGGGTCTGGAGTTTGGAAGACCTGAGTTCAAATCCAACCTAGCTATGTGACCCTGGGCAAGTCACTTAACTCTGCCTCAGGTTCCTCATCTGTAAAATGAGCCAGAGAAGGCAATGGCAAACCACTCCTGTATCTTTGCCAAGAAAACCTCAAATAGGGTCACGAAAAATCGGACACGACTGAAAAACAGCAGCAGCAGCAGCAACAAAAAGCCTTCAAGAGTTATACGTAAGTGTTGGTCATTATTAGGATTTGCATTAATCCAAAGCATTTCAAGCAGCCATCGGCGCACAGAGAATGCTCAGGAAACACTGGCTGGCCAGTTGCCAATCCCGGAACATTCCACGGGCATCATCTTCATACCACAACCCATCAGATGATCCTCCATTCCAGATGGTCACATGGGAAAAGGGTCACCCAGAGAGAGGAAAACCACAGAGAAATCCAAAACCTCAATTTCATTAACAGTTTTAACCTGCTTCCGCTTCGAACCATGAAGAAGGCTAATAATTATCCCCAACACTTTTAGACTTGTAAAATGCATTTCTCACAAGAACCCCACAAGAGGAGCTTCAGGGGTATTTCTAGCTCTACTTTACAGAGGGGGAAACTGAGGCAGGAAGTGGTTTGCCTTAGACCACACAAGAAACATGTATTTGGAGGGAAAATTAAAAGGGGGTGCTAGCTTTGGAGTCTGAGGACTCGCTGCCTGCTGGCTGTGTAACCTCAGGCAAATCTCTTAACCTCTCTGTTTTTTTAGTTTCCTTGACTGCTAAATGAAGGCATTGGGCTAGATGCCCTCTAGGGTCCCTTCCAGTCCTAGAAATATGATTCTCCATCTCCAGATCCAGCTCATGCTCCGCCCATGCCCCTGCCTCTCCATGGGCTGACCCCAAAGAACACAGAGCTGACTTTAAATCCACCTTCTTTTTATGTCCCACCCCTTCTCAGCCTATGGTAGGGATGCTCACTGAGCAGTAAATGGTAATACAGTAAGCAGGGAAAGGGAAAGATGCACCTCTAGAAGCCTGGATTGATAGCGATTCATGCCCCAGACAACTGGGCCTTGAGTCCTAAAATTGGCCCTTCCAGATTTCTACCTGGGCAGGACCTCCCCAGAGCACCAGGTGGTCTCCCATCTAGAGGCTCATTTCTCCTTAAGATTCCTTATTCAACATTAAATTGCCACAACTCTGTCCTGTGGAATGAGGGGAGCAGGGAGACATAGGTAATCCCATTTTAAAAGTAAGGGTCAAGGAAAGTTTCCCAATGATATGCAGTGGGTCGAATGTCAGAACAACAACCGTAGGCTAGGCCTTCTCATTCCCAGGCCTGTGTATGTCTTCCTTCTCACAGTAAAAAGAGGGCCTGAGCCTCTTTGCTCACATGTTAGCCCTCTGAGACCAGAGTCAGCCAAAAACACAGGAAAAGAGCTTGAAGCCAGCACCCAGCTGCCAAGGAGACTGGGTGGGCAGGCACTCTCCCTGGGTTCTTGGCTCCTGAACCCTAGCCAAGCTCAGGAGAGGCTGCCTCTGTTGTTAAAGGTAATTACTTGAACCAGACACTAAGCAGTTCCTTCAAAATGCTGGCTCCCTCCCCACTCCTCCAGCTTCACTTGGTGCGTCTCAGAACCATCCAAAGACAAGGAGGTGATGTCCCCATTCACCTCATCCCCTAAATGTCAACGACACTTCACTTTTCCTCCAGGGAAGGGCAAAGCCAGGTATCGACATTGATGGAAACCCTCTAGCAGACCAGCTCTTTGCTGCCTTTCACTTAATATCTCTCTCTCTCTCTCTCTCTCTCTCTCTCTCTCTCTCTCTCTCTCTCTCTCTCTCCATCTTTCCTGGGATACTTTCCATGATCCTTTGCACAGCATCACCCACTCTGCCTCCATCCCAGCAGACATCGCAGATGGCTGCGCCCCTAGAGATGGATAAGAGCATCTCCTTGACTGGCCTCCATAGTGAGGTCATTGGTCATTCAGAAAAGGATCCAGCCAATCCCAGACTCAGATTAAAAAAACTGCAAGCTTGCTATTGGCTTGGAATGAGCCCCAAAGCAGCTTTGTCCCACCCCTGCCACCTGTCTGAGGTCTTAAAGAAAAGGAACCTTCCTTTCTCCAGCGCCTCCCTCAGTGACCTTCCTCTCTGGCCTTCTACATGATGATCTCCTTACAGGCTCTTAGAATGGAAGCCGAGTCCATGCAGGAGAAAGCTTAGCTGTCTGCTCCCTTCCTCCCCACCTGCTAGCTCCAGCCCTCCCACCCCAGTGATCCCATCCCAGGACCACATTCATTCTCTGCAGTGCATGATCACTAACCTCTCACCTCCAGAACTGTACCTAGCGAGGCCCTGGGCCGGGCGGGGGAGGAGGGGGAGGGCGGTGCAGGGCAGAGGGTCTGCACAGGGGCCCAGAGAGCAGCAGTGTGAGCACCCTGCCCACTGGGGCTCAGGGAAGGTCAAGGCCTCCTCAAAGGGTCTTTGAAAACATCCCTGAGTGAAAAAGGGAAGTCTCATTGGTAAAACACCTTCTAGCCAAACCTCCAGGCAAGGGACAAAGCAGGCCTGGCTGGGGAGAGGGGGAGTCCCAGATAGAACATAAGCAGGGACTGTCTAATACAGCGAAAAGAACACTGCCTGGGGAATCAGAGGACCTGGATTCAAATCCCAACGCAGATATTATAGCAAGTCGCTGGACCTTTTTGGAGCCTCGTTTGTAAAATGAAGGGGCTGGAATGGGTGGTTTTTAAGATCCCTTCCTGGCCAGCTAGGTGCTTCAGTGGACAGAGCACTGGGCCCGGAGTCAGAAAGACCTGAGTTCAAATCTGGCCTCAAGCACTTTCTAGCTGTGTGACCCTAGGCAAGTGACTTCACCCTGTTTGCCTCAGTTTCCTCATCTGTCAAATAAGCTGGAGAAGGAAATGGCAAACCCCTCCTGTATCTCTGCCAAGAAACTCCCAGATGGGGTCACAAAGAGTCAGACCCGTCCGAAACGACTGAACAACATCAAAGGTCTCTTCCAACTCTAAAGCTATGACTCCTATAACTGTTTCCTTTTTGTCTCTGGCCCCATGGCCCAGCGTGGTGCTTGGCACCATAACGGTGAGTATTTAGATAGCATCTCACATATGTTATCTCATTTGCTCCTCTCAACAATCCTGTAATGCAGGTGCTATTTTATCCCTATTTTATAGATGTAGAAACTGAGGCAGGCTGAGGCTAAGTGACTTACCCAGGGTCACACAGCTAGTTAAGTATCTGAGGCCAGATTTGAACTTGGGTCTTCCTGACTCCCAGTCCAGCCCTCCATCCACTCCCACAGCACCTTGTCGGGTGATTAATAGATGCTTGTTGGTTGGCTGATCACATGTCTTTTCCTAAGTCTATTCTCATTCCTCTCTTTCCCACAAGAAGGCAGCACCGGGTACAGCCAAACAGGCTTCCCAACACCTCTGACATTCAATCAGGAGCGAGAAGAAAAGGGGGGTGGGCTGGAGTAAGGCCTCCATCTTAATTTCTCTGCCCACCAGGGGCTGGGAAATCCCACAGACAGGCCACGGCAAGAAAAGATGTGACTCTCCCCTGGCCTCCTTCTCCTTCGCCCTCCCTGAGCACTCACCCCCAGGCACCGGCAGCTCTATCCTCCCACCTAGCAGCAAGGCCTGCCAGCTTCACCTCCCACTGGGGGGCCACGTGGTCCAAAGGCTGGAGAGGGGACTGCTTGGGACGGGGAGAGGGAGCGACCCACCCGGCCTTTTCATCCATGACTGCTGCAGATCCCAGGCAAAGGAGAGTGTCCTAAGGAGAGCCAGCCCAGTATAGAGCCCTGGGGCTATTTGGGGATGGAACATGCAAACTGAAAGATGCCTGTACCGTGTGTGTGTGTGTGTGTGTGTGTGTGAGAGAGAGAGAGAGAGAGAGAGAGAGAGAGAGGGAGGGAGAGAGGGAGGGAAAGAGAGAGAGAGAGAAAGGCGGGGGGGGTATGTGTATATGTGTGTGTGTGAGAGAGAGAGAGAGAGAGATGGGGGGGGGAGAGGGAGGGAGGGAAGGATGAGCTAGGAACAAGAATGAGAACACCCGTCAATTACCCGCATACTCTTTTCCCAAGAGACCTCCTTCGAAATGTCCTGGAAATGTACAGTGTGGGCCTGTGTGTGTGTGTGTGCCCATACCCTACCCCCACCCCGGTTCTCAGGTACATGTGAAGGGGGCGGGCAGGAAGGGAGAAGGGAAGGATGGGAAACTGCTCTGAATGCACAGGTCACATCCTACACGGGTCTCCTTAGAGTGGATTAACGTGGAGATTTCAAAAACAAGGCAAGGATGCTTCCTCTGGGGCTCATGGGCATCTCTCTGTCTGTCCCTGCCCCAAGGTTCTCTGGCCTTTTTCCCCAGAGAGAGGCCCACACTTTGGGCTGGTCTATTTCCAGGGGCTGGAAGTGGCTGAGTGTTAAAGGCAGAACCAGGTTACTAGACACCAGAGAATGGAGCCCAAGAACCATGGCAACTGCAGTCACCTTCCACGCTTATTACTACACTCCCCCCTTCCCATCATTCCTTTCCCACTGATCCTGAGTCGTCTACCTAAACCAGTATTAGAGCTCAATCTGGGCAATGCATTCAAGGTTCCCTGAATAGCGCACCCCCCCCCGCCGGCCAATGGAATACCGGCCCAAGAACAGCTGAATGGCTGCTTGGCTTTGGGGCCAAAAGCAACCTCCTGCTCTCCTCTAAGACATAGAGCAGGACTCCAAGGGAACCACTGAGGCAAAAAGAACACTCCCAACAGGGCGACTAAGGCTGGTTACTCTGTGATCATTGACAGGCACGTGCAAACACTTGTGTGCAAAGAAATCTAGGTTTTCATATGCTTACAGGTCCACAGAGAAAGAAAAAGAAAGACAGCCCCCTCTCTACACATCCCTGGAGCGTCATGCCATCCCTTCCTACACATCCTGTACTGATTTTTCCTGTTCTTTCTCTCTTGTCTCTACCCTTTTCCGTGGTTCACATCCTTTTGTTAATTCTTCTTTTTTTTCTGGCAGATAAGTAATTTATGTCACTGGAGCCTGTCCTGGTGCTCAGGGGTGGGGTAGAACTGTGATCATTTCCCAGATGAGGTCCCCAGCCCTATCCCTATTTCATTGTTCACTTGCTGTAGGGATAAGCCTTGTCAAGCCCCATCCTACTGGGAGGCCTCATCTGACAGGGAGACGTGCCTGTCCCACATTTCCCTTGAACTAGAATCCTGACTCTCCAAAGAGGGAAATCATTCCTATCAGACTATGGTCTCAGGCTGAGTCTGGGGCCCTGGCCCTGCTAGGGGTCTCCTCTGTCCAGGGCACACACCTCTTCCGGGTTCAGAAACCTCTCATTCCTCCTTTTTCCTCTTCCTAGATTGATGCTTCCTCACTCACTGCCACATGACCAAAAATGGACCAATTAATCATCTTTTCGTATTCAAGTCAATCGGTAATTAAGCACCCGCAGCTGACGATGATCACAGCATTAGTCATGACTTGGATTCATTCTGCATATGCTTAGGTACAAGGCATCCCAGTCCAAAACCTCTTCATCTTACTCAGACTCAGGGTAAAGCAATGACTTCCCCAAGGTCACTCGAGCAGTAAAGCAACAGAGCTGTCTCTTTGCCTCCAACTCTAGCACTCTCTCCATAGACTTCCACTGCCTGTTCCCCTCACCCCAGGTCAATGTAGAGACCACTGAGGGTAGAGACCATTTCACTTTTTATCTCTGAGTCCCCAACACCTAACAGCAGGGCTTCTGCTAGGTTAAGAGGAAGGGTTTCCGGTTCAGTTCTTTCTCTTCTCTAAGGTTGGCAGGTCTGCCACCTAAATTTGTCTGGTACCTTCCCTGGGGTGGTGCATCACCCTGGCAAGCAGAGCACAGCACCAGCACCAGCACCAGCAGCATAAAGCATGCTTGTAAAGCGCACATGTCCCTCTCCCCCTCAGAGTCCCCTTGAGACAGGTGGTACAAGTTCTGATGACCAGATTCACAGATCAAATTGTAAGAACTTGGAATTTTAAGAGACCTTAAGGTCACCTATCAATCTAGCCATCATTAATCACTTATTAAGAACCTACTGTGTGCCAAGCACTGTGCCGGGCACTGGAGACACAAAGGTAAACCTGGTACCACCCTTGCCCTCAGGGAGCTTATGTTCTATCAGTGGTGACAGAATGAACACACATACATAAGCATACCTACATATACATATATATCTACACATATCTACATGTATGTATGTGTGTGTGATATATATGCATACAAAATGAATACGAGGCTATTAGAGGTAAGGGGAGGCAGTAGCAGCTGGGGGGGATCAGGGTAGGCTTCCTGCTGGAGGTAACCCTTGAAGCAAACCAGAGATTTGAGGAAGGAGAGCATTCCTGGTACGTCGCGAGACAAGAGATGGAGTGCCACGTACAAGACAACTGTAAGATGACCCTCGAGTGTGTGAAGGGGAATAATTCATAATACAGCTGGCAAAGTAAACTGAGGCCAGGTCATGAAGGGCTTTAAGCGCCAAACAGAGGATTTTAGAGCCACTCCTGAGGAGACAGGGAGCCAGTGAAGTTTATTGAGTAGCATAGTAACAAGGTCAAACTAGGGCTTTTGCAAAACAGTCATTTTGGTGGATGTGTGGAGTATGGACTGGAGAACACAATCAGGTGAAGGAGGCAAAGAAGACCAATTCAAAGTCTAATGCCAATAGTACAGGGGAAAAGTGATGAGGTCCTGAAATGGGGAAATCAAAGCGTGAATGACTAGAAGAAACGACATCAAGTCCACGAAAGTCAGGACTCAAGAACTAAGGTCACACAAGCACTAGATGGCAAGGTCGGGATTCGAACCCCGCTCTTGGCACTCCAGATCTGGTGCTCGAGGACTAAGTTTATGGCACATCCTGGATACTTCTCAGCTGTCTGTGCTGCCAGGTTTGACTTCCCCCACCTCTCTGCTCCCTTAGGATGCCTTATTCCTAACTCCTTCCTAAATCTACTCTCCCACCAGTCCATGTCCATGGTCAGATAACCTCCCTACCGTTCTCAGCCCTGTCCAGAATTTACTGCCTCACCAAGCTGGACAAAGAGGTTGCGAGAAGTGGTGAGAGGAAGAATCCTTTACATAATTAGACCATCAAGGCAGAGCTCGAAAGAGACCTTTAAAAGTATTCAATCCATTCCCCTCATTCTACAGATAAAGAAACAGGGCCCAAAGGGGAAGTGACTTTCCCAAGATCACACAGATACTAAAGAGTGGGGGGGGGGGGTGCGTTAAATCCAAGTGTCCTTCTGTGACACCACAGGATAAAAGGTTTAGAACTGCAAAGGACTTCAGAAGTCACCGAATACAGGCCACTTGCTTGATAGATGAAGAAAATGAAATCCAGAAGTAAAATGACTTGCCCAGGGTCATGCAGATGTAAATGTCTGAGGCAGGATTCAAACCCAGGCCTTCCCGATTCCCAAGTCCAGGGCTCAATCTCCTAGTCCTCTCCACCTCTCCCTGCTCAGGGCCCTCGGCCACGCGTCAGACCAACCACTTCCCATCTGGTCTCTGGAGCAGCTCTACTTGTCCACCTCAGCAGATGGCACTGTGGATGGGCTGAAAAAAGCCTGACAGCCAAGCCCAAGTGATCTCTGGCCCCTCCCTATGCTGTCTGTGGAGACATTGCTGTGACTATGGAAAAAGCCCACATGGTGCTGCTGCTCCTTATTTTCTGGTGTGAGCCCTGCCAGTCGCCATAGCAACAGGCTCCATTCTGCCTGCCACCCAGGGCTGATGCAATCCTCGAGCATCATGCAATGCCAAGATTCTCCTCCTGGGGAGGGAGGGGGGAGAAAGGAGGCAGGGGGAGCGGGAGAGGCAGGGAGAGAGACCAAAGTCGGGGAGGAAATGGGCAGATAGTTTCACAGAAATCTTCAGACTTCCTCTCACCTCCTGGGCTCTGGGAGTTTCTTTATATCCCTCTCACTTCCTTCATAGACCTTCCTGTTCTGAAGCTGCCACTTGAGGTCTGAACAGAGTATAAAACATATCTCCAAGCCCCTGGCAGCCTGGTGGAGGGAAGGGCATTTATTTCTACCTCTGTGCTGGGGCTGCTCCTTTTACCCTCTAAAGCCAATCACTCTTCCACCTGCTGAGGTGGTATCCGGCTGCTCAGTGCTTTCCTGAGAGCGTGGGGGTGGGCGGGGGGGGTGTCCCTCAGCCAGCTAGCCTTGACCTAGTCACAGCTGACTCCTTGGCTATAACTACTATAACCCTTATGCTGGAGGAAACTTCCACATTGGAGAATCTTAGAAAAAGCCAGTCACCTTCATGGCTGCTTATATCCCATACCTATACCTGGCCAAGTGAGGGCCAAGAACCCCCATTTCCGCTTGCTTTTCTCATCCATAGGACCAAGCGTTTGACTCATACACACAGAGGAAATGGAGAAACCCACACTCCTGCATGTTTCTTAAGGGCAAGACATGCCCTCCCACCCCCACACCCACCTTGGGGTGGCAGGGATCAGGGACAGGATCCTATCAGGCCCTTAGGATGGGAAAATCCCTCTCTATTATCCCATCTCCTACCCATGGCTGTGAGACTCTCCCTCCCAGGGCTGCGTCCCGTCCTGCTGAAGTCAGAGCGCTATGTGTGCTCCCTTCCTGATGGCCCCAGATCCCTTTCCACTAGGCACTTCCTGGGCTTCTCCCTGGCTGGCTGGCACTAAGAGGTTCTACTAGCCAATCAGAAGCTGGCCCTAGGTACAAACAAGTCCTGCTCTGGGACTCTGCTACTGTAGATGACAATGGCTGGGGCCAGCCAGGGATGGGCCAGAGCCTGGGGTAGAGGTGGGAAGTCACACCCACTCTGAGCTCCCTCTGGGCCTCCTCCAGGCATGAGACCAAAAAAATAAAAATAAAAATCACACCTGTGTGTGTACCTGCTTCCCAGTAGTCACCACCCTCCAAGATATGGGAAATGACTTCACTCCAGGGGCCAGTTGGGAAATGATGTTCAGCTATGAGACAACCCCAGGCCCTGGGCCCTTTGGGAGCCTTGGCATTCTTCTCAGGCTCGGCTATGGGGCTGCTGGCAACAGAGACAAAAGGTACAGGCTACAGACAAACAGTTCTTAAACTGTGATTAGGAAGCAAAAGGACAGAAGGTAAAACTGACACCCACCCACAAAAGATGCTTGAAGTCCATTTTGTCTAAGAGATGGGCTAGTCTTAGAACCAGGTTGATCTGGCCCACCTCCGACACAGACTGGCCTTGTGACCATGTGCAGGTTGTTTTCTCTCTCTCTCAGCCTCAATTTCCTTATCTGAAAAATGGGGATAATAGTAGTACCTATTTCACAGGGATCTGTTCTGAGGCTCAGCTGAGATAACATAAGATGGAGTGCTGTAAGCCTATATAATGATTATTCAGTCTCCTCACTTCCTGGGCTTCAAGTACCAGATCTTCTACAGAAGCCTTTCCCAATGCTACTTAACTCTAGTGCCCTCTTCGGATCATCTCCAATTTACTCCTTTCTCTATGTGGTTTATATCAGATTGCTGGTTGTCTCTCCCTTTGAACCAGGAACGTCCCTCACTATGTCACTATGTCGGGGTCGAGGTCCAGTGTGTCTGACTGTGGCTGATCAGACCAATGCAAGCTTGGAAGGTTCTACTCCAGGCTGGGCACAGATAGTCCACAGGAACATTTGGAGAGGATTTGGCTCTAAAGTTGTGTTTCTTTTAAGCTACTTCATTTCCGCTTTTTTGATGAGGGCCCGCCATGCAGGGCGGTCTTGTGCCAGTGTCTTCGATGTCATACAATTGATTCCAAAGTTCTTCAGAGAGACCTTGAGGGTGTCCTTGGATCTCTTTTTCTAACCTCCATGTGAGCACTTGCCTTGTGTGAGTTCTCCTAAAATAGCAATCTGAAATGCATATGGCTGGCCTGCCCTCCACCAAATGGTCCCCAGACTGTTGTTCTTTACAGCAGGGGCTAATAAAAATCAAATCTATTAACAAGTCCCTCATGCGGTGGACATATTTCCAGTGACCCCCCGTACCATCCCATCACAGCCTGGAACGGACTTAACTTGTAAGGGCTCCTCCTTAGAGGCCTACCACTGACTTACTACATGTGGACACTTATTTTACACACATTTCTAACAAGCTTGCATCTCTGGGGTCCCATCATTCAAAGCAGCAAATTAAAAGGGGAAAGGGTGGGGCTACTTGGCACAAGAGAAATGATAACTAGCTGAGAGAGGCAGGGTGGTGGGTTTAGAGCCAGGATTTAGAGCCACGGGTTCTGGGTTCAAGTCCCATCTCTGTCATTTATTTCTGGTCGGACCTTGGGGAAAGCATCTATTCTGTAAAATAAGGGGTTTGGACTAAATGAGGCCCCTTCCAACTCTGAATCTACGATCCTAGGATCCCCACACCATGACATCTGGGGCCACTGAGAACTGGATCAAGCTGCCCTCGAGAGCTCAAGAGCTCTCTGGGCTCACACATGCAGCACAGGAATCATTTCGAGACTTGGAGCACTGGATGCACATTTATTAATGTGCATAATGATGTAATGCAATGTAAAGCCTACTGTGTGCATCTGTGACTTCCCTGGTGTGGACCTCCTCGAAGAGGAAGAATGACACTCCTCCATGGGTCGGAAGTTGAGTCTTTACTAGATGCCAAAAAAGAAAAAAAAATCACCCCATGGGTGAGAATATAGCCTAGGGCTGACTGACCACCATCAAGGTCATCTTCTTCCTGGAATCAAATGGAATCTTACTGGGTAATTGATCCAGAGTGAAAGAGCCCCAGAATCCAGACCCCCACCTAAAAATTCTGTTGCTAAGAGCCGATACCTTGGTGAGGAACCTCCTGGAATTCAGCCCAGCTGGTGTTCAGAAGACAGGCACAAGGTGTGACCCAGGCCCTGTCCACTCAGCCCTCCTTAGTCTCTCCAACATGACAGGCTTAGTCCAGCTTGGCTTAGAGTCACCTGAAGACCACCCCCCTCCCCAACGGCTAGCATTTATACAGCATTGTAACGTCCACAAAAAGCAGGAGTTCTTAAAAAAGGAAACAAGCAATTATTAAATACCTACTATGTGCTAAGCGCCTTACAAATATCTCATTTGATCTTCTCAACAATCCTGTTATTATCCCTGTTTTACAGGTATGGGAACTGAGGCAGACAGAAGTACAGCCCAGGGTCCCACGACCAGTAAGTTTCTAAGACAGGATTAGAACTCACTTTTTACTGACTCCAGGCCCAGTGCTTTATCCACTGCCCCACCTGGAGGGGACTTCTGAAGTCTCTCCCAGCTCCAAATCTACCATTCTCTGAAAGAGGGAGGCACTGCCTGGGCCACACCTCCGAATCCATCTTCTGCCCCACTGGCTGGGGGAGGACAGTCCAGAGAGGTCCAGTTGCCTCCCCAGGAAGGGGAGCAGGTGCCAGGAACCTGCATCTTCTTATACCCACAGAAGAGGGGAGGAATTACACCCTCCAGGCACAGGGGTGAGAGGAGGAGAAACCCCCACAATTTATATTCTGGAACACATACGTCCCTGTAATTCTGGTATTATTTCTATCTATGGTAACGAAAGGGGCAGCTAGGTGGTGCCACAGTGCACAGAGAACCGAGTCTGGAGTCAGTCAACTCTGGCCTCAGACACTTAATAGTTGTGTGGTCCTGGGCAAGTCACTTAACCTTGTGTGCCTCAGTTTCCTCATCTGTAAAATGAGCTGAAAAAGGAAATGGCAAACTACTCCAGTCAGCCCAGCTCAAACAACTCAACAAGAACGGCAACAATAGGCAGTGAAGTTCCTGACATGGAAAAGTTATCATTCAAAGGCCTTCACTGCACCAACAGAGGCTTGAGAAGGCAGGGACATCAAACGTGATGAACAGAGAAGGAAAGATGTCCATGAAGTGAAGTGAGCTGAGTCAGGAAAACAACTCACCCAAGGGCACAGTTTATATAGAAACAACCACTGCCACAAAGAATTCACAGTCACTGTTTCAAAATGACCAAGAACGAACTTGGGCCCAAAGCAGAGACATAAGGAGATGCCTCCCCCTGCTCAGGGTCCTCAGGTGTGGAACTGTGCAAAAACCCAAATCCAGATTTCTTTTTTAATGTGTTAATCAGTTTATCAGAACTCTTATTTCCTCTTCTTTTTTAAGTTCTTTGTTAAAGAAAAGGATATTAAAAATAAATGATAAAATGTTTTTAAAAATCCTTTGTTGTAAGGGCTGGATACAGGAGGAAATCTAGGTGGTATAAAAAGAAAAAAAGGGATCCAAAGATCTATTTTTAAAAAGGCAGAGAAATATGAGTCTATAGAGACCCCCCCCCCATCACACGCCAACGACCGCTTCCTCCCTCATTTCTGGGGCCCGATTGGACGGCCTGTTTGGAGCTCTGGACAATTGGGAAAGACTAAAGGGATGAAGGGTGTGGTATCAGCTGGTGCTGCAGGGGCCAGACTAAAAAAAGCCCTCTCCCTTCTGGTACAGGCACAGAGCAGATCTGAACCAAAGAGGGATGGGAGAGAGAGCAAGCAAACCAAGCCTCTGCCACCAGGAGGCAGGGGAGTTCAATGGGCAGAGCATGAGATTCAGAGTCAAGGTTTAAAATGCCCCACTTTCTCAGCTTGACTACCCGGACCTGGGTCTGGCCCTTCCCCTCTCCCTGGGCCTTTGTTTCCTCTTCTGTAAACTGAGTGGGCTGCATCTCCACAATCCCTGTTAGCTTTAAATCTGGATCAAAGCACAGACATGCTCACTCCATTTGCAGGGGACACAAAGCTGGGAGGGAGAGCTAACACATTGGATGACAGAATTGGGATCCAAAAATATCTCATCAGGCTAGAGCTTTGAGCTGAATCTAAGAAGATGAAATTCAAATACAGCAAAGTCTTACATTGGAGTTTAAAAAAAATCACCTTCAAGAATACAGAATAGTGGCCTGGGGCATAGTTAGATGGCAGGGGATGGTGGGGCTGGCAGGCTGCAGACTCAACCTGAGTCAAGAGAGTGATGTGGCAGTCAAGAAGCCTCCAGGAATAAGGCAGGGAGAGACCTCTTGCAGTCTGCCCTGTTCTGACCTCATCTAGCAGTGCAGTGCATAGAGTTCTGGGCAGGTCAGGAAGACCCAAGTTTAAATCCAGCCTCGGGTACTTACTGTGTGACCCTGGGTAAGTCACTTAACCTCTATTTGCCTCGGTTTCCTCATCTGTAAAATGAGGGTAATAATTGCACCTACCTCCCAGGGTTGTGGTGAAGATGGTAAAAATGATGGCAAAGTACTTGGCACAGTGGCATAGTAAGCGCTATGTATAAATGTTCTTCTTCATCACCATCATCATCAGCCTAGAGTTGTGTTCAGTCCTAGGCACCGAATTTCCAGAAGGATATTGATGAGCTGGAGTGTCCAAAGGTAGGCACTCAGGGTCTTGGAGTGACCTCCATAAGAAGACTAGATGTAAGAAATGGACATGGTTAGCCGGGAGAGCTGGACGTGATTGTCCCTCATCAGGTATTTGAAAGGCTGTCCAGTGGAAGAGGGATCAGGCTTGTTCTCGTTGGCCACAGCGGGGAAGCAGGAACAGAAGGAGGAATTTACAAAAAGTAAGTTTAGGTTTGATGTCAGGAAAGCCCTTCCCATATTCGAGCTGTGCCAAGGAGGATGGGGCTGAGAAGGAGGCTGCCCCTCCTCGGGGGCCTCAAGCAGAGGCCCCTGGACTCCTAGCCAGGGAATGTTATACCAGGGACTTCCTTCCGAGTATGGGATTGGATAAGATGACTGAGGAGGCCCCTCCCGAAAGCTAAAATGCTCAGATCTAATTTCTACCTTAACCTCTGGGGCACATAACAGAAATTGGGCATGGGAAGGGCTGGGCTTTGACACTAGCCACATGAAGGCGGAAGGATGACTAGCTTTGCTTTCCAAATGGAAAAAGCGAGTCTACTGGAAACTCTAGGTCCTGGTCATAGGAGCAGGACTGGCCCTGCCTTTGATGATCATGTGACTGAGGAGACGTCCTCAAATCCTTCCTGCTCTGCATTGGGGAGGTCAGCATGTGATTTCCCTTGGGAAAGAAAAGGAAGCAGCAGGCACCTGATGCTGCCGCCCCCCCAGCTCCAGCCCCTTCCCCAGACCCCCAGACTCAGCCAAAGATTTGGGGAAGGGGAGCATTCTGATGTCAGCATCCAAGCCCTATCTCCTTGTATTCCTTTTGGCGGCAGATAAAAGAGAAAAAACCCAAAACACTGACTGATCACTTCAGACTGGGGACAGATGAATAACAGTGATAATCAAAATAACAGGACCACACTCTACAGAACTTGCACTTTCTTAACAAAACCCTCTAAGGTTGGTCATTCTGTCCAGACCTGTGATTTGACTCATTTGGGGAAACTCCCTGCATAGAAAAGCAACTTTACTATGAGAGGGGACCTTAGAGGCCGCCAAGTCAAACACTCTCATTTTACAGATGAGGAAACTGAGGCCATAAGCGACAGAGATACCCTCCAAGGATGCAGATCTTTAGGTCTTCAGCCTGTCCTTCACTGGACCTCAGTTTCCTCACCTCTAAAATGGGAGAGTTAGATAAAATGACTTCCTAGAGCCCTTCCAGCTCTAGGGTCAAATCTATGAACTGCAGTCTCAGAGGGTGGCACACTTTGCCCAGTGTCACAGAGCCATGTATGAATCCAAGTCAGAACTTGAACCCAGGTTTTCCTGACTCCAAGGCCAGCCTTAAGAACCTTGAGGGGAGGGATTATGTATTTTTGTCTCTGTCTCCCCAGCACTTGGGCAACTAGGTAGCACACTGGGCTGGGAATCAGGAAGATTTAACTTCCTGAGCTCAAATCTGACCTCAGGCACTAGCTGTGTGACTCTGGGCAAGTCACTGCCCTATTTACCTCAGTTTCCTCATCTGTCAAATGAGCCAGAGAAGGAAATTCCAAACCACTCCAGTATCTTTGCCAAGAAAACCCCAAATAAGGTACCAGAAAGTTAGATACAACCAAAAACAAATTAATAATAAACTCAAACATGTAGCAAGTGTCAGAGGGAGAATCTGGACCCAGGTCCTCTGACTCCATTGTCCCATAGTTAGTAAGTTTGGGAAAGGGGAGTGATCTGTCAGTTACCACCCAACCCTTACTTCTTCATATTCCTTTGGGTGGCAGATAAAAATTGCTTGGGCCTACGAATAATCCCCAAGAGCAGAAGACAAGGGAGAGCCCCTCAGCTCTGGGCAGGGCTGCGGTTGACCCTGCCAGGACCTAGCAGAGCAGGAGTAGGGCTACTGAGGCCTGCCCCTTTGGGAAACAGCACTAGGAACGGCCAAGGATGGGGAGTCAGGCAGAAGTCAAGGACCAAACCTGAGTGTACAGCCATTTTCCATCAGTCCAGGAAGGGAGGAGAGAATCTAATACTGATGATGACACTGATAAGGACTAGACAGGGGATTTCCTCATCATAGCCAATTCTCAGGGCACTAAGTGACTTGTCCAAGGCCACATGACTAGGATATATCCAAAGCACAGAACCAAGGTCTTCTTGACTCCAAGCTTTTGCTCACACTGCTACCCGATGATGATGATGGAAGCTATGGCATCTTAAGGTTTGCCAAACACTTTGTTTATATGATCTCATTTGAGCCTTACACTAACCTTGAGGTTGATGGTATCATTTATCCCCATTTTACAGATGAGGAACATAAGACTGGCCTGCTAAGGATTACCTAGCCAGAAAGTACATGAGGCAAGATTTGCACCCAGGCCCACCTGACACCAAGTCCAGCACTCTATCTATTCTACCACGGCCATCTCAGATGACCAGGCTCACACTGAGACACTGGCCCCTGAATGAAGCTGGGCTTCACTCTGTCTCCCAGATGGAAGAGGGAATGGCGGGCTGACTACCTAAACCTCTCAGGGAAATAAACAGGCAGGTTAAGGAAGCAGTACCTGCTCACAAGTCAGAAACCAGCCCCAGCAGAGGGAGGTGAGTAGACAGGCAGAAAAGCAGTCACCCTGAGTGGGTAGGTTAGGAGCTCTGCTGGAGATGGCATTCATCCCAGCCAAGAATTAGCGGGAGTGGGAAGAGGCGCAGCCAATGGGGAGGGCTGAGCCTGGCAAAGTGAGACAGTATCACAGGATCGAAGGTCTTAAGTGGGAAAATGCTGCGGGAGTCCAACATACATGAGGAAACTGAGGCACAGATTGGTTCAGGGACTTGTCCAGGGAATGCAGTAAACGGCAGTCTTCCGACTCCAAATCCATGACCATCATATTTCTGGTCTTGGGAAGGAGGCAAGACCAGAGGAAATCCCAGGAAGGCTTTGAACATTTTTGCAACCAAAAAGGAAAGGACTTTCAAAAGAAGAACATGCCATACTCTGCTGGAAAAGCCCTGTACCTAACCCTAACTACTTCACAGGGTCCCCAAGGTCCAACATCAAACTCAAGGATATCAGCTCCATTGATAGAGGACAAATGTGCTGTTGAGACAAGGAGTGGAATCCAAGGCCCACTCTGCCCACCCAGTGGGGACCACATGCTCAGAGGCCCAGCTTCAAGCTCCAGAGGATCAGAGGATGGTTAGGCCACAGATTTTGAGTTGGAAGGAACATCTGAGGTCGTCCAGTCTGACGCCTTCCCTGCTACCTCCCCCTCCCCCATGCTCTCATTCAACACTCCCTCCACCCCACCCAGCTGCCATGTGGAAATTCACTTTAGTCATTAACAGATGATATTTTTAGTCCCAAAGTGTTTTTTCCTCTTGCATCAAAGGTGCCAAGAAAATGTGACTTTTCACAACTGTAGGATGAACAAGTCACCTGGCTCCGTAAAGGGCCACTGCAATGTGCCTGCCAATTGCTTTATCAAGGGAGGAGGCTTATTTAGGCCCCGGGTGCACCTCTCTGCCTTCGGCCATCCCACTGTTTCAAAGTGCTGGCCCTGGAGCCCAAAAACCTGGAATTCAAATCTCACCTCTACTTTTGTGACCTTCTGCAAATCATTTAAGCTTTCTCAGCCATGGTTTCCTTATCTGTAAAATGAGGGTGTTGGTCTCAATGGTCTCTGAAGTCTCTCTCAAGTCACTTAACCTGCCTGGGCCTCAGTTTCCTCATCTGTAAAATGAAGGGGTTGGCTTAGGCTGCTGGGATCCCCAAGATCTAAGCTCTAAGAATAGGAATATGAACTGCTGGGAATTAGAGTCAGCAACAAGCTTCAGACTTAGAGGCTCCTAGAATCTCAAGCATTGGAAAGGCCCTCAGAGACCGCCAAGTCCAACCTATGTTGGCATCCCCCTTGCCCCACCAGCCTCCAAGCTTCTAGGCCCTTCCAAGTGGCCTCACCCTGGCAATGGAGGGAGGTTAGCAGAGTACAGGGTTACCAGCAGTGAGATGGGAGAGGAATGTGATATTTGCAGAACTGCAAATAGGCTGGTGTAGCCGGATTGTAGAGAATAAACATAAGGAGAATGGAAAGGTGACGAGGAGTGAGATTATGAAGAGCTGTCAATGCCAAAGAGGGGAATTTATATTTACCCTGTTTATATTATCCTGGGGTAATAAGGAGCCATTGCAAGTGATTAAGAAGCAGGCAGACATGGTCAGACCTACAGTTTCAGGAAAATCACTGGAGGGGTTTACTCTTCTGTGGCTACTTCTGTGGCTATGGGACACTCTCAGGCAATCTGTCTGTTTTCTCTCCCTTGGTGTACACAGCCCACCTCCAATGTTGGGTTGGACCCACGTCCAACCTCCATTTCCAGGCACGTATCCTCAAGAATGCCTTTCTTTACTTCTGACATACAAGGCAACATGCTGCCATCAACCTACCATGTAATGCATGCTTCCATTGCCTTTTCAGTTCCCAGAAAACAATCAAACAATGAGAAAATACACAAAAATACCTATTCAGAACCAACTAGCTCTCAATCAGTGATCTCATAATCTACGATTCATTGATCTTACTGTGTTTCCGAGAAAAGAGGACTCAGAGACTAATCAGAAGTTTTGGAATCCAGCAGATTTAACACACACACCCAAATCTAAAATGGAGCAAGTACTGATCCCCTTCAAAGTAGGGCTGCAGGCTCTTTTTGAGGTGGCAAATAATTGGAAATGGAGGAGAGGCTCATCACCTGGGGAATGGCTGAACAGGGTGGGGTATGTGATCACGATGGAATACTGTTGTACTATAAGAAATGATGAGCAGGATGCTCTCAGAAAAACCTGGGAAGGTTTACATGAACTGATGCAAAGTGAAGCGAGCAGAACCTGGAGAACACTGTACACAGTAGCAGCAATACTGGATGACGATCAACTATAAATGACTTAGCTATTTTCAGCAACACAATGATCCAAGAAAATTTCAAAGGATTCACGATGAAAATGCTCTCCACCTCCAGAGAGAGAACTGATGAACTCTGAACATAGAGCGAAGCACACTTTTCCCCACTTTCTTCTTCTTGTGTGTGTGTGTGTGTGTTTTCTTTTGCAACACGGCTAATAGGGAAATATGTTTTATATGACTTCACATATATAACTGCTATCATATTATCTGCCTTTTCAAGGGGTAGGAGAGAGGTAGGAAGGAAGGAGAGAATTTGGAACTCAAATTTTTTTTTAAATGAATGTTAAAAAATGTTGAAATGAGATTGAGAAATATTTAACAAAATAAATAAAAATAAATTTCATAAAAACAGGGCTGCAGAATATCTGGGAAAAACTTTAACCTTATCTAGTCTACTCCCTTATTTTACAGATGAGAAAACTGAGGCCTAGAAAGGAGAATGGACGGTCCAAGGTCACCCAGACCTGGCAGCAACAGAGCCAGCATTAGAACTCAGGTCCTCTGGCTCCAAATGTAGCTCTCCACTGCATCATCATTCTCCTCAGCTTCAAAGAGCCTACCTTCCAGCTGGAGAGATAAGACTCACAGACAGAAGGTCACCAGCAATGCCACAAAGCGGGCTCGTGAAGTGCTAGATGGTGTGGCACAGGCATTAAGAGAAGGGGGAGGAATTCAAGAAGTCTTCATAGAGACAGTAGGGCAGTAGCTGGGTCTTGAAGGATGGGGAGGAGTGGAATAGCCAACGGGGAAAGAGGAGAATGTTCCATGTTGGGATGGAGGGCAGGCCCAAGCAGCAACAGGAGCCCAAGAATAAGCACGTCACATCTATGCAACGTGGGCCTAACTAGAATGGAGGGAGAAGACTGGGGGAGCATTTATTGAGTGCTTACTATATAACAGGCACTGTGCTAAGTATAAGGGATACACATATAAGCAAACACCTTGGCCTCAAGGAGCTTACAGTCTAATGAGAGAAAAATTAACATAAAGGTGAATACAGCAGCATATTTGGGAAATAAGTTGGGAAGGGGAGAGCATGAAATCTGGGAGCACAGACAAAGTGCTGCTGGAATGATCCAGCCGGGCACTCAGGAGCACCAGGATCAGGTTGGGCATTAACCACCAGAGAATCCCAAGACTGAAGCACTTCTCTGACTTCCACATTGGAACTCCAGCTCTGGCTACCTTTCCCCAGCTTTCTCCTCCTCCTTTCCAGCTGGGAGGAGACAGGACAGGGATCAGTGATGCCTCTTTCCACCTGGCACCAGTTACACGCCTTACTAACAGCAGCTCTCCAAATGTCACACACTGAGAATAACCCTAGGCTCGGACTGGATGAGAAGCCAGTCTGATGATCAGCCACCGAAAGGGGGAAGGTTGCTTATGAGCTGACAGCAGCCATGTGCTCAGCTCGGCTGTGCCCCTCAGCCATCGTGATCAACAAACCCTTAGCAGGGCACTGGGGCATGGTTGGGTGGAGATGCCAGCTGGTCTCTCATTACCCCCTTCAATGATGCACCGCAAAAATAACAAGCAAAGCATTCCAGTCCATTAACACTAATGCCATTTGGGGGTGGGGAGGGCAGAGGAAGGGGGGTGTGTGGCACTGTCTGCATCCCAGCTCAATTAACAATGGATGGCTCTATGTACCTATGGGCACACAGACCCAGAAAGGCACAAAAGGAAAGCGTGGGTTCTTTTCACTTAGTTATAGTGACTGGATGTGGGTGGGGTAGTGCAAATAAAGACATGAAGCTCCCCCCACCCCTGGGGCTGTTGGAGCTACCCCCAGAATGCAAGCAAATCCCAGGGTAACTGTTCAGAGAACTAAAGGAACATGGGATCATGGAAGCAGAACTGAAAAGGGCCTTAAAAGCACCCCTTCATTTTGCAGATGAAGAAACTGAATTGACTTGCCCAATGTCACCAAGGGGGTGGCAGAATTGGAACTGGAAGCCAGGGCCTCTGACTCTAGAGCCAAGCCCCCTTCCATCACAAGAGGTTGCTTTCATGTGCTGGAAAGGAGTTATGGAGAGCAGCTAGAGGCTTGCTGGGAGCACTGAAGCCACAGGAGGGTTGAGCTGCCTCTATACCAGGGGTCAGTCATGTGGGAGGTGCCTTCAGCCTTCTTTCAGGCAGCCACAGGTTGTCCTTGTCCCTCATCACATCCTTCATCCACCACAAGAAGGAGCCCAAACCACAGGCCAGGAGAAGAAGGAAGAATTCCACTAGAAGATGTCTGGAACCCTTGGATGAGGCCATGGAAACATAAATTTAGGGCTGGAAGTGACATTGGAGGTCAGCTAGTCCAACCTCTCTTTATATGCAGATGAAGAAACTGAAGCACAGAAAGGTCACTCAACTGGCCCAGGGCCACTCAGCTAGCAAGTGGAAGAGACAGGGTTTGAACCCAGGTCTTCGTGACTCCAAGTCTGACATTTCTTTTCCAGAAATGATGGCTTATCTTGTTGCTTTGCAAAACTTAAAAAGCACCATGTAAATGCCAAATGGCAGGTAAGTGGTACAGTGACTAGAGTGCTAGACCTGGAGACGGGAAGACTTGAGTTCAAATCTGGCCTCAGACATGTCATGTACCAGATGTGTGACCCTGGATAAGTCACTTCACCCTGTCTGCCTCAGTTTCCTCATTTGTCAAATGAGCTGGAGAAGGAAATGGCAAACCACTCCAGTATCTCTGCCAAGGAAACCCCAAATGGGGTCCTGATGAGTTGGGCTGAAATGAATAAACAATAAGAAAATGCCAGCTATTAGTACTAATGTAGTTGAAAAGAACAATCTTTGAAGTCCCCTCATGCAATCCCCTCACAAGAACAAAACAACAAACTGAAACCCAGAGAGATCAGTGAAAATTTTGGAGAAGCAAAGAAATCTTAAAGATTAGGTGGTGCTAGTCCAACCACCTAGCTGATGTCACAAAGAACTGAGTTCAAATCCTGTCTCTGCTTCATGCTTACACATGTGACTTGGGGCAAATCACTTCAACACTTGAGGTCTCCCCTGATAAGTGGCTGGGCTGGACTAAATGACCGGGAAGGTCTTTTTTGGTTTGTTTTGGCCTTTTTGCACATCCCCAGACCTTAGCAAAGTGCCTAGCATGTAGCAAGAGCTTAACAAATGCTTGTTGACTGCCTAAGGTCCTTGCAGTTCTGGATCCACATTTCTAGCAAGTCCTATAGCTTTCTCCTGAAATTTGTTCCCCCACGGATCAGCTCAAGGATCAGAAAATTCCTTAGAATAGTAGAGCTGAAATTGATCACAAGTACCAACATAGAAGTGTTCCTTCTTCTACCTTCAAACACTCATTCCATTATCACACCCAGTCCCTACTAACCAAACTCCCAATTCCCCCAGCTTTTCTTCTTCTGCCATGGTTTCCTGACCCCAGCATCATTAGGACACTCTACTCCCAGATACACACTCTAGTCACTACACTGTCCTTCTCAAAATCTGGGACTAAACACCGGACCTAGGTGTCCAGATACAGTCAGACCCATGCACAGTTGAGTGGAAAACCTGGTCAGGGCCGAGGGGCCGCTGCAAATAGAAGGGGACTCCCAGCACCTCCCAGCACCCACACGTACCATCCGATCTCCCCTAGGCGTACATCATCCCCACTGAAGTTTCTGCATGATAAGGAGCTGATAATACACGCTCCTGCCCCCAGATACAAGGTGGGTGGATGCCACCTACCAACCACTGAATGAAGGAAGGCAGCTCTACCAGCAGCTCACACACACTGACTCATTTTCTCCCACCTGCACAGAAATGCTGGCTGTAGATGTTCAGGCAATTAGGAAACTTTCTTTGAAGTGAAAAATTTTAACCTTTAAAAAAAATCTCCAGAACCAACTAAGGCTAATAGACACCCACCACCAAAGCCGACTTTCTCTGTGTCTAAGCCACACTCTGTGATGGCCCTGTTTGGTGGGTTCTGCATAAAGATGGACGTTCACTTCCTCAGGAAGAATGGCAGGAGAGAGGAAGAGGGCAGGGGAAGGAGGAGGAAAAATGGGGAAGGAGGAGGAAAAAGAAAAAGGGAAAAATGGAGGTGAAGGAATACAGAGGAACAGAGCAGGGAAGAAGAAGGCAGGAGATTGAGAAAAAGGAAAGCAGGAGGGATGAAGAACATAGAGCAAGAAGAAGGACAAGAAAGGGAAAGAGGATGCCAGGCAGAGGGACAGGAGAGAAGAAGGGCACGGGAGGGGGAGGTGGCTTACAGGATGATATGCTACATCAGATGTATGGAACACTGGTACCGTAGGACAGAGATGGCTGGGCTTCAGATCTGTGCCCCAAGATGAGGACTGCCATACCAAGGAGCTTGGCAGGTCCCTAGGGAGAAGACCCTAGGAGAAGATGTGCACGTTTTTGCCAGAGGACACAGAAGAGGCTGCCTAGAACCCTGAAAGAAGAGTTCGGAACTCACCCCTGAAGAGGTAAGAACCTGTAACAGAGATTCTAAGAGATGGAGGTAAAGAAGGAGGGCATTTCAGGCATGGGGAACAGCCTGTGCAAATGCACAGAGGTCAGAGATGGGATATAGTGCAAGCAAAGTCAGCTCTCATCTTCCACTATCCAGTCAGCCAAAGGTTCTCATCATCACAACCCAGATTTCACCTTGATGTCCTCAGTATCTCTGCTGATCCCAGATCTTGATCCTCGAGTGAGCCCTACTTTCATTTTTGCCCTTTAGTCATGTTTGTCTTAGGTTGACTGGCCACATAACCAACCTCCAACCGCTTCTCAGATCCCACTTCACCTGGTGTTTTCACTACCACTGAAATCCACACCCCTAACATTCTCTGATTTGGTCACCCTCAGTCAGCCTCCAGCTCTCTCCCCCTACCTTCCCCCTCCCATCAGGTACTTTAGCCATGCCATCTCATTGAACCCTCACAACAAAGTCATGAAGAGCTACAGATACTACTCCTGTCTTACAGGGGGTGGCAAGGGACCTGAAGTTGAGAAAAGTGAAGTGGCTTGTCCAGTGTCAGATGGCTATGAAGCGTCTGAGGCCGGATTTGAAGACGGCACTTCCTAACTCCAAGCCCAGTAGTCTCTCCACTGTGCCAAGCACATAGTAGGTGCTTAAACAAGGTTTACTAATTGATGGATCTTGTGAAATTAAAAGTCTGACTAGATGATGCAGCTGACTCTAAATCCCATGCTGCAAACCTGGTGACATTAGACTCCTATTAAGCATCGTTTCTGAGAGGGAAGAGCATTGGACAGTACAGTAAAAGGAGGAATGTCTTCCTCATGGCCAACGAGATGGCAGTTTGGGGGCCTGAGATGGATTGACTCGGAAGTCAAAGACCCGGGTTCAGATCCCACCCGCAAAACAACTACATGAGTCGCCCTGAGCAAGTCTCTTAACCTCTAAAGGCCTCAAATTTTCTCATCAGTGAAGGCCAAAGCTAAGACAAACCAAGCAAGAGGAAATGAGGAGCTAAGCAAAAGTGGAGAGCATGGACATTGAAAGGAGGGGGTGAAGGTGAGATATGTCAATGGAATGGATGTTGAAGGAGAGGGAAGATGATAGAAGCACCAACCTAGACCAGAAAGGGCCATCTAGCTAAAACCGCTGAAGAAAATTGAGAACCAGAGTGAAGTGACTTGCCTAAGATCTAGTAAGCATCAAGAGGTGGAATCTGAACCCAGGTCCTGAGTGTGGTCCTACTGCACCACACTGCTTCCCCAGTCGCTGATAGTTAATTTGAAGTTTTAAGCCCAGATGATTGGGGCACACATGACAAAAATGGAAATGAGGACCGTGTGAGAGGGAGTCTTCCACTTAAATCATACATCCTCTAAGCCTGCCTAGCTACAGCATCTGCCCCTGGCCCTGCTGAGCCCAGTCCTCTAGGTGCTAAAAGAGAAGCTGGCATACCAAGTCATTCTTAAGCAGACCAAGGAGGTCAAGCCAAGTCCAGCTGGGTTCCCACAGAGAAGACCACAGTCTCACAAGGAGGTCTCTCTTTGGGCCAGTTAGAAGCACCACCCTTCCCTCCCCACCCCTAGCTCAGGCTCTACAATAATGAAAGCTTCCTCCATCATTAATATGCTCCTGGGAAGACACGGGCTGGGCTTCCAAGCCAAGCCTGCCCGCCCCACCACCGGTCACCACTGACTACCTGATTGATGGCCAAAGGGACCTCTTTTCTTTTTTGCCTTTTAAAAACTGCCCAGTGAAATTCTAAAAGGCTGAGGGAGCCAGGGCTGGCAAGCTCTTCATCTTTCAAGTTCTATTCCTCTCTGTATTAGAACATACCTCTTTCACTTCTCAGTCCTTAGCTCTTTAAGATCCTGCTTAGAAATCTCATTCAAAGTCTCTGCTTCCTCCTCCCTCCTCTGAGATTCCTTCCCACATACATTGTATATGTTTTGTACGTACAGAGTTGTTTGCAGCTTGTCTCCCCCATTAGAATGTGACTGCTTGTTGTTACAATGCTGTTGTTACTGTATAAACTTTTCTCCAGATTCTGCTCCCTTCATTTTGCATCAGTTTATACAAGTCTTCCCAGGTTTCTCTGAAACTACTGCCTTCATCATTTCTTACAGCCCAATAGCATTCTGTTACAGTGATATACCATACTTTGTTCAGTTATTCCCCAACTGATGGGCATCCGTTCAGTTTCCCATAGTTTGCCACTACAAAAAGAGCTAATATAAACATTTTCCAACATATCTCCTCCTCTATCCATACCAATAATATTTGCCCAAGGACAAAGAAGTACTGACATGGGAAAAATGTGCTTCAGTGAGGGCTCTCAATGTGCTCTTGGGAAGGTCTCTTGGGTAAAGGGAATTAAGTAACCTAGCATCTAAGCACTGGTGCATTGAGTCCTGTATAAGGGTCTGCATCTGTGTGAGGGTTAGGGAACAGGGCATAAGAAAGAGAAGCCAGCTGCTTCCTCCAAGGAGCTTATGGCATCTAGATAAGAAGACAAAAGAGAAACAAATCCAGGACCACCTTCAGGACCACCATCTGCTCCCACAGCTGTGATATAGATAAAGGCCAAAATGCCTTTTCAAAACTCTTCTCCCTCAGGCCAGCAGGGCCAATAGGTTTCCAGGGTCATCATGTGTCTTTCCAGACCAATCAAGACCTTATATTGAACACATTAAGCCCCAAATCCATGAAAAAGGAATCAGTGAGTTCCACTCCTGAGGCTAAAGAGTATCTGAGCAACCAGAGCAGATCTGTCAAGATGGTAAAGGATCTAAGGATATTTACTAAGAAGAAGAGAAGATGGGGAGGAGGGATAGGAGAAGCATCTTCATGATACAAAAAACCAGGTTAAGAGCCCCTGGATTGGATGACCTGTTGGGTCCCTTGCAGATCTAGCTTTCTGAGACTCCAACTGACCTGGTGGAAGACTTTCCTTTGATTAAACAAGCCAAGAGTCATAGTTAATACTTTTATAGCCCTTGGAGTTTTAGCCGATACTTTACATACAACTAGAAGGTGGGGAGGGAATCAGGAAAGACTTTACCTAGAACATGATGCTGAATCTGTGTCTTAAAGAAAGAGAAGGAGTCTGTGAAGAAGAGGTGAGAAGAGGGGACTTTCCATGCAAGGGGAAAGGCTAGGGAAGACGGAGAGGGCTGCTGGGATCCTCACCCTGGTTTAAGTGACTTGCCCACCAATGCCAGGGTTACCCAGCCAGTAACTGTCAGAGGCAAGGTTCACACCAGGTCCATCTTGACTAACCAAAGAGGACGATGCCTGGTATACAGTGGGCATCTCATAAATGCTCCTACTGATATATACCTACTGATTTAGTTGCCCGTTTATTTCCCCATCATATTGTACTACCTTCTGCTTCCACCCTAAGTATTCTGCTAGCTGTTCCCCTGTGAACAATTAGCTAAATTGTCAACTGAGGCTTCTGTTGGCTCCCAGGTTCCCTCCAGACTCCAGGCTAGCCCTCAGCTGCACCTGTAATACATTGCTAATTCTGCAAGGGCAAACCACTAGATCTGGTTATAGGGCACTTGGGGTCCTTACAATTCTTCACCATGAAGTCACTCCTGTGGTCCAGGATGCACCACCCAGCAGGAAGGGGGAAGCTAGCTCCTAATAGGATCAGCACTTCTATAGTCATGAAAGAGACTGGCTGCATCCCAACAGACCTAACAGTCCACCACTCCCCTGTTCACTATGGGAACCTTCAAGGCTACCCGGCAGGGCCCAAGGACAGGGTTGGCCTGGAAAGGCAAGGGTCTTTTAAGGCCACAGGCCTCATGGTCCCTCCAAAAGCCTCCTTCATGTGCCTTTCTCACCACCTATAGCAAAAGGTTTGACCTACATTTCCAGGGCCACCTGGGAGTATGATAAGTTTAGCAGAGACATAGGGGTCCTAGAAATTGGGACAGAGAAGAAGGCAAAGTAACCAGTCCCTTTTCACAAGCCTAAGTAGGTCATTAAACACGGAGGGCACCTCCCCTTCCCCAGCCTCTGGCTCCTCTGATACCTGGAAGCCAGCCCTGCTATACGGCCCCTTTCCCAAGGGCCAACAACTCTGCATTTGTCTCTCTTTTGGGGGGTAGGAGTGGGGGAAAGCAGGAAATACTCCATGGAGGGGGGCCAGAGGTGAGGTCGGAATGCTAATGCCCAGGCATCAGGAACAGCTTCTTACAGCCACAGGAAAGTGGCAGTTCCTCTCCCAAGTTGTCCCTTCTGTAGAATGAGAAGCAAGGATTCATGGGTCATCAGAGCTGAAATGAAGATCTCCTAGTCCAGTCCGACCACCTCATGTTATAGCGGAGGAAACTAAGAACCAACCAGAGAAGTGAAAACAATCCACCCAAGGACACCATGAGTGGTGGTTGGCTGGGACTCAATTTTCCTGACCCCTAGCCTGGTGCTCCTTCCTCTTTATTAACAACATTTTTAGTTTTATTGCTGCTCTTTTTTTCCACATCAATGTCTCCTTTCCCTGACACACCCCATTCACTTTCCCCTAAACCCCTCAGGACCTTCCCGGAGTAATTAAAGTCAGCACGCAGGCCAAGTCTGAAAAAGCCTTGTTCCTCATGCCCGATCTCCTCCACCACGCCATAGTAGGCTGATGGATAAGGCTGGGCCAATGACAGCAAGGCCCACTGCTTTTGTCCATTTCCTTCACTCATAAACTCTCCCATCTGTAAAATGATGGAGTAGACTAGGTGGCCTCTAATAAGAAACCTAGGAGCTCCAAAAGCTAGTCTTTGGACCTCTCTGAGCCTCAGTTTCTTCATCTGTAAAACGAGGGGGTTTGACTAGATGGCCTCTCAGGCCACTTCCAGCTCTAATCAGGTGATCCTCTGACCTAGTTATTGGGTGAGCTCCCTAGTGTTTATATGTTTTACTCTACTTTTCCATTCCAGGTTGGTTTAATAGGCATCTGTTTAGCAGTCTTCTCTCTCATATTAGACCACATCTCAAGTCTTCTCTGTATACTTAATAGGAGCTAGCATAAGACCTTGCACATTATCATTTAATCAGTAGGTATTTATTAAACACTAGAGCTGGAGATACAAAAACAGAATAGTCCCTCCCTTCAAGAGGCTTACATTCTACCAGAGAAGATAAAAGATATACTTATAAGTAGATAGAAAAGGAGTACAAGGTAATGGGGCCTTGTCAGCCCACTGATCCAGACTCCAAGGTATGGGGAGGTCTATGAGAGGCCTGTAGGAGATGGCACTTGGGCTGGGGCTTTGGAGAATTCTAAGAAATGGAGGTGAGGAGACAGTGAATTCCAAGAATGGAGGGCACGGCCTGTGCAAAGACCAGGAGATGGTAAACTGAATGTACAATGTGAGGCATATCTAACAGGCACTCTCTTGTCTGGCTGAATTTGTTGTCCCACAAACTTCTTGTATCTGACCCCACCTTTCCACTCACATATCTGCCACAGGCCCTTGTCACCTCTGGCCTAGATTACTGCAAGGGTCTCCAAATGGGTCTCCCTGTCCCAGGTCTCTCCCCACTCCAGTCTATCCTATACACTTTTGGTGACAAAATGATTTTCCTTAAGCAAAGACCTGACCAGGTCACTCCCCAGCAGCTCCTCACTACCTCTAGGACAAACCTCTACTGTTTGGCTTTCAAAGCTCCTCACAATCTTTCCAGCCTCACTGGATGGACGCCCTCCCTCCTGCACTCTAGGATTCATCCAAACTCCCCTTGGTTCTTTTCCTCCCACGTGACAGTTCAGCCGTCCTCTCCCTGACTTTTCACTGGCCCTTCCCCTTGCCTGGAAAGTCCCTTCTTCTCATCTCTTCCTCACACACTCCCTCACTTTCTTTTAAGACACAGGTTTGGCATCAAAGGTAAAGTCTTTCCTGATTCCCTCCCCAACTTCTAGTACCCTCCCTCCCACACTACCTGGATGGTGCCATGGATTGATAATTTGACTTGGAGTCAGGAAGACCCAAGTTCAAATTCAGCCTCAGACACTTAGTAGCTGTGTGGCCCAGGGAAGGTCACTGCCTCAGTTTCCTCATATGTAAAATGTGAATGATAACAGCACTAATTGCCCAGGATTGTTGTGAAAGTCAAAGTGCCTGGTGCATTTCAGTCATGCTCAACTCTTTGTGTCCCCATTTGGGGTTTTCTTGGCAAAATTACTGGAATAATTTGCCATTGCCTTCTCCAGCTTACTGAGGAAACTAGGGCAAAGAGGGTGAAGGAACTTGCCCAGGGTCACACAGCTGGGAAGTGTCTGGGGCTGGATTTGAACTCGGGTCTTCCTGACTCTAGGGCCAGCACTTTATCTACTGTGTCACCTAAATGCCCTTGCCTGGCACACAGTAGGTGCTTAATAAATGCTTGTTGACTAACTTATACTTATATTCCTAGTGCCCAGCAAACTTCTTGGCAATTGGTAAACACTTAATTAATGTTTGTTAACTTATATTTGTATCTCTAGTCCCTAGCACAGTGCTGAATGCCTAGTAGGCCCTTAACAAATGCATGCTGCTTCCCGTCACCCACAGTGTTCCCTACCTTCTTTTCCTTAAACAAAGACCCTGGTTAATCCTTAATCCTTCATCCTTCATTCAATGTCTTGGCTTTGCCAGGAAAAGCCAGTTGCTCCCCCCAAAACCTTCTCTTGGCCAGCGTGAGACACCAAAGGTTCCACTGGGGCACTATCTGGCCCTAAGAAATGCCAAGGGGAAAAGGAAAGGGGGCCAAAGGAGGCAACTGTACTTCCAGCCCCTAAGAGTAGCTTAAGCCTGGAGCCCGGTTTCTGCAGCACAAGCAATCACTGAGAAGGAAAAGCCAGGATACCAGAGGAAGCAAGATATGGTAGACCAGGCCTGCCACTGGGATATTTCCAGCCTACCACAATGACTGGACTGGAGTTAAAGCCCTGAGCCCCACAGAATGGCTCCAGAGCCACCTGTTCCTGGGCTGTGAGCTCATCAACCAGCAGGGCCAGCCAAGCACGAGCCCTTGAAACCTGCAGAAATCCTTCGAGGGGTGTCAAGCTACACTGCTAGTGGAAGCCACTGCCAAACACAAGCATCGAACACTGGCCTTCACCTGGGCTGCCTCACCCCATGGCACACCTGGTCTGGGATAGTGGATAAAACCCAGCAGAGAAGAGATCCAAAACCTCAGACCAAGGATGGCCAGGTTTCCCTCCTCCTTCCTGGCACCCTCCCTTCTCTGGCTCAAACAACACCCTCCCCCCAAACCCTCCAGCCCACCCTTTCCTGCCTCTCCGGTTCATCTCCATGCCTTTCATCTCTACTTTCTAATAATAAGGAGGCAGAGACAGCTAGGCAGTTCTATAGGAGCAAGCAGGCTTCAAAGCCCCTTACAAATATTAACTAATTAACTGCACTCCAGTCTCTCTCCATAGAGAAAGAGCATGGGGGAGGAATCCAGACAATGAGACCAGGATCTCACCCACCCACTTCGGGGGGGGGCGGGGGGGGGAAGATAGCAAAAGGTTAGAAGTCATTTTAGCACTGCCTTTGGAGTCAGGGGACTTCAAATCACGCCTCTTACTGAACCTCCCTGGGACTCAGTTTCCTTATCTGTAAAATTAGTGGGTTGGGCTATAAAATATGGTATGTGGGGTGGGTGTGGATGTGTATAGGTATGTATATACATCTGAGGTCCCTTCCAGCCCCAGATCTCTGATCTACTCTCTAGTCTTAGAGTCAGGAAGATTGAGGTTCAAATCATGCCTTAAGGCACTTAGTAGCTGTGTGACACTGAACAAATCCCTTAACTTCCTGGGTGTGGCATCTTCATTTCTAACAGGAGAGAGCTGGACTGGAGGGCCACTGAGGTCCCTTCCAGACCCAAGATCCTTCATTTTCTTTCCCTCTGAGCCCTAAGGACTCTCTCCAGGAGGCCCAGTGACTTTCCTTAAAGAAAGCATTTCATAGTGGTCAGCCGGCCAGCCTTGGGGCCAAGCAAAGGACAGAGCCAAACCCTCATTAGCTAGGTGACCAAGAGCAAGTTAGTTTACATCTTTTGAGTCTCAGTTTCCTCATCTGTAAAATGGGAGGATTCAATGTATAAGTAAACCCTTTCAAGAGCTATGTAAATGTGAGCTATTATTATTATAATGAACACCCCCCACCCCCAATCATCCTCTCAGTCTCCACCCCCACATCAAGTATATTCTTGCTATTCCACACATCTGCGCCTGTCATTTCTTCTTGGGGAAAATAAAAAAAAAGTTCAGATGACTAGATGAATCTTAATTCTGTCTTCCCATTCCTGAAGCTCTAGAAGCTGAGAGAATTTTTGGCTGATGCTGGAAATAAGGAATAAATTACTATGGCTATTCACAGAACAACAGGAAGACATCCGTCAGAATTTTATGCCAAAGTTTTGGGAGGGGGCACCTCCCCTCCCCAGCCCCAACAGTCTCATCAGGAATGTGACCCTGCTCATTACCACCAAGCTTAGTTAGGAGCTGGGAAGGAGATGGGATCAGAGCTATCTGGGGGCACATTTACGTCTCCTTATCCTCATCTTTCTCCTCACAACTTATAAGAAACAAAAATTGGTTCAACGGATGTTCCCGTCAGATCTGATGCTTGGAGGACAGAGGGACTCAGCCAGGGTCAGAACCAGAACCCAAGTTGTGGGTTCATGAACCTTCTGTTGGAAGGAACCTCGGAGACCTCCAACTTCCTCATTCCTGATCCACCCAAAGTCAACAAGATCAGAGAGGAGGTTTGAACCCTGGTCCTTTGAACTCACTATTGGAGTTCTTCCCACAGTGCAACACTGACTCCCCAGTCCAGGCAGCAAGGCAGCACAGCGGATAGAGCACTGGGCCTGAAGTCAGGGGGATAGGAATTCAAATCCAGCCTCGGATACTGTGTGACCCTGGGCCAGTCACTTAACCTGTTTGCCTCAGTTGCTTCAACTGTAAAATAGGGATGATCATAACAACACCTACTCCCTTGGGTTGTTGTGAGGATCAAATGAGATATATTTGCAAAGTGCTTAGCACAGTGCCTTGAAAGCAAGGGCTGTCTTTTGCCTCTTTTCGCATCCTCAGCATTTAACACAATGCCTGACCCATTGTAGGAGATTCTTTAATAAATGCTTATTGATTGGCTGGCACATAGTAGGCATTACACAAATGCTAGGTGGTGGTAGTGGTAGTAGTGGTGGTGGTGGTGCAGTAGTGGTGGTGGTGGCGGCGGTAGTGGTAGCAGTGGTGGTGGTGTGGTGGTGGTGGCGGTAGTGGTAGTAGTGGTGGTGGTGGTGTGGTGGTGGTGGCGGTAGTGGTAGTAGTGGTGGTGGTGGTAGTGGTAGTAGTAGTAGTGGTGGTGGTGGTGGTGGTAGTGGTGGTAATAGTGGAAGTAGTGGTGGCGGCGGCAGTGGTGGTAGTGGTAGTGGTAGTGGTGGTAGTAGTGGTGGTGGTTGTAGTAGTAGTAATGGTGGTGGTAGTGGTAGTGGTGGTGGTGGTGGCAGTGAGAGTAGTAGTAGTAGTAGTGGTGATGGTGATGGTGGTGGTGGTGGTAGTGGTAGTGGTAGTAGTGGTAGTGGTGGTGATAGTAGTTATTGCTATGATAGCCATCTTTCCTCTAAGGCAGGATGCTACCTCTCACCTCCTCCACCAAACAAAGTTTGGTCTAATCCATCCTACCAACAGGACATGAGAAGGATATGGGCAGCAACAATAAGAGTTCACAAAACAAAGAGGAGGCAGAATAGAAACAGAAAAGAAAAAGGAAGGAAAAAAAGAAGAAAAAGAAAAAGGAAATGGTACCATGGCAGAAAGATCCATAGAAGAATGCAATTAGGGGCAGGGACAGAAGAGGGGCAGGAGGGGCATGGCTAAAGTTGATGGTCCACTCTGGTTTAGGATGAGAGACCATAGGGCCAGAAAAGTCCCAGACCCCTATGTGACTGATCCCTGCTCATGCCCACCAGCTGGACCCTCTCTGATCTCCTATGCCAAAAGACCAACAGCTCCATTACTCCCCAAATCCGCAGTCCCCTAGGCCGCTCCTGAACTACTCCCCCCGCAAAAGCAAGGATGGGGGGATCCATCCTCCTACAGCAATGAACTGGCCAGTAGCCTCGGTGATCCAACTCAACTTTGGTTCTTCAAGAGTACTAGCTGGGGCTATCCCTTGTTCCATGGGCCCTCCAGAAAGGGCCCACACATTCAGTACAGCACAAACACTTGATAAACGTTTGCTGATTGACTGAATGTGGACTGAGACAAGCTGGGAGAAGAACTCAACACCAAGGAGAATCCCAGGGCACACCAGTGAGGCCTCAGCCTTGCCACCACGGCCAGCCCCCAATTGCTGTGAGAGACCAAGGGAAAGGTGGTGAGCCGTGGATAGAGTCAGCCAAGCTGGAATTAGAGCCGTGCTGTATAAGCTGACGTGGACAGCTTTAGAACCAAGAAGGTACTTCTAGGACCAGTAGAGGTTCCATGATACTCCAAGGCCTTCTCTTGAAGAACTTTGCGCTTTAGTGACTCACATAACTGCCCAATTCATAAGATCACAGATTTAGAGTTGGAAGGGACCTTTGAGGAGTCCAATCCTGCTCATTTTACAAATAAGAAACTGAGGCCAAGAGAGGTTAAATGCCTTGCCCAGAATCAACACCTGGTTAAGTGATGGAGACTGAACCTAGGTCTTTCTGACTCTAAATAAGCCTCTCAATCCCAAAATACATCATGTGTCCCTAGTGCTCTCCTGTTGGCCAAGAGAGGAATGTGTCTACTCTCCTTATACTATACAATCTTATTCCCCTTAGAAATGATCCTTAATGGGGGCCTAATAGCACTGGTTTGCAAGATGGGGCTTAAAGCTGAAAGGAAGGCTTAGAGATCATCTATTCCTCACTTCACAGAATGAGAGGCAGCTCTGGACTCTGCAGACATTTATGTCTGTGGGACCTTGGGTGCCCTTCATTCTCTGGACTTGGCCACCACGCCTCAGTGGTCTTCTCCGTCTGTCTTTGTGGCCCCCTCTCCCATTGGCAAGTTCTTCCCAGAACCTCCATGGTGAGGCAGGGCCAAGACTAGCTACCCTTCATTCTCTGGACTTCGTCACTATGACCCTGCAGAGTTACCAGCACCACTCCCAGATTAAATGTTGCTGAGCTTCATCCATGGATGGAAGGGAAGGACAGTTTCCTCTCTTGGAGCTCTGCTACAGAAGAAATCACAGATCCAATCCAAAAGCTGGCATTAGTATCATTACAGAAGAGGAAACTGAGCCCCAAACAGGGAAACTGACTTGTTCAGAGTCACCTAGAAGTAACACAGCCAGAATTCAAACCCAGCTCTCCATCTACAAATCTAGTGCTCTCCGCACCAAGGTAGGCCACCTTGCCCTCTCCCCTAGAGAATCACATGTACTATCTCCAGCCAGCCAGGGGCCAGCTTCCTGTGGAGCTAAGCTTTTGTATAGGCTCGACACCCCAGGGCTGGAAGTCTTGTGAGCAAACAGCTTCTTAAGAAGTAGAATGACTTCCATTGAGCCGCAGCCAGCCAAATGACAGCCCGTGTATTTGTTTTAATTTAGGTTCTCATGAAGAGGAAACTTCATGGCTAACAGCCCAAACATGACTCTGTAACAACTCCCCAAGAAGCCTCGTGCAGAGAACGCAGTGGGGAGACTACTGCTGCATTCAAGGAAGCAATTTTAGAAGTGAGGAACAGGTCTTCCCTTGGGTCAACCCCCAACCCATCATTCAATGTTGAGCCTCCTAGGATAACAGAACGTTTAGAGGTAGAAAGGAACTAAGGAAATCTAGCTCGACCCTCTCATTTTACAGAGAGAACTAGGGCCCAGGGAAGTCACAGATTCACAGCTATGGAGCCAGAAGGGATCTCAGAGACCACTGAATCCAACCTCACCTTGACAGGAAAACTGAGCAGTTAAGTGACTTAGACAGAGTCACACAGCTGTTAAGCATCTAAAGCAGGACATGAACCCAAGTACTTGGACTCCACATCCAAAGCTCTTTCCACTACCCATGCTGCCTCTGGAGTCTAGGGGCAGGCTCCAACGCCACTATGCCAGATACTGGGCAAGTTATTAGACCAATCACACAACAAGACCTTCTTTGGCATGTGTGAAGAATCCTGCCCTAAGCTTGCCAAGGAAGTAGAGCTAGGAAGAGTGGCCAGCAAAGTTCCCAGTCTTGTTCTCTGGCTGGGGATATCCCTTGTTCTGAAGGCCCCAAATCATCTCTCTAGGGGTTGGGGAACTGCAGCTAGAGGAGAACTCGAGAAACTTTGCAAGTAGTGCTAAACCTTCACATCAGGATGAAGAAGGTTCTTTCCAGGCTTCCCTCTCCCCGATGCACCTTCATCTGCATCCTTTATTTCCAGTCACATCTGATAACTTTGCTTCCCTTGCTTAGGACTTAACATGCCCCCAGTAAAAGCTAAAGAAATGTCAGAGGTAGAAGAGATCACCTAGTCTACCTAGTAACACAGGGGTCAATGAACTTTTTAAAAAAATTTTTTTGATACCTATTTCGATGCAATCAGTCTCCTTTGTAATCCTACATACTTTATTTTATGCATTTAAAAACATTATCCTGAGAAGGAACATGTAGGCTGTCCAAAAGGGTCCATGACACAAGAAGGTTAAGAATTCTAGATCTAGTTCAACCCCCTCTATTGAGAGAGGAGGAAACTGAGGCCCAGAGAGGCACGTAGGTGTTGTAGTGGACAGAGCTCTGGATTTGAAGTCAAGAACACCTGAGCTCAAAGCCAGCCTCAGACACTTACTAGCATGTGACCCTAGGCAAGACATTTAACCCTTGTATGCTTCTGCTTTCCTCAACTGCAAAATGGGGATGATAATAGTACCTAGCTCTCAGGGATGTTGTGAGGATCCAATGACACATTTGTAAAGCACTTACTTAGTACAGTGCCTGGTACTACACACAAATGCAACTGGAGCTATCATCATCACCATCATCATCACAGGGGGAGTGAAAAGTTACTCAGTAGCGGGTCTAGGCCTAGAACACCCTGGACTCCCGGCTTCCATTCCAGTCAAGAATTGTCCAAGAGGCTCTCTTAGGATAACCGAGAAGAAGCCACAGACAGCTCCCTCTCCCCAAATTCCTCACCTAGGAGGGAGAAAGGCAATCAGTCCCAGATGTGAAAAGAGCTAGAAATATTCAGGAGCACTGGGAACAGATAATAATAAAGCACTGTCATTGTTAGTGTTTGGAACATCACCTCAAGGAAACAGTCACCAGTCCTTTCCCTGCCTGTGGGGTCTGGAGCTGACCAGCTGCAGGGGCCTGAACAGATACGTGTGTGTGTGTGTGTGTGTGTGTGTGTGTGAATACACATCCAGTGGGCCACAGGCTCTGACCTTCATCCCATGGCGTGGTATTGGCCACTACCAGGGAGAGGAGGCCAGAGCAGATGGAGTAGAAGGTTTGGCACAGGATGACCACCCTGGGGACCCTGCTTTGCTCCTTTGATGTAGAGAAAATGAATCAGAATGAGATATCAAGGAGCAGAGTGGGAGGAGGAGGAAAGCAGAGGCAGCAGGGAAAGCTGAAGAACAGGAGCCCAAGGGGATGCAGAGGTCAGGATGTATGTCTTAGACACTGCAAAGAATCATGGAAGAGGACTCAGAGCAAAAGCTCACTTACTCCCACCCAGGAATAATGTTGCTGACCTTATGGAGGTTAGGTCCTTCTCCCCAGTCCAGATTCTTTTTCCTTAAGCCCAGCCTCCTACAACCCAGGCCAGGGGCTCCTAACCTCTCTCTGTATCATGGACCCCTTTGGCAGACCAGTGAAGCCTATAGCCCCCTTCTCAGAATAACGCTTTTACCTAGCTAAGAGAAATGCTCAGTTTCCATTGATGGTAAGTAAAAACAAAAATCCCACTTTTGTTTCCCATTTAAGTTCCTGAACCTCCTGAAATGGTCCATGGACCCCCAGGTAAGAACCCTTGACCAAACCATTCAAAAGAGGCTGCTTTCTCCAAGCCCAGGAGAGAGCCCATGAGGATGCCATCTCTGCACTCAACAATAGAGAGGAAGCATATGTATGGGCAGGATCTGGGATGGGGGTATCACAGTGAAGTCGAATCAAAAGGGAGCTGCTCCCCTATTGTCCCCTTGCCCAGGTGGCTCTGAATTCCTGGTCTCCACCTCCTCATCTGGTTTAAGGTACATGATACAGAGAGAGGGGTGCAGAGCACAGCCTCATGTAAAGGAGTAGAGATGGGGAGACGTCTGAAACAGAGAACTTAGTCCCCCTCCCCATCTTAGTAAAAAAGACAGGTGGGGCTGTAAACACCCCAATTTGAAGCAATACCCAGTGGGGACACTGACCATCAAGTACCCAGGCCTATAGTCACATGATCCCAGCTGACTATTTTGTAGAGAGTGGGTGTAGTAGATGCACGAAATAGAATTCTGGGGAGGGCTGAGAATGGAGGAGAGAAGAGAAGGGGCTGGCTGGCAAGGGATGATTACAGAGCTCCGGGGATTTTCAGTACTGTAACCCCAGTTGCTCCCCAAGATAGCACAACAGCCCAACCTCTCCTGTCTATAACTCCCTTTTACTTACACACACACACACACACACACACACACACACACAAACTTCCACCCCCAGGTTGCAGGAGATGGTGCAGCACAGTCAGCAGGGGAGGGGAGGGGAGAGGAAGGGGAAAGGGGGCAGCAACTGGGAGCACAAGGAGCAGGTACTGCCAGGTGCAGCTACCGAGGCCAGGAGGTACCATGTCACCCCTAAAGACAGCCCCCTCCCATACACGCCCCCCCCCCATCTTCCGTCCTTCCCTGGGTTTGATTACACAACAGGTAGGGAAGAGAGGGCGGCGGACCACCTGCTCTCCCACCAGCCGGAGCCCAGTTTCACCTATGCCCTGGCCCCCGCGGTCCCCGGCCCCCAGTTTCTCCCCCATCAGCCTCCCCCTCGGCTGCAGCCTTCCCGCCCCGAGCGCGCTCCCCGCGGGGGGGGGGGGGGTTGTGGTCGTGGCCTTGACCTCCCTCCCCTCCTTTCCACCCGGCGCAAGCACGTACTGCTGTAGAGGGTGTCGATCCAGGAGAGGCGCGGCAGGCCCCGATGGCTGAGCGGCTCCATGCCCCGCTGCGCTCACTCGGCTCAGTCAGATCGGAAACCCGACCCTCATTGCACAACAAAGGAGGGAGGAGGGCGGCAGAGCTAGGGGAGGAGGGAGGGACAGCAGCCGAGGAAGCTGAAGTTGCCGCCAGGGGCCGGAGAGAGGCCGGCAAACAGGTAGCAGGGAGGAGCGCGGCGGAGGCAGGCACGGCGGCCCCGCGGGCCCAGCGCGAGTCCCGAGCGCGCCCGATCGGCGCGGTGCCGGCCGCGCCTGCTTGCCGCCCTGAGCTCCAGCTGCGGCTTCCGTGAATAGACGCGCCGCGTCGCGCCGCGCACTGCTGCTGGCCCAGGGACGGGCAACTTCCCGGGGGCTGCGCCGCGTTCTGGAGGGGGGGGACGGCGGCCAGCGGCCAATCGCTGCGAGGCTCGCCCCGCCCCCAGTCCATGGAGGGAGGGGGAGGGCAGGGGGAGGATGGCTGGGGGGGCTCGCCTCCGCAGCTGGAGGGCCTGGGGGACGCCGCCGAGCGTCTGCTAACTGCCGAGCTGGGGGGCGAGGAGAGGCAGGGGGGAGGCTGGCTTCTCTCTGCAGAGAGAGAGCCCCGGGGCTGCAGCCGCAGCGGGGCCTCAATCTCCCCCGACCTAAACCCGGTGCACCAAAAAAAAAAGTCTTAATTCGGAAACCCTGCAGTGGAGTTGGTGAGTAGGATGAAATGTGGGGCGGGTGAAATCGTGTGTGCGGGGGTGCGTGGACTGTCACAGGATCCCAGATCTGTAGCCAGAAGGGACCGCGGACGCCGTCCCAACCGACCCCGTCATTTTACAGAAGGAGAAACTAAGGCTCCAGAAAACGAGCTGATTTCTAGGTCTGGAGCTAGAGAAAGCGCAGAGGCCGTCTGGCCCAGCCCCTTCATTCTACAGAGGAGGAGGCCAGCGGCGCTTAAAGGACTTGCTCCAGGCTCAGGTAGTGACCACGAGCTCTCTGCACTCCAGCCAGGTGGAGACCTGCCATCCCAGGATGTCCAAGCGGGAGCCTCCAGGGGAATCAGTATCAGCTGATGGGCTCTCCTCCCCGCCCCTATAGAGGGTTCGTTCTCAGACCTGGGAGGAGGAACAGGAGCAGAGAGCTCTGTCTGCATCGAGACAATGGGGCAAGTCCAGATTTTCTCCCAGGAACTAAGAAGTCGGAGTGGATGGCACAGGACCAGGCTCTACTTCACAAGGGCAAGTCCGCGGTAGTTCTAACCCTACCCTTTCTCGGGGTGGACGATGGAGGCGTCAGCTGCCAATTTGGAGGGTATAGAAATGGCCCTTAAAAGCCCCTCCTGGCCCTGGGTAACCCTTGGGTAATTCTTAATCCTCACAGAGAGGGGAGAGAGAACTGGCCTCAGAGCCCAGGAAGACCTGGGTCCAAGTCCTGCTTGTGTGACCTTGGATGAGTCATTTAAACTCTCAACGGCCCAGACAGCTCTCCTGTCTGGGGTAGTGGAGGGCACTTCTTCCTTAAACCAAAGAAATCACAGGTCAGGTTTAAATATTAAAAAAGAAAAAAAGCTTACCATTCCATAGCCTCCCCTTATACCCAATCATCCAATCAGCAAGCATTTATTAAGCACCTATAGTATGCCAGGTACTGAGGTTAGCACTCCAAGACAGAAGGACAAAAGACAGTGATAACAGTGTTATAGAGTAGTTTAAGATTTGCAAAGTTCTCCCATTTGATCCTCTCAACAACACTGTAAGATAGGGCAGATATCCTTGACCTCATTTTACAGACTATAAAACTCAGGCCCAGAGGGATGAAGTTACTCAGTGAGGTACAATCTGGATTAGAATCCAGGCAGTTGGGATGAGTTCAAATCCTCCTCCAGACACTCATTAGCTGTATGACCCTGGGCACTTTGCCTCTGCCTGCCTCAGGTTCCCCAACTGTAAAATGGGGTTAATGATGGCACCCACTTCCCAGGGTACCATGAAGGTCAAGGGAGATAACTAAGGTGCCTAGCACAGTGCCTGGCACATAATGGGCCCTGAAAATGCTTATTCCCATCCCCTTTCTCCATTCCAATGTTCTTTCCAACCAATCAAGCTTCCCCTAGATTCCATCTCTCCATCTTAGTCGAATGTAGGGCAGGAATCACTTCCTTTTTGCCAATGGCTCCCATATATTGTTGTTGAGTCATCTCCTACTCTTTGTGGAAAAACCATAGCACACCAATACTGTCTGTGGGGATTTCCTTGGCAAAGATGCTGGAGTGGTGTGCCATTTTCTTCTCCAGAGGATTAATGCAAACAGAGATTAAGTGACTTGTCAAGGTTCATACAGATACTAAAGCATCTGAGGTAGGATTTGAATTCAGGTCTTTCTGACTCCAGGCCCAGTGCTCTATCCACTGAGCCATCTAGGTGCCTCAGGCTTTTATATATGTTGGCCCCTCTCTCTAGACTGCAAGCACCTCAAGGCACATTTAATAAATGTTTGTTGATTAAGGGACAGAACACAAAGATCAAATCGGATCCAAATTCTACAAGTCAGACACTTTATTGCTGTTTGTTGATCTCTGACTAGAATCTAACAAGGTGCTCCAAGGGTATGGTGCTGCCCTTTTAAGGTGCCTTTCTTATTTCTCCAATTTGCCATCTCTTCCCCCCCCTTCCCCTCCTCTCTCCCCCCATCATGGTTCATTTATTTGGTAGAGAGCCAACAGGTCCTTGAAGGTAGCATCCCCAGTACCTAGCACGGACCCTGGCACACAGTGGATATTTAATGCTTGCTCATTAAGAGTGGAAAGAAAGGAAGATATTTTGTCAATAAGGAGGGGCAACATTCTAGGCCAGCTCTCAGTGTATCAAATAAGACATCTCAGGGAGAGATATATCTTCTGGTATATATTTCTTTTAAAAAAACCACACAACTATGTAACAGATGTTCACAGTTTTCTATATAATTCTTCCCTGTTCTTTGTATCTTAAAACGTTTGTGTTTGTTGACAATTGTTAAGATCATAATTAACAAAAATTTTTTTAAAGAAATGGACCCTCAAATAGTGGTAGTGGGGCCTTGGTCTGAAAAGCCCCCTGTCCAGCCAGAATAAGAGGTGGTGGAATCTAGGCTGAGTGACCCTGGAGCTTCCCTAGTGGCCACAGGGGCTGGCCATGCTCTTTGGAGCTGTGAGCTCATACATCAAACCCAGCTAGCGAGGTGGGAGGCTAAACTGAACCCTTTTTTTTAACCAGAGGGTGACTCAGAGAGCCCTCCCTTGGGCTCCACTCAGCTCTCCTTCTCCTCTCTTCTAAGTCTCCAGGTTGTAACCACTCAGTTCTCCAGCCCAGCTCCTTTGCCCCCATCCCACCCAGCCATGGCTTGCAGAAAAGATGAGAAATGGCAAGGCAGACACCCAAAAAATCCCTCCAACAGCACCTGGACTGTTGGCAGGAAGGGGGGAAGTGCATCTCCTAGGAGCAGCTCCAGAAATAGAGCCACTGTGGGAAAGGAACCAAACAATCTCCTAGAGGAGACTGAGTGAGGAAAGGAGGGAGACACCCACGGGAGAGAAGGGGATGGGAGGGAAGCCTCCCTCCTTTATGCTTGCCCCCAAAGCAGAGCCCCTGGAAATCAGTGGGCACATCTTCTCCATCCCCCTCCCCCTTGCCCCCAGGAAAAAGGCAAACATAGGACCATAGATTTGGAACAGAAAGGAAGGTCTAGAAGTTTCTCTAGGCCAACTATCTCATTGTCCAGAGGAAACCAAGGCCCAGAGATGGGAGAGTGACTGGCCCAAGGTTACCCACAGCAAGCAGCAGAGTCAGATTTGAACTCATGTCTTCCAGTTCCAAAACCAGTACAATTTCTTCTACATCAACAACATGAGCCCAGCCTCATCTATCATCCCTCATAGGAGTATAGATTTAGACTATAAGGGACCCTGGAAGTCACCTCCCTCACTTTACAGAGGAAGACCCTGAGGTATACAAGGTCACACAGGTAGCAAGTATAGCTAAAGCAGGATTTGAATCTGTGTTTTCCACCCCCCCCCCACCCCCCCAATCCAGTACAGTTTCCTCTGCACTACTCATAAGAGTGTCCTCGCCTGCTCTGCTTTTCCTCCACAGTCACCAACCTAAAGACAAGGCTGGCTTATTCAGAGAGCACAAGGCAACCTTTGCCCATGTTTTCTGTGTCCTGAAGTTTCTCCCAAGGGCCACATGCAAGTGCATTGAACAATGAGAGAGGTCACAGATTTATCCATCTAGGAGCCATACATATTTGCATGCATTATGTGGAACCTAGCTTGTACAGCTCCTTCTCTGGCAGTTTTCAAGATAAAATGCTGCAATTCCTCTCCTTGGGGCTGACAATTTGTTCATTTTCTCAATCTCTTCCTGTCCACCCCCCTGCCACTGATATAGACCTCCTACTTCAAAACTCTGCCATGGTGAACAGGGAAAAACAAACAAACAAACAAAAGCCAGGAAAGGGAGCAGTGAACAACATTTGATGAAGACAACCAGACCAACATCTTTTTGGGGTCCTATGAATGAATAAGCATTTATTCGCTTAGCGTGAAGAGCATCTTTCTCTATGACGCTTCTGTCCTTCTCATCCTATATTATCTGGGATCACCGATTAAGAGCTGGAAGGTACCTTAAAACTTTTCTATCCTACTCTCTCCTTCCCCACCCCACCCCCACTTCACAGGGGAGGAAATTGAGACCCAAAGTTAAGTGACTTGCCAAAGGTCACACTGGTAAGTAAGAGGCTGGGAGCTGACCTGGGGTCCTCTGACTCCAGACCCATCCTTTCCACTATACTATGTTCTTACCTCCTCCTTCTTTTATAAGGTATGAAATAAAGGAGGCAGCATCTTGGAGTAGGAAGAATGGTTCTGGAGTGAGAGGATATGAATTTAAATCCAGATCTGCTGCTGACAACCTGCGTGACCTTGGCTCACTAAATCTCTCTGGGTCTCAATATCTTCAACTGAAAAAAAAATGAAGGAGTTAGCCTAAGGTTTCACCTCACGCCTGGCAAATTGGCAAGGATGGAAACAGTCAATGTTGGAGAAGCTATATGCTAGGCATGCTAGTACATTGTTGGCGGAACTGCGAATCAGTACAACCATTTTGGAAAGCAATTTAGAATCATGCAAATAAAGCGATTGAAATATCTATGCTCAGAGATCCCACCCCTAAGCATATACCACAAGGAAGCAATTGATAAGAAAAAAGTCCCCATGCATGCCAAAATATTTACTTTTTTGTGATAACAAAGAATTGGAAACAAAATAAATACTCATCAACTTGCAAATGGCTAAACAAACTGTGGTATATGAATGTAACAGAATATTACTATGTTGTAAGAAATAACAGAAATGGTGAATACAGAGAAACCTGTAAAGAGCTACATGAACTAATGAAGAGTGAAGCAAGCACAGTGAAGAAAACAATATACATAATGATTACAATGAAGTTAAAAGGAAGAAACACACACAAAATCAAAAATTGTTACAAAAAATGTTGCACAATTACAAACAATAAACATGGCTCCAAAAAAGAGATATGAGAAGATACTCCCACCCCAGCCTAAGCTTTTGCAGAGGTGGGAGGCCCCCCAATGTGTTACACTGCACATATTTTTTGAACCTTTGTGATGTACTAATAAGCTTTGATGATTTTATTTCTTTTTTCATTTTTAGTCTTTAAAAACTTTATTAGTCTGGGAGGGAAAAAGAAAAAGGTAGGGACATGAGGAGAAATTTTGGTGAGAGGAAAGACATCCAATGTCGTTCTTCCGTTGTTTTTTCAGTTGTGTCCAATTCTTTGTGACCCCATTTGGAGTTTTCTTGGCAAAAATACTGGAGTAGTCTGCCATTTCCTTCAACTCATTTTACAAATGAGGAAACTGAGGCAAACAGGGTTAAGTGACTTGCCCAGGGTCACACAGCTAGTAAGTATCTGAAGCTGGATTTGAACTCAGGTCTTCCTGACTCCAGGCCCAGTATTCTATCCATTGTACTACCAAGCTGTTTCCTCACCACCCAAAGATATCAATACAACTTACTTAAAAAAAAAACAAGGGGCAAAACCCCAAAGGGGTTAGATTCAGTGGCCTCTGAGGTCCCTTCAGGACAGATACTGTCCTTCAAGGACAATCCTAGGGCTCTTTTCTCCTTCAAAGAGAAGCCTTAGCCTCAGCTTGCTCTGAACTTAAGCTAGCAATCCAAGCCTGTGGGCCTTGGCAAAGTGAGTAGGATGATCTAGGTCCTGAAGGAAGCATCTACCCTGCTCATGTCTATGGGCCCTTTGGTCCTAGAAACCAGAAGAAGGAAGAACCCTGATGCCCTGATTCACAAAGCTTCCCTCCACAGAATCATAGAACTGAAAGGACATCTCTGGGGCTACCTGGTCCAACCCCTTCATTTTATGGTGCTTAATTAACCAGGTGCTGCTCATAGTAGAGCTAGGATATGAGAAGAAATGTGATAAAATACATAAAGGGCTGTATTAGAAGTCAGAGGACCTGGGTTTGAATCTTGCCCCTAATACTTTGTGACCTGGGACAAGTCACTTCTCCCCTCTATGGGACTCAGTTTCCTTATCTGTAAATTGAAGGGGTCAGGCTTGATCTCTTCCAGCTCTAATGCTATAATCCTCCTGTTACAGGTTATCACCATGGAACAATAAATAGCCTTAGTGCCCAGAAAGCTTGGGTCAGATGTGATCTTCTGCCCCTGAAGGAGGAGTTAAAAACGGCTTCTCATCCACAAACCCAGGGAGCACGAACTAGAGCCGGCACCAACTCCAGTATGTCAGAGCAGCAGTGAAGCATTCGTAGCGAGGCGGCCCTGGTTTCTGCTCTAGGCACTCCCCTCTCTGTCCTCAAATCCCTAGGTCAATTTAATGCAATTCAGCAAACACTGGTGAAGAAACCATTCTTGCAACCTTTCTTCTTTCTTTGTAATTACATTATGTTTTATTTTCAGACCAGCATTCGCTCCCCCCCCCCATATGTGGTATGTATATAAGCATACATATATGTACATTTAAAAACACACACATCTATGAAACCCATTATCCACCATGAGACAGAGAGGTGATACACTCAGAGGTCAGATATCTACCTACGTATCTAGATCTATAGATATCTACCTCTAAGATCTTTCTTGAGACCTTTGAGACTTTTCATATATATACACATGTATGTATGCACACACATACATACATACATACATATATACATATATATGAAGAAGCAAGGAGAAAGACACAGAGAAGAGAGAAGGGAGGGAGGGAGAGAGACAGACAGTCTTGGTCAAGTCAGAAGCAAGTAGAATCTGAGTCCTTTGGAACTGGGGTTGATCATTGTGTTGAGCAGAGCTCCTAAGTCTCTGAAAGTTGCTTGTCTTAACAATGCTGCTGTTAACGTAGAGCTTGTTCACCCTTTCATTTCCACAGACTCTGCTTGTCACTCAACCATCTCTACTGGGGCAACACCCTCCACTTACTGTACCCTGAGCCACCACCTCTCCCAGAAGCTGAGCTTCACTTCCAGTCTCTGGCCCAGCATGTGTATTCCACCAGTCTGGCTGCTCTTGGCCGGGCTCCCCTAGAGCCCAGAAAGCCTGATATTGGACATTTGGGTGAAGTGTAAAGTACTTACTTCCCCTTCCTGCATCCAAACTGTCCACTTAGAATTGTTCCCCGGAGGACAACATAATGTACTGTTCCTTTCCTATGTGACCAGTTTGGTTTCTGAAGGTCAGGGACAGCATCTCCCATCAGAAGTCAATGTGTTACCAAAGAGGTCAAGGGGAGGGTGGGAAGGGATGGGGTGACCAGTGGCTAGAATGTCACTAATACAGTTTTTTAACCTATTCTCTTCATCATAGATTTGGAACCAGAAGGGAAGCAAAGGTAGAATCCAATTCCCCCTCATTATACGTATGAGGAAACTGAGTCTCAGAGAGATCAAGTGGTATTAGGATCACCTCTATGGGCCTCAGCCTTCTCATCTGTAAAGGATCATGCCAAAGGGCCTTTGAGGTCCCTTCCCATCTCCAAAGCTATGATCTCATAAATCATTTGACCTCCCTGGGCCTCAGTTTCCTCATCTGTAAAATAAGGTAGCAGTCCTAGTATCTCTAGGACCTGGCACATAATAATAGGTGCCTAATGAAGATTTGTTGAATAACTGAATGTTTTATGGATGGGGAAACTGAGGCTCAAGGAATTTAAGTGACTTGCCCAAGGTCACGCAGGTAATACACACATCCTCTGATGCCAGAGCTGGGGCTTTTTTCACTGGGCTGCACTGCCTCCTGCCATGGTTCTGGTCCTATAATCCACCTCCCTGGGCCTCAGTTTCCTCCTCTGTAAACCAAGAGGGTCAGATCAGATGGCCTCAGAGGTCCCTCCCAGCCCTCTGGTGGTGATCCTATGAGACCTAATCTCTGTAGGTCTGTCCGTTTCTTCTGTAGAATGGGTGGGGGTTGGACAGCTTCTGAGGTCTCTTGCAGCTCTCAGTCTAGGATCTGTGAAGTCAGAAGGAGCCATGCTTCCTCTTTACAGACCTATGATTAACTCCCTGTCAGCTTCACAATTCTGTTGGGGAGAGGAGTGGAGAGAGATAGATAGACAGAGAAAAGGAAGGGGGAGAGAGAGACAGAGACAGAGACGGGGTGGGGGGGGAGGAAGGTAGGGAGAAGGAGGAGGGAGAGAGAAGGAGGGAGAGAAGGAGCACCTTGGAGCTGGGGAGGCCACCCAGCTTCCCATTGTCACTGGGCGGCACTGCTGGGATTCAAGCAGACACAGCAACAGCCTCTGGATTGGCCCTTTGCTAAATTGGCCACAAATAGGAAAGGAGCTTGGTGGGAGAATGCAAAAAGAGTGAAGGATCCGGACAGGACATCAGGTCCCATCAGGGCACAGATGATTCAGCAGAAATTGAGAATTGGGCCCAGGGGAAGCAGAGCTTCAGCTGAAGGAGAATCAATCACAGTGCTCTGGCGAGGTGGGGTGGTCCACTCTTTCCCTCCCTGTTGGCTATATTTACACATCACCCCATCACCATCCCCAAGCTCTACCCCAAACCTGGCATAAAGAACGGGCTTTGGTTTTCTTCATTTGCCCCTTTCCCTCCCTCCTTCCTCCTTGCTATTCTTTGGGAGATTGAGGCAGCAAAGATAAACGCAAACCATTCCCCAATTATTCACTTCCCAGAACAAAGTTGTGAGTCAGCCTGAATCATCAGAAGGCTCTGGAGCATAGGCAGGATGTAAAGAAGCACTGCAATCAGCCCCTAGTCAATCACCAGGAGAGCCGAGACACTCCTACCCCAGAACCTGGCAGTCCAGCCAACTGCTGGCTCCCTCTTCCCAGTGCTGCCCTCCACCCTTCTCTTTCCATACGGAATTGTGGAGGACATGGTAAGTGAGTTAGAGGGCCTGACTTGGCTATGGGCTAACAACTGTATCTCTAATATCTCTAATATCATCACTTGCCTCCTAAGTCTATCACTGCCTCTTACCTCTCCAAGCCTCAGTCTCCTCTTCTGTAAAACAAGGGAGTTGGACTAGATGGCCCTATCCATGATCCTATGACCTGGCTCTGAATCATGCCTTTGTTTCTTATTACCTGTGTGACCTTGGACAAGTCACTTCTCTCTCACCCCCAATGTCCTTCTCTTCAAAGTGAAGATGTTGGCCCAGATGTCCTCTAAGGTCCTTTCAGCTCTAAAGATGAGATCTTAATGGATTCATTCAGAACATTCACAGTTTAAACAGCCATAATGGGCTTTCTGCAAACATGTCAAAGGCTCTTAGTCAGAGCTGGACCCCACTGCACTGTCCTACGATCCCCTTCTTGTTTACTTACCAGAAAGTCCCCATCCCGCCTCTGCAAGAAGAGAGGCTATGATGGGTGAAGAAGGGGCTCCCCACAACCAGGACAAAGTTCAATGGCTCCAACTTTCTTACTGGCTCTAAGCAGAGCAGGTGAATGAGCAGCCAGCTGGTCTGGGAAGACAGGCAACCATCTGCAAACAGTGACCGGCGCTCAGTTGTGATCCAAGCACGTGCCTGGCCCCTTCCCGCTGGGGCTGGCTCTGCCCTCGGCTTCCTTCAGCCAGCGTCCTGCCGAGTGACATCCCAGCTCAGAGCTCTCGGAACTGTGACGCCACCAGCCTAGGCTGGCACTGGCCCCGATGGGCCTCAACAGAAAGGAGGGCGATGGGGGCTCAGGCTCCAGCTCTGGGCAGCCTAGCATCACAGAAGGGGGTAGCAAGGGCAGAAAAACGGCAGCGAGGAAGCCACTGGGCTTGCTCCCTCAGATTTTGCTTTTTCCCTTTCTTATTGAAATTGGCCAGAGAGTGGCAGTGTCTCTTTAAGGACCAGACCTCCAAAGCAAGTTCCAGCTGCAGTCCTCGATCCCTGGGCCCCTGATGCAGTATGGAGGAGCTCCCAGGTACCACCTGGTGGTCAAGCTGTAGAAGTGCCACCGAGAATACCTGCATTCATCACCCAACACCCCCGCATCTTCAACTAACAGAATCCCCACCTACCCACCCGCCCGGTGCCCCAACAAGCACCGACAGCTGATTGAGTGTTGGCTTGACCCTGCAGCACCTTGCTTGTTAGCAAACAAGGTTGAGGGTTCCAGGCGTAAGGGGCAATGCCTGAAGAAGGCATCTCTCCAACGAGAGAGGCAGAATGATAGCCAATAGAAAGGATGCTAGGCTGAGAAAGGCCACTCAATCCTAGTCCCGTCTTGGCCAGTCAGTTAATAAGCATTTCCAGGGGGAATCTTGTTTGTAAATAGTGGTGGGCTTGGGGTCTCCTTCATTAGACAGGAAGTTCCCTGAGGGCAGGGCCAGTCTTTAGGCTTTGTTTGTATTCACAGAGTTTAGCACAGTGTCTGGCACCCGGTGGGTGCTTAATAAATGTTTACTGACTGTCTGGGCACCAGGAGTGATACCAAGAAAAAATGAAATAGTCCCTGCCCTCAAGAAGCTTATTTTCTATTTGACTGGGAAGACTGCTCAATTCTGTCAGAGGACCTGACTATTCAAATCCTTGGCTCTGGACAGCTCACTGACCATCTCTGGTCCTTAGTTTCCTCCACTGTAAAATAAGAGGATTGATTCAGATAGATCCCTTCCAGTTCTAGCGTTCAGATATGTGACCTTGGGTAAGTCACTTAAATTCCCCTCAGTCTCCGTTTCCTCTTCTGTTAAACGAAGAGATTGGACTGCATGGCCTCTTATATCCCTTGCATCTCTAAAATGATGAGCCTATAATAGAGAAGGAAGGAGCCCACTGACTCCAGGGGTTAAGAGGAAATCCAGAGGAATACCAGAGAAAAGTGAGAGTGATAATGGAGAATCTAGCAATCCTTGGGACAACTGACTGCCACTCCAAGCTTCAGCTAAAGGGAGAACAGGGGGCAGTTTTCATTTTTAAAAAGAGAAGAAAAAAAGGAAACCTAAGGTGCTGAAATTATATCTGTATGTATGTGTGTGTGTGTGTGTGTGTGTGTGTGTGTGTGTGTGTGTGAGCACGCGATATCACTATTTCAATCTGGGGGAAATGGAGCATTAGCACCTCAGTGATCATCTTTCTATCTATTAACACCCACCAGAACCACACACACAGGCTTCAGGCTGCCCTTTTACAACATTCATTTCTCTTTTCTTTTTCTTTAAGGAAAATTCTCGATGTTCACTTGAGATTTCACCTGGATAAGCATAGTGGGCACACAGCTTGGTATGCCCTGGGCCTGGATTCCACTACAGATGAGTCAAGGATGAGTCTGGCCAGAGTTACTTGAGCTGTAAGTCAGATGTATCAAACATGCTGCTTGGAACCCCTTATTAAAATGCAATTGGGAAATGTTTAGCAAAACAAAAAGACAATACAAAATAGATAATGTGAATTTGTGGTTTCCTGAGTTAATCTGTGCCCTCTTTGAGGGATCTTTTTGAGTCTGACATTACTGTTGTAAGTAACTCAGGGCCCACGTTTTATCTCCTGCTAAGCTTCTCTGACCTCATCTATAAAATGAGGGGGTTGGACCAGATGGCCTCTGGGGTCTGTTCCAGCTCTAAGTTTAGGATCCCAGGGCCTCTGTTTCCCACTCTGTAAAATGAAGAGGTTAGCCTCTAAGGTTTCTTGTAGCTTAAATCTTTGATCCTCAAAGCCTTGACATAAATGCGTGGTTAGACTCAATACTAGCCATATTCCAAAGGGACTTGTAAGAAGCAGGGAGACTGAACTCAATTTGTTACTGAATCAGCAGAAAAAGGTGTTCTCTAGAGCTGTCTTGGATCCTCTGCTCCCCTCTATCTACACTCTCCCCCTTCCTAAACTCATCAACTCTCATGGGTTCAAGTATTTCAGCTCCCAGCTCAGACTTACTAGCCATGTGACAAATCACTTAACTGACAAAAGCTGCAGAGCAGATGGTTTGGGGATGATAAATGGCTCTAGGACAGTGGTTTTCTTTTTTCTTTGTTTTATTAATATGCTGTGCTTTTGTATCACCTTTATTTCTGAATATATCTCTTAAGCTCTCCTATCCACAAATCACCATCTCTCGTAACAAAGAAAAGAAGCAATTTATCAAAACCTAGGCTGACAGAGTATGTCATACTCTCAACCAATAGTCCTCCACGCCTCTGCAAAAAAGGGAGAAAAGTGAATCTTCTCAACTTTCCTCCAGTGCCCAGCTTGGTCATTAAATGACACAGTATTCACTTTCACATAGGGTTGTTTTCATTTTTTCCATTTACATTGTTGGAGTCATTTCCTCTTGGTTCTGTGTACTTCACTCTGTATCAGTTCATATACATCTTCCCATACTTCTCTGAGTGGTAATATTTCATTATATTGTGTCAGGTACCTCAGTTTATTTAGCTATTCCACAATGGTCATCTATTAGTGATTTCTGGTTCTCCATCTTTACAAAAAGTGCTGCTATGAATATTTGGAAGTACATGAGACCTTTCTTCCAGTGAAACAGTGATTCTTCACCCGTTGTGGTAGGGACCCCTGTGGGGCTATGGAGTTAATACACAAATACAAATCTATACAAAAGTAAGCCCACTGTTTTTCAAATAGCTGTAGACCCTGCAGTGATGAATTAATCATAAGTCTGGATTCAAGTCCTTGTTGACCCTTGAACAAGACACTCCATCTCAACTTCGGGCATTTTCTCTGCCTGTCCCCCTTGCCTGGAATGTTCTCCGTCCTCGTCTCCACCTCCTGGCTTCCTCCAAGCCCAAGTTAAAATTCCATCTTCTACAGGAGGCCTTTTCTATTAAGCCTTTTAATTCTAGTGCCTAGCCTCTGTTGATTATTTCCATTTTGTCCTGCCTATGGCTTGTTCAAGATGACAATGCTTGGTTCACTATGAACCCCTTACACTAAGTCCAAGGACCCCCTAGCTTTCAGGTTGGAAACCACTGCCCTGGGGACTTTTCAATCACACATCTAGGAGAAGCCTAGTCAGACTACCTCACTACATAGCCCACCACCTCTGTGAGCAGGGGACTGAATAAATGGTAACTTGGGATGCCATCTCTGCATGGTGTCAACCCATAAGGGGTCCGGGTGTCAGCTATTGTTCTCAGCCATGTTCTTAGTTCATAGGATACGAACTGAATTTGATTTTTAAAAAAAGTTTAACATTTTTATCAAAGATTTATCAAAATTTCTGGATAACAGAAAGCTGAAAGGGATTGCTAACAAACTGGAAAAGAGAACCAGGAGCCACAAATATCTCAACAGCCTAGAGCAATGAGCTAACTCTAATAAAGTGAAATTTTAATCAAGATAAATATAAATTTCTACACAGGTTTAAAATATCAAACATAAGATGGGAGGGATAGAAATAGCCAATAATTCAAGTAAATAAGACCTATGGGCTTTGAGGACTGCAAGCTAAATGGAAATCAACAGTGTAACCCAGAAGCCCAAAAGCTACTTAGGACAAGAATTTACTTTAAACAGAAGTACGATACTGGTACAGTGGAAAGAACATTGAATCTAGAAACAGAGGCCCTGGGTTCAAATCCCCACTCTGATGCTTACCACCCATGTGACTTCCTGCCATTTTGCTTCCTTGCGCTTCAGTTTCCTCATCTGTAAAATGAGGGATGTTGGAGTAGGCGGCCTCTAAGATCAATGATCCTATAATCCTAAGAATGAGGGAAGTGCTAGCCCCACCATGCTCTGCTCTGGGCAGACCAATATCTGGAATACTGGGTCCAGTTTCCTTCTAAAAGCTTTACTGATATCTGTGTCTTATCCTTCCCAGCTAGGTAATTGTTACACCTATCGTGAGTCTCTCTATTGCCCTTGGGGTCCAAAAACTAACTTGTGAGGTCAAGATGTTCCATGACTCACAATCATAGAGCGCTGCCAAGATAATAATGGTGTTAGAAAGATGGAGGTGCTTGGGAGAGCTGCAATCACTGGGTGATTTCCTGAATGCAATCCAGCCTATTCCCTTCCTCCTGGTTAATTCTGGGCCTAGCTCATTAACCATTCATCTGAAGGGCTGAAAAAGCAATCCTTTTATTTCTCCCTAATTGATTTTCTGTCCCACTCAACACATCAGCTGCTCCAAACCTTCAAGCCCCACACCAGAGCGCTCCTCCCACCCTCTCGGCTGAGAACCTCCCATACTCCCTGCTGAGAAAATCCAAACCATTTGTCATGAGCTCCCTTTTCTTCCATTCTCATCTCACAGTCCCCTGACACCATCACCCACCACTTCTTGCTTCACTCCAGACTCCGCTGAGGAGGCGGCCCTTGTCAACACGGCATCATGAATCCCATCCTCCCCAGCAGACTGTCCCCACTATCACCTCCCCTCACCCCCAGTCTTCAGTCTCTAACTACTTATTCCTTCCATTGCTGCTGACAAACATGCTCAAGTCTCTCTTCCTTAAAAACTCTCCCAAGATCCCACCATCCTCGATTGCCTTAGTCCTAGAATTAATTCTCTTCCTTCTCAGCCAAATTCCTTGAAAAGGCTGCCTACACTCGCTGCCTCCAGTTCTCCTCTCATTGGCTTCTAAGCCCTCTACAGTCTGGATTCTGACTTCATCCCTCAGCTGAACCCGCCCTCTCAGAGCTCCCGTGCTCCCTTTCATGGCCAGACCTAATGGTCTTTTCTCAATCCGCATGGTTCCCATTTGATGCATTTGATGCTGCTGAGCCTCTCTTCTCTCCTCTGAGAGTTTTCATGCCACTGCTCTCTTGGCTCCTCTCTACTCTGGCTGACCACCCCTTCTCAGTCCACACTGCTGGATCTCTAGGTAGGCCATACTCTCTGGTGGTGGATGTACACCAGGGCTCATTTTGTTCCCTCTCACTGGGTGGTGTCATCAGCTTCTGTGAGTCCAGTTAGTATTTCTATGCAGATGACTCCCACATCTAGATATATAGCCTTAGTCTGTCTGTCTGTCTGTCTCTGTGTCATTCTGTCTCTGTCTCTCTTTCTCTCTCTCTCTGAATCTGTCTCTCTGTTATTCTCCCTGTCTTTCCCTCTGTCTTTGTTTGTCTCTGTCACTCTCTCTGTCTCTTGATCATTTAAACTAGATGTCCTGTAGGCATCTCAAACTCAACTGGTCCAATACGAAATGTATTATCTGCCCCCTCCCCAAACCTAGCCCTCCTTTGGACATCTCTGTTTCAATCCAGGGCCTCACCATCTTTCCAGTATCCATGTTTACCACTTTGATGTCATCCTCTACCCCTATCCAGTCAGCTACCACATCTCATCATCTCCATCTCCATATCTCTGTGTCCTCAAAGACAGCCTCCATCCCAGTTCAGGTCCTTCTCAGCTTTGACCTGGACTCTGAAATAGCTTCTGGATTTCTTTCAAGTTCTCTATCCTTCACATAGCAGCCAAAGTGATTTTCCTGACATGTAGATATGACTACATCATCCACTCTCTTACTCAATAAACTTTATCGACCCCTTATCTAGGATCAAATATAGACTCCTCTGTTTGACATTTAGAGCTCTTCTCAGCCCAGCCCCATCCTGCCTTACTAGGCTTATCACACACCACACCACTCCACACATTCTACAATCTAGTCATGCTGGCCTTCCTGGAGGCCATCCTAGAGGTGCAAAGTGATACAGTGAGCTGAACCCTGGGCCCGGGGTCGAGAAGACTTAAGTTCTTTTTTTTTTATGTTCTTCTGGCTCTGTTCCACTCACTCAGCATTATGTCGTGTAGGTTCTTCCAGGTTGTTATGAAGTCCGTATCATCCCCACTTCTTATAGCACAGTAGTATTCCATTACCTTCATATACCACAGCTTGTTCAGCCATTCCCCAATTGATGGGCATCCCTTTGATTTCCAATTCTTAGCTACCACGAAATATTTTTGTACATATGGGTCCTTTTCCCACTTGTGTGATCTCTTTGGGATACAACCCTAGGAGTGGTATTGCTGGGTCAAAGGGTATGAACATTTTTATAGCCCTTTGGGCATAGTTCCAAATTGCTCTCCAAAATGGCTGGATCAGTTCACAATTCCACCAGCAATGTAACAATGTTCCAATTTTCTCACATCCTCTCCAGCATTTATCGTTTTCCTGTTTTGTTATTTTAGCCAATCTGACAGGAGAGAGATGGTATCTAAGAGTTGTTTTGATCAGTAGAGATTCTGAGCATTTTTTCATATGTCTATAGATATCTTTAATTTCTTCCTCTGAAAACTGTCTGTTCATATCCTTTGACCACTTCTCAATTGGGGAATGACTTGTATTCCTATATATTTGGTTCAGTTCCT
>CM053627.1:30409775-30448738 GCA_028646595.1 Phalanger gymnotis
CTTCTTCACCTATTTTCCCAAATAGTCTACAAAGTATAGGAATTAATTGTTCCTTAAATGTTTGATAGAATTCACATGTAAAACCATCTGGCCCTGGAGATTTTTTCCTAGGGAGTTCATTGATGGCTTGCTTGATTTCTTTGAGAAGACTTAAGTTCTAATCCAGCTTTAGACACTTTCTTGTGTGACTCTGGGAAAGTCATTTTGCCTCAGTTTCCTCTGCTGTAAAATGGGAATGATAGCACCTACCTCCCAGGTTTATTGTGAGCATAAAATGAGATAATATTAATAAAGTGCTTAGCACAGTCCCTGGCATATAGTAGGTGCTTAGTAAATGCTTGTTTCCTTCTTTCACTCTTTCTTTTCTACCATTCTTCACACACAAGGCACTTTACTTAATTTTCACGCCTTGGCACTGGCTGTCTACCATATCTGAGATGCTATCCTTCCTAATTTCTGCCTTTCGGAATCTCTGAGTTTCTTCACGACTCAGCTCCAACACCTCCATTCTGCATGATCCCTTCCTGGGATCCTGTAAGTGTTGGTGCCTTCCCTTCCCCCAAGGATTTCGTATCTGCATCATAAATGTTGTGTATGTAGCTGTATATGTGCATGTTATCTGCCTCATTAGGGCAGGGATGGTTTTATTTTTGTCTTTTTATCTCTAACACCTAGCACAGCGCTTGGCACATAGGAACAAACATAGCATATGCCTGATGATTGGCTGATTGACCATATAGGCCATGTGATCTGACCCTGGCATTTTAATGGATAAGGAAAGCAAACCCCAGGGAAGGTTCCCATAGACAGCATGTGGAGGTCCTAGGTCTTCTGACTCCAGATCCAGCCCTCTCTGTATCCTATCATGCTGCTTTACTCCTATTCTATGGCTGAATATAATCAACACTATATCACCAACAAAGAAGGCCTCTGGAGTACCCCACTATCCAGATGGAATTCCTCTCCCTCTCTGTCACTGGCAAATCCAATTCCCTAGGATCCTAGATCCGGAGCCTAAAAGTGCTTCAGAGGCCATGGAGGCCAACCCCAAGTTAGAGGAGGGCCAAAGGCCCAGAGAGGCTGTGACTTATCCAAGGCTACACTAGTGTTGTTGGTCAGTCATTTTTCAGTTCTCAGGGTTCTTTTGTGTCACAGAACCCTGTGGGGAAGGCTCTGGACCCTCTCTCAGAATCATGTACTTAATGAATAAATACCCATTTGGGGTTTTCTCAGCAAAGATACTGGAGTGGTTTACCATTTCCTTCTCCAGCTCATTTGGCAGATGAGGAAACAGAGGCAAACTGGATTGCATGACTTGCCCAGAGGCACACGACTAGTAATTGTCTGAAGTGGGATCTGAACTCAGGTCTTCCTGACTCTAGGCCCGGTGCTCTACATACTATGGCACCACCTAGCGGCCCAAACAAGTAGTAAACAGTTATTTATATACCTACAGTTAGAAGGGACCTCTGATGCTATCTAGTCCAATCCTCTCATTTTACAGTTGAGGAAACTGAGGCCCAGGGAGGTTCCAGTGACTTGCCCAACATTATCCATGGAATATGTCAGGCAGGACTTAAAGCCAAGTACCCTGACTTTAGGACCAGTGGAGCTTCCAATACACTACACCGCTCTATTTTCCCCCACACCTGAAAATCATAATCACGAGATTGTCGAACAAAGAGCAGCTCCAAATGAAACAATGCCCCGCCTTGGGAGGTAGGGAGTCGTCCTCGGCACTGGGGCTCTTCAAGCACATGTCTGACAAAAACAGAAATACAAAGTAAGACAGAGAGAGATCAAGTGAAGTCAAGTGAAGTATGTCGTTTGGGCATTAGGTACAGCTTGGTCTCGATAGCCTCCAACATCCATGACAACCCAGTCTCTAGCTCCAGGGTTCTTAACCTTCTTTTGTGTCACAGAACCCTGTGGAGAAGCCTCTGGACCCTCTCCTAGAATCACATATTTAATGCATAAAATATACAATATTATTTGAAAACAATTAATTATATTGAAATATAGTTATCCAAAAAAAGGTGCTAGGTATCGCAGTGAATAGTGTTGGGCCTGGAGTCAGGAAGACTCATCTTTATGAGTTTGAATCCAGCCTCAGACACTTATTAGCTGTGTGAGCTGAGTAAATCACTAAATCCTTTTTGACTCAGTCTCCCTCATCTGTAAAATAACCTGGATAGGGAAATGGCAAACTACTCTCATATTTTTTTTCTTTTTTAAAATTAATTTTTTTTTAGTTTTGAACATTCACTTTCATAAGATTTTGAGTTCCAAATTTTCCCCCCCTCCCCAAGATGGCGTGCGATCTGATATAGGCCATAGATATACATTCATATTAAACATATTTTCACATTAGTCATGTTATAAAGAAGAATTAGAACCAATGGGAGAAACCATGAAAAAGAAGCAACAACAACAAAAGAGAGAAAATTGTCCGCTTCCCTCTGCATTCAGACTTCACAGTTCTTTCTCTGGATATGCATGGCATTTTCCATCATGAGTCTTAGAATTTTCTTAGATCCTTGCATTGCTGAGGAGAGCTAAGTCTATCAAGGTCAGTCATCTCCCAATGTGGCTGTTACTGTTACTCCAGTATTTTTGCCAAGAAAACCCCTAATGAGGGTCCCAGAGAGTTGGACACGACTGAAACAACTGAATGACAACACAGTTATCAAAATGGTTTTTTTACAAAATACACCTTCATGGGCCCCAGGTTAAGACTCTGATCTGGAAATTCATGGGTAAAATGAGGAGAACATGTGGGCACAGGCGATAAGGCTGATACGAATCGGTTAGCTGAGCTCTTTCCTCAGCCGTGCTTTCATCGAGACTCAGGGCTAAGCCACAGAGCTCCAGGGGAAGGGAGAGGGACAAGGATGCAGCTCTCATCCCTCTCTCCTCTACATCAAAGCCCTGGGTTTTGAACTTCTCTAAAGGCACCATCTTTCTCCCTCAGGGAGAACTCAGTCTTCCTCCCCAGCAGCTTTTAGGGAACTTGTTTATCTGAACAGCCCCCTCCGCCTCCTCACTCCTTTGAGGTTCCATTTGGGCATCATCTCTTGTGGCAGTGGGTTCCAAACTGTTTTTATAAAGCACCCCCATCTCTGAAAAATGTTTGAGCACACCCCCCCAATGTGTACTTACTAATTTGCCAATTATATATGCATGCATTACTTTACTAATAATTCTGCATGTTATGCCCCTTACACAAAAATATAAAGAACAAAAGAATGAGACGAAAATGAGCTAATGATTGACCCTAAAAGTAACAAGGAGGTCTGAGAGTTCAGCGAGTAGCAAGGACAATATGGTGTAGGACTGGGCTTTAGAAAATCACTTTGACAGCTTTGTGGAGGCTAGATTGGGGTGGGAGACCAATTACGAAGCCATCATAATAACCCAGATGAGAAATGACCAAGGCATGAACTTAAGTAGGGTCCCTTGTGTGAGTGGAGAAAAGGGGGCAGATGTCAGAGATGTGAAGATAGAAAGGCCAAGATCTGGCAGCTGTCTGGATGGTACTGAGGTTGTGTACTTGGCTGACTGGAAGGATGCTGATGCCCTTGACAGAAGGAGGGAAATTCAGAAGAAGGATCAGATTAGAAGGAAAGATAATGTAACAAGAGCCGAGATGCAGATCACATCCTACCAACCATGTGAGATTCACTGTGTCCCACATGAAATTAAAAGGTGGGAATGGGGCTCTTGCTTAGCAGTCACTGCTCCCAAATGCAGAGCCTGACAGCCATGACATGATCTGGAGGTAGGTATGCTGAAGTGGGAGGGGGAGAATTTCAGAATGGTGCCCAATGCTGTTCAATGTTGAATTCGATTCCAAGTACCCTGTGGGTACATCAGGCTCTGAAGGGAAGCTGGGAGCCTTCACATGGGGAAAGAGCAGGGCAGTGGAGTTAGGGAGTGCCAAGGGGATAGGGATAGGTATAGCTATAATGAAGACCAACCCCTTGACTAATTACATCAGGGAGAGTGGGATTCAACCCATTTCACCACCCTCTGACCCCTTGGGGTCAGGCCATGGCCTCCTCTCTTGTCCTCTCCCAGAGCATGAGGCTTGGATTCAGCTTCCTACCTACTCTGAAATTGGGATGGATATCAGTAAAATATTCTTTTTAAAGAATATTTTAAAGTAAATATTTTAAAGTAGCTTACTGACTTTTTGTGGTAGAAAAAGGCAGGAAACAAAATAAATACCCTGCACATGAGGAACAGCTAAAGAGACTGTGTGAGGATGTAGTGGGCTATTACTTCACCAAAAGAAACAATGAATACAATGAATTCAGAGATGAAACAAAGAGATTTTGGAATGATAAGACTAAAGTAGGCAGAACCAAGAAACTAATATGAACAATGACGATAATAGAAAACACAACAAAACACAACAAAAGTTACACTGAGCGCTGCAAAATTATAATAACCAGCTTTGGCCCCAGAAAAGAAAGGATAAGAAAATGCACCCTTCTTTCTTGGCAAAAGCAGGTGGTTAGAGGTGACAAACAGTGCATATACTTTCAGACATGGTTGATGTATTAGTTGGTTTTGTTCCACTGCTTTTTTTGGTCTTTCTTTTTTTAATCTTTGTTACAAAGGATGTTTCTCTGGGGAGAAGAGGGGGAAGGGTATACTGGGAAATGAAGGTGTTAGAAAAATGAAAATTAATAATAAAAATAAAATTTTAAATTTTAAAAATTAAATTGAGTTACTGAAACTACCACTAGTCTTCTCAGTCCTCATAAACCCAAGTAGCAGCATGCCTGAGTCTAAGGTCAAGGTTATGAATGAGTTTGGGAGACAGTGGGGTGGTCACTGTTCTTTGCATTTGCAGTGTTATGGTCATTATGTATATTGTACTTGCGGTTCTACTTACTTCATTCTGCATCAGTTCTTCTACATATTCCCAAGCTTCTCTGATTTCTTCATATGCGTTCTTTCTTATAACACATATTCCATTACATTCATATACTACACAGCCTGTTTCGCCATTGTCTGATGGGCATCAACTTTGTTTCCAATTCTTTTCTACCACCAAAGTCAGCATTCTGTATTAAAAAACACTTTCCAAATATACATCCCTATTTCAGAGCAAGTAGAAAACCCAGTCCGAGCTTTATTTCCCAAAGGTCAATCTGACTAGAGAGGACTCATAGAGTACAAAGGTACATAAAACAGCATTCTGAGTTGTCTCTGATTCCTAGTTCTACCCACAACTTTGTGGGTCAGGGTCAGAGCCATATTTACCAATCCTAGATCTGCCTCCAATTTCCATCCTTATTAGCCCTTAGTCAGGATGAGGCTCTGCCTTTTTCTCTCCTAACTGCCTACTTTGGAAATCTCAAAGCCTCCATGAGGTCATCTTCTCTGATTCTAAAGAAGTCAGAATTCTCATGCGTAGTTCTCAGGGATATGACAGTGCTCAGTTCCCTTTTACCTCTCACCAAACCATTCTATTCTTATAACAATTTCTGTCCTTGTTGCACAAGTTCCCATCTTCTAGAAAAATCACACACCAGTCACATGAGTATGATGACAGAAAAAGAAAATGCTCGCACTGTGTGAGATCTCCCCACTCCAGCTCCTATGGTTGACTTCCTAGCTACCAAACCTAACGCCCTACCTCTGACACTCCCCAAGGAGTCTGAAGACCCTCCCACTCAGGACAGTCAAGTGAAACTCTCCCTAGTCCTGAAGAGAAGGCCAAAGTCTGGCTTTCAATTTCTACCCAGAAATGGAGGAGAGATCAGGTATGATGAGAAGGGGGACTCTACTAGGCATCCTGCTAGCCCGCAACCCCTCTCCCAGTTCTGAATGGAAATCAAGGTCTGGTTTGCAGCTTCCACCCAGAATAGGAGGAGAGGGAGGGACATCAAGAAGGAAGACTCTCCCAAGCATCCTCCTGGCCTAAAGCAGCATCACAATTCAAGCTATTGTGTGGAGAGCATCTTGTCACCTCTTCCCTTATCAGCTGGGGATGGTCAGTGCATCAGAGCCTAAGGTTCCCCAATTCTTGGCACAAACATTTTATAGGAAGTCAGTTCAGAGTCTATGGGAGGTGCAGCCATACCAAGAAACTCCAAGATCTCATCATTGGGAGGAGTCAGAAAATAACCGCACTGAAGCCTTAGCTTTTTTTCTGGGGGAAAAAGAAGAACAAAAGCAGAAGGAAGAGAAGATTTAAAGAGATGTTGTCATCCTGAATATTCATAATTTCCAACTACATAGAATGAAAAAACTTCAGAAGAGACACCTAGCAAAAGAAATCAAAACCCCATGAGAAAGGCATGAGGCACATACCCCATCTGCTACTGTGTCCAAAGATACTTAGTGAGGCTACACAAAGTGTTGACATCTCAATTCTCTTATTCAATGATGAAAGGCAGTTATATTAGCTGCCTGTGCAATAGTTCTAAGAACATTAAACACTTAAAAACAATCATTTAACTTCCCTAGGCCTCAGTTTCCCCATCTGTAAAAGGGGGGGCAGATGAGCTAGATGGCCCCTAAGGCCTTTTCCAGCTCTAGAGCTAAGCTGTTATGATCTGTGTGCCTCAGTTTCCTCAATCTGTTGCCAAATTTTATTGTTCCTACTTACATATCTCTCACACAGTCACTGCCACCCTCATCACCTCTCAGGTGGATGATTTCTCCCCACTCCATTATATCCTGCTTTCAGCTGTGGAAATGATTTTCCTCAAGCATAGGTCTAGCCATGTTACCCCACTACTCAATCAGCTCTGGTGGCTCCCTGTTACTTCTAGGATGAACAATAAATCTACCCCCACCCCCGCCCCACCTTGCACATGCACTGTGTATTTAAAGCTCTTCATAACTTGGTCTCTTCCTACCCTCCAGTCATCTTTATACTTTCCTCCCCTCTACCTACTCAGGAGTATGATCTAGCTGCAGTCCTGGATCCACAGGATGTCCTCTCTCTATGTCCCACAGGACTCTCTTCCCCCTGGGAGCTCCCTCCACCCTTTCTCACCATGGAAGAACTCCACCAGTGCAGCCTCACCTTCTGATTGGCTTTCTCACCATGGAAGAGGCTCCACCACTGCAGCCTCACCTTCTGATTGGCTGGCTCCTTCAGACCCAGGTCAAAGAGCTCTCATCCCTCTGACTCAACTCCAGAAGATTCTCCTACCAAGGGTCCCCTCTTCCCTCTCTTTTATGTTCTGTCTTCCCCCATTAGAATGTAATCTTCTTGAGGGAAGAGCTGTCCTTTCTTTGACTATTTGTAGTCTCAGGGCTTAGCACAGTGCCTCAGTCCAGTCCGTCTCTTCTTGAGTGAATGTCTGTTCACTGTTGTTGAGTCGTTTCAGTCCTGCTTGACTCTTGCCATGACCCCATTTGGGATATTCTTGGCAAAGATACTGGAGTGGTTGCCATTTCCTTCTCCAGCTTATTTGACAAATGAGGAAACTGAGGCAAACAGGGTAAAGTGACTTGCCCAGGATGACACAGCTAGTAAATGTCTGAGGCCAGATTTGAACTGGGGAAGAGTCTTTCTGACTCTCAACCCAATGCTCTACCCACTGCACCACCCAGCTGCCCTCATAGGAAGAGCTTAATCAATGCTTGTTGACTGACTGACCCATCCCCAGGCTTTTGTACTGACTGTCTCACATGCCTAGATGTCCCACCTCCTCACTTCAGCCTCTTAGCTTCCCCAGCTTCCTTCAAAACTCAGCTTAAATCCCACCCTCTACAGGAAGTCTCTCAACATCTTCCTGTTACCTTCTCTCCTCTCCTTTCTTTTCTCTCTCTCATTATGTGTGTGTGTGTGTATGTCTGTGTGTATATGTGTATGTGTATATATATACATATATATGGATATACATAATACACATACAAAGAATATATAATATATACATACAGTATATGTGTATATATGTGCATGTGTATGTGTATGTATACATATATACACTAAGGGTTTTACACACACACACACACACACACACATATATATATATATACATACATATACATCTATACACTTACAGTGTTACACACACACACACACACACAGAGTGTAGTTAGTTATTTACACGTTGTCTCCCATATTAGAACATGAGCTCCTTGAGGGCAGGGATGATTTTTGCCTTCCTTTCCATCTCCAGTGCCTAGCACATAGTAGGCACTTAATAAACACTTAAATAGATGGCCTTTAAGGTCTCTTGCAAATGAGATTTTGTTATTAAAAAAAGTCTTAATGCTCAATGTTTAGGATCATAGATTTCCAGATTTAGAGCTAGAAGGAAACTCAGGAGCCATTGAATACAAGTTTATAGATGAAGAAACCAAGGCACAAGATGATGTCTGAGTTAAGGGTTTTACTAGTAAGCCTCTGGGGAGAATTCAAATTCGGGTGTTTCTGATTGAATCTATTGTGCCTCTCATTACAACATCTCCCTTTAAGCTACTAGGCACAGGGACTAGCAAGTCAGTGTGATTGTGGGTAAGTCACTTAACCTCTCTAGTCCTCAGTTTCCTCCTCCATCTAACAAAGGGTGAGGACTGGGTGGCCTCTCACATCCCTTCCAGCTCTGTCTAGGGCAGATGCCAAAGAGCTGCTCAGCCCGTGCTCCTTCCCCACAAAGCCCTTATTTTTTCTGTCCTTATACCCTATTCTATCAAACTAGGCAAGGCCAGCCTGGAGAGGTTCCTGACCTTGACCCACTCAAGCATGCTTAGATGCCCTGGTAGCAAAGGTGAAGCCCAGGGAGACGTGCTGGGGCCTCACTGCCCCTAACAGGAAGCTGAGAACCACATTCTCTAATACCAGTGGAGGGGGGTGGGCAGAAGGGCCTCTTCCTTCCTCTGTGCCACACTTTTAGAAGCCTCCGGGTTCAGCTCTGCTACAGATGTCCATCTGCCAGCTGTCACTCTGCTATGAGGTTATGCATTCATACAATTAATATGAGGAGGTAAGGTGGAAGAAAATGAGCATTTATTAAGGGTCTACTATGTGCCAGGTACTAAAAATGCTAAATGCTTTATAAATATCTCATTTGATCACAACAATGCTAGGAAGCAGGTGCTATTATCATCCCTGTTTTACAGATGAGGAAACTGAGGCAGACAGCAGTGGAGTGACTTTGGCTACTAAGTGTCTGAGGCTGGATTGGAACTCCAGTCTTCCTGACTCCAGGCCCAGTGCTCTTTTCATTGAGCTACCCATCTTCAATAACAGCACCAAGATGAAAGGAGCTAACAGAGAACAACATGCAACAAGAGGGCCAAGAAGAACTGCATGTCATAGCTTTGTATCTGGAAGGGATCCTAGAACCCATTTAGTTTAATGCCCCCATCTTACAGATGAAGAAACTGAGGCCCATATAGAGTGGCACAATGGTTTAGCAGAACAGGACCTGGGTTCAAATGCCAGCTCTTCCCAGGCCTTCCTTGGCCTCGGTTTCCTCATCTATAAAATGAGGGGGTGGGACTAGATAATGTCTGAGGTCCCCACTAACCCTAAAGCTATGACGTTAAGTTAGGTGACTTAGCCAAGATGACAGATGTAGTATATGGCAAAGGCAAAATTTGAACCCAGGTCCTCTGACTCCAAATATGTGCTCATAGCTCTAAGAACCAGAAGGAATCTCTTGCTGTGTTCAATCATTTCAGTCATGTCTGACTCTTCATACTATATTTGGGGTTTTCTTGGCAGAGATCCTAGAATTGTTTGCCATTTCCTTCTCCAGCTTATTTTACAGATAAAGAAATGGAAGCAAACAGGGTGAAGTGACTTGCCCAGGGTCACACAGCTAGTAAGTGTCTGAGGCTGGATTTGAACTGGTGAAGCTGAGTCTTCCTGACTCCAAGCCCAGTGCTTTATCCCCTGCACCACCTAACTTCCCAGAAGGGACCTCAGAGACCATTTATTCCAACTCTCTCCTTTTACAGATGAAGAAATTGAGGCTCAGGAAACTTAAGTGACTTATCCAAGATTACATTTGTAGTAAACAGCAGGGGCAGGATTTGAACCAGGTCCTCCGACTCCAAATTCATTGTCCCCATGTACCAACAGACTGGCTTTTCCACTGTCCCACACTGCCACTCACCATATAAGCATGACTTTGGATCTGCTGCCTGTTGTGAAGTATCACCAATGACAACGATGGACCACACAATAGCAGAGCTGGCAAGGAACTTCAGAGCTATCCAGTTCAACTGAGGGGCAGAAAAGAGAAATGATCCCTCCAGGTCCCAGGGCGACTCATTGGCAGAGCCACAACCTGTTCTCCCAAATTCTCAGCCAGCCTCTCCAATGACCAGCCGGCAGTTGGGTATGTCCAAGGACCACTTACTGCTCTAGCTCCAGAATATCAACAGCTTATGATCATATAGTCCCTTAAGGTTTGCAAAGGGCTTTACAAATATTATCTCATTTGCTCCTCAGAAGAACACTACAAGGCAGGGAGCTTTACAGATGGGGAAACTGAGTTTGAGAGAGGTCACCTGGTGTCACTGTATTGAACACAGGTTTTTCTGACTCCAAGCCCAGCCCTCTATCCACCCTGCTGGCTCTAAGGGAAAGGGAAGAGAAAGAAGGGAGAGGAAAGAAATACTTTCTTCCTGCCACCAAACACTTCTGAACACATACAGAAGTTCACAAGAATTCTATGCTTTTAGTGGAGTTGTGAATCCCCATCTCCCCACAGCAGGTGCTGCAAAAACCTTTCCAAGATCAGCAATCCAGATGGGACACTTCCAGCAGCAGATGACACATGACTCCATGTCAGGGTAAATTCAAGCCTCTTAGAAGCCCTGGGCAGGCATCCAAGGGGGATAAGAAGAACTCTGGGGCAAGGTGGACAATGGCTTCAAGACTAATGATGGGAAGTGATAGCCTGGAGGAGAAAGTCATGGTGCCTTCCAGCTAGTTAAGCCAATCTTTTCAACAGGTTCATATTCCCCAGCTCACAGCCAGCAGGACTCCCAGCCAAGGTGTAGGCTGCCAAAGGACGCAGCTGCTCCCTGCCAGACTTGACAGTGGCCTGTGCTTCAGCCCAGGGATGCCATGATAATAGGAACAACAACTATACTGATACCTCGACGAAGAAGCTTGGAACAAATGGTTGAGTCACGTATGCTCACAGAAACGGAGGAAGTTATGCTATTAATACAAGACCAGGTCACTGCTGCCAGAAATTACAAATAAGTTATCTTTCCTTAAGGAACCCAGACTTAGTGATTGGTGGAGGCTATATAATGACATGGTGGAAAATGTGCAACGTAGAGCACTGCAGGATGCAAAAAGACCGTGTCTACTTAAGCAGTTAATCAAGTCTTTCGTTTTTACGTTACCTATATTTCCTATTTTGCCCCTCTCCTCTCCCCCTCCCAGGGAGCTGTCCTTCATGCCAAAGAAGAAAATAAAATTTTGAAATAAAAAGAAACAAAACAGTATTTTAGCAAAACTTATCAACACGATGAAAATCTTTGATGTGATATACAGCATCCCACACTCACAGTCCTCCACCTCTACAAAGAAGGGATACTTCTCTTATCTCCTTTGAAGCCAAGATTGGTCATTATAATTTCACAACATTCAGTTTCTTTTTATTGTTTTTAGTCTTTCCATTTACTTTTTTGTATCCATTGTATATGCTTTTTTCTTAGTTCTGCTTACTTCACTTTGCATCTATTCATATAAGTCTTCCCATGCTTCTCTGTATTTACCATATTAATTATTTCTTATAGTACAGTCTTATTCTCTTACATTCATGTCCTGTGTTTCTTTTAGCCATTCCCTAGTTGACAGGTGTCTACTTTATTTTGAGCATAAATGGTGCTGCTGTAAATATCTTGGCGTATAGGACCTTTCTTTTTAGCACTGACCTCCTTGGGTAGATGCTTAACAGTGGCATCTCTGGATCTTTCCTCTGATTTCTAAAAGGGTAACCAAGAGGCTTATTAATTTCAAGACCAGATGAAACAAAGCGGTCAATGACAGAATGTTCCAATTTGTCAGTGAGTCCTTCTATATGGGTATTCTCTCTAATACTGCAATTCATAACAATACATGCCTGCCCATCTTACGCAACTCCTGGCTATGACCTCCCATAAGTCCTCCACAGGGGGCTGATCTCATGTGCTGGTGGCATTCCCTACATGTTCCTGCCATTTTATGGATTTCATCTTGTAGCCCATCAATTACATGAATGGCCATGTTCCCATTTTCTTGTTCTCTCTCTCTCTCTCTCTCTCTCTCTCTCTCCTCTCTCTCTCCTCTCTCTCTTCTCTCTCTGTCCTCCATGGTAATGTTGCAGCCTGCTCATTCCCATCATGCACCTCTCCACTGTCCTTTGGGTAATCTTCAATATCACCTTTCTATTTTATGACTCCAGCCATATACCTCCATTAGACAAAGTGGTTTTCAAAAAAAAAGCTAGGTCTTTTTTGCACGAAGATTGGTGACATTAAATGAATCGTACAATTTCCCAATGGCAATCTCTATTGCTCACCACCTCCTGTTTAATTCGAGTCCCACTCCACTGTCCATTTGCTTCATTTGTCCAAGATAAAAGCACTGACAGACCACTAACTCCTTTTACTATCATTCCTGTTTCCAATCTAACATTACAGCCTGATCGTACATACTCACCCTTAATGAACAGTGGTCCAGCCAAACTGGCCCTGTTACTGTTCTTCATAAATAATGCTCCATCTCCCACCTCAGTACCTTTGCAATGGCTGTTCCCACCAGCCTGAAGAGCACTTCCTCTCATCTCTGCCTCTCAGATCTCTGATTTCCTTCAAAGCTCAGCTCAAACACAATCTATGTGAATCTCTTCTTAATCACCTCAGTTACTAGGTGCCTTTCCCCCAACATGACCTTGTATGTGTATTGTATCAATTTGTATCTATTTATGTATACATTTAGAGAAATATGTTGCCTCCTTTGGTTTGATTGTTGGCTCTTGGTTTGCAATCCCAGCAACTAGGAGAGTCTCTGGTATATACAAGGCACTTAATAAATACTTACTGACTGATAAAAACCACAATCTAGATATAAGCAGTCCTCATTCACTTGGTTCTTCCTGTGTGGACAGCTAGGACCAACTCATTTGAATTAAACTCTTTCGCATTTATCAAGGCAATTCATTAATGGCCTCGATCGAACCACTGCTTCTCTCTAACACATACCTCAACTACAAGGCAGAGAAAGTGAATTCTGAAGCCCATGGGTCTGAACCACTTCCATAACATTTGGGTAACAGAAGGTACAAGTTAAGGCTTTGAGTACTGATAGCCAATATAGAACGTACTCATGATTTTAACAATATCGACGGTTCACATTTCTGTAGTGTTTTAAGGCTCGCAAAGTTCCTTGGGGTTCATATGAGATAATGTATGCAAGACACTGAAAATCTTAAAGTACCTTAGAGATTTCAGCTATTAGAGTTACTCATCTTAGAGATAAGGAAACTAAGCCTCTGCGCCTCTGCTAGTCACTACCCACGTGACATTGGACAAGCTGCCTCCTCTCTTTGGGCCCCAAATTTCTTCTTTGGTAAAATGAGGGGCTAAACCAGGCAATCTCTAAGGTCTCTTTTAGTGCTGAATTCCAGGATCTTAGGAGGCTCAGAGAGTTTAAAGCACTTGCCTATATTACACAGCTGGTATGGTACTGAACAGAAACCTAAACCAGGCCTTCTGACTCTAAACTCAAGTACTGTTCCATTATACCACATAGCTGCTTTTACTCCTTTCTTAGAATCATATCAGAAATGGACAGAGCACTGGATCTGAAGCCAGAGAACCTGGATTCAAATCCCATCCACTTATTTAGCTGTAGGATGCCAGGTATGTCTCTTCGCCTCTGTGAGGCTATTTCTTCCTTTGCAAAATGAGAGGGTTGGATTGGCTGCCTCTAAGATCCCTTCCAGCCTTCAGTGCACGATGCAGTATGAAGCTGCATTGTGCAGAATTCAGCATCACAGATCCAAAATGGGACCTATTCAGAAGAACTTGGTTGTGTTCATAACATGCTCTCAACTACAGCATCGTCCCCCAGCCCAGAGCCTGAGGCTATTATTTAGGGAGGCTCCGTGGCATTCTTTTTATCCTACTTGGAAATTAACATGATCTCTCTTCTCTTCATAAGCTACAAATGGAAGGAACCAACATGTCTCCATATAAACAGAAGACCTCTAAATCCATCTAGCAACATTTCCTGATCAAGAGGAATGCCCAACTTTCTGGCATTGCTTTTTAAAGCATTGATGGGTACCTCGCACACAGTATAGAACACTTTTGAATTCTCCACATATTAGCCCTTTGTAAATGATGCATAAAAATTTGATGATCCTGTTATGGCAGGGAAGGAGTGTTCCCAATGGAAAGATCAACTCTATTCATAAGCAATAGGCCCCATGATAAAAGTTCCCCTTGGCAGGCTACACCAAATGGTGGAAAGAGTGGAGGATGCAGGAGACCCAAGTTCTAGTCCAGATTCTGCTACTAACTAGCAGTGCAACCTTGAGCGAATAACTTCCCTTTTCTGGGCCTCAGTTTCCTCCCTTATAAAATAAGAGGGTTGGATAAGATATTATCTAAACATCTTGCCTTTGGATTCAAGAACCTAGAATACCAGCCTCCAGCCTTGATTTCATCCTAGCTGGCTTTGAGAAAAACATGTCCCTTTGCAAAGAGGAAGCTTCCCGCATCAGTGAAAAATGGGAAATTCATCTTTCGCCTTCCCTTGCTGGTTTCAGTATTAGGCCATTTGAACCAGCTCTTTTTTGTTCTGAGTTATTTTTATGTCCCAAATTTTTTAAATTATGAACTTGACAAACATCAACAATTATGAACATTTCAAGATACAAAAAAGCAACAAAAAAAATACAGAACTATGAACTTCCAGTATATTGGGTTCTTTAAAAGTAGCATGGTATGGTGGATAGAGAGCAGGCCTGAAAGCCAGGAAGAACTGAGCCCACATCCTACCTTTGACACCTCCTGGATGTGTGGTGCTGGCTAACTCACTAAACACTCCAGCCAACTCTCTTAAGACTAGAAAGCTGCAGAAGAAAGCTGCAGATTTGGAGGTCTTCTGTTTATATGGAGACATGGTGGTTCCTTCCATTTGCAGCTCATGAAGAGAAGAAAGATCATGTTAATTTCCAAGTAGGATAAGAAGACCTTCGTTGGGAGCAAGGGGAGGGAAGGGTTTGTCATCTGAGAGTTCCACATACCATGCACCAGTGAAATGGCAAGTCTAGTGAATCCATAGATTCATTTTAACAATACTAACAAACAACATTGCTTATCTCTGTCCTGTGCTGAATTTCCTTCAGCTCTCTCTCTCTGCAGCATATTGTTGTCGTTGCTGACACTTTTTCCTTTTATTTTTATTTATTTGGGGCAGGGGCATCATCACCCCTCATCAAATCACAGGATTATAGATTTAGTGCGAGAAAGGACCTTAGAGATCATCTAATCCAACCCTCTCATTTTACAGATGGGAAAGCTAAGGCTCTGAAAGGGTAGGTGAGTAAGAGTAAGTGGTAGAGCCAGGCTTTGAACCTAGGTCCTTGGACGCCAAATCCTGCACACCAATTCTGCCTTCTAACAACTAAGTACGGCCAAGCAAAGCAAATCTACACGTTGGCCACATCTAAAATGTGTGTGTCCTGTGCCTCCAGTCTATTGGCTCTCTATCAAGTTGACGGGATACACTTTTCTTCTTTGATCTTCTGAGGCTATGGTTGGTTATTGTTTTGATCACAGTTCTTAAGTCTTTCAAGGTTGCTTTCCTTCACATTATTGCGGTCACTGTAACAATTGCTCTCCACGTGAACCAGCCCTTAACAGTCTTTTGGGGGTTGGGGGGGGGAGGCGGAGTAACTTTCTACCATCTGGCCAGTTCCCAGCAGGGGTCCTCTCCATAGCGACACGGCTGGTGGTGGGGGAGGGGGAGGAGGTAGTATAGAAATGATGGGGCACGTACTGTATCCTTTCCCCAGAGAATTTAAACATAAAACAACAAGCAACCACATCGATAACAAAAAAAGCTGGCTCACACTGAGAGCTGCCACTCACCCATGGGGTGAGCCCGGGGACCAGGAGGTAGAGGGGAGCCGATAGAGACCAAAGCTAAAACAAATGCAGCTGTGCATGCAGGCCAGCTGAGGGGAGCTCAGTTGGCTGGGGAAGGAGGTTTGGTTTCGGTGGTTGAGGCGTTATTGCAATTACAATGCAAATCTATTCACAGGCCGGAGGCACAGCATCTATGAAATCATCTGGAAGGCAGTTTGTTCTTTGTATCAGAGCAGAGGGGAAGCAGTTCTCTCAACCCAGGGGACAGCAATGGATCCACCAGTCCAGAGTCACACGTTGTTAGAAGTGGAGGGACCTCAGAGATCATGGAGTCTAGCTCCCTTATGTTACAGATGAAGAAACGGACACCCAGAAGGGGAAGTGGTGTGTCCAAGAAGACAACTGCTATTTCTGTGACTGATGCTATACAGAAAAGGCTATTTCTCTCCCTCTTCCTCTCCTTTTTATGAAGGAGAACCCAGACATCTATTTTCCAGCTCTCCCAAGAGTAACTGAGACAGAGTGATACAATAGAAAGAAGGTCATAGATTGAGAGTCCAACCCTCTCATTTTACATTAGAGGAAACTGGGAGGGAGTGATGGAGGAAACAGCTAGGTACTGCAGTGGATACAGCAAAGGCCCTAGAGTTCAAATCTGGCCTTAGTTACTCAATAGCTTTGTGACTCTGGGCAAGTCACTGAACTCCCTTACCTAAAATAAACAAAAGAAACAGAAACAGTCAATACACATTTATTAAGCTCTTACTAAGTTTCAGGTGCTGGGAAAGGACAAACAGGGTCCCTGCTCATAAGAAGTTCCCATTCTAATGGGGAAGACATCATTTTTAAAATTGTACATTTGAGGCAGAAATGGGAGATAATTTTGGAAGAAGAGTGCTAGCAGTTGAGGGGAAGAGGAGCAGCCTCCTCCAAGGTAGGTAGGGTTTGAACTAAGTCTTGAAGGAAGCCAGAGAAGAGGCGAGGCTCAAGAGAGCACTCCGGATGGGAGGGAATCAAGTTCGATGGTCATGGTCTGCCAAGAAGGCTGGCAGGGCAGAATTGTAGAAGACAGAGAGGAAAGTGAAGAAGGAAAGAAGAGGCCAGGTCAGCAAAGGCTTTAAAAGACAGAGGGGACAGGGAGCCAACCACTGGAGTCAGGTGACTTCCCTTGCTAGCAGGTTCCTAGGTGTGATTCTATCCAAGTCTTCTTGACTCTGTGTTCATGACTCTATCCACAACACCACACTGTCAGAGGCCCAAATGGAAAAAAAACCTCTCTATTCCTTACCCTCTGTGTCACCTTGGGCAAGTCAGTTGGCCCCCTCTATGTTTGGTTTTCTCGTCTGTAAAATGAGGGTCAGAATGAGACTAGATGGCCTCTATACCCAGGAGTCTGTGCATTCAGACCTGGATAACATCAGAAATATGTGTACAGAGACCAATGGATACAAGTGAGAGAGTGCCAGATTTAAATCCAAGGTGGTTGTTGTTCAGTCATTTCAATTCTGTCCAAATCTTTGTGATCCCATTTGGGGTTTTCTTGGCAAAGATCCTGAAATGTTTTGCCATTTCTTTCTCCAGCTCATTTGACAGCTGAGGAAACTGAGGCAAATAGGATTAAGTGACTTGCCCAGGATTACATAGCTAGTAAATGTCAGATTTGAGGACAGATTTGAACTCAGCAAGATTAATCTTCCTGACTCTAGGCCCTGCACTCTATCCACTATGCCATCTAGCTGCCCCTAAGTAAAGTCCAAAGACCTGGATTCAAATCCCTTATCTCTTACTAAATGTATAACCCTTGAGATATTACATCTCCTCTCTGTTCTTCAGTTCCTTTCTCTGTAAAATGAAGGGCCCTTATCCTGTAGTCCATAGACCCCCAAGGAGTCCATGGATAGAGTTCAAGGGATCTGTGAGGAAGGAAGGGAGGGAGGGAAGGAGAGGGGGAGGGAGGGAGGGAGGAAGGAAGGAAGGAAGGAAGGGGGGAAGGGAAGAAGGGAGAAAGGAAGGTAGGGAGGGAGGGAGGAAGGGAAGAAGAAAGGGAAGGAGGAAGGGAGGGAGAGAGAAATAAGCATTTAGTAAATGTCTACTATGTGCCAGGCATTGTGCTAAGTGGTTTACAAATATTCTCTCACTTGTTCCTTACAATAAAGGACATAAATGATATTTTTATCCCCAATGTACAATTAAGAAAAATTAAGCAGAGAGAGGCTGTGACTTGCCTGGGGGGAACAAACCAACCCACCTTTGGTTTTCTTTCTTATCTCATGTATTTTATCCCATGCATTTAAAAATATGACTCTCAGAAAGGATCCTTAGGCTTCCTCAGACTGCCAAAGGGGTCCAGGACACGCAAAAGTTAAGAAGTCCCGGCCCAGCTGGCCTCTAAGGTCCCCACCAGGATTCTGTTTACATTTTCCCCTCTAGGTAGAAAGATTGGGCAAGTCCAGCTCCATGCCCTTCCTTCCCCAGAGCACAGCTGTGCAAGCCAAGGGAGGGAATGGAGCTGGATGAGCATACAATAGCAGGTCACAGGCTTGGTGCTTTCAAATGTTATGATAATAATCAGATGATAGCAAGTGGGTCACTAATAGCATAGAGAACAAAGTATTTTCCCCAGAGCAATGCTGAATAAATGGATCCTTAGTACAAATGTATTACATTGAAGTTCTAATGTGTATTTATTGACTCTTACTGCTACGTGCCTTTGTTAATTTCAGCATTTTTTATGTTTGTAGATAATCCTCAATTTTCAATGGTCGGCTTAGCTGGCACCTAACTGTGTGGAGTTGTCTGATTGGTGATCTATTTTCTGCTTGATGTGATTTTACCATGTTCATTTTTTTAAATTTTTGTTCACTAGATTTCTTTTGCCCTCTTCTTCTTCATCAGGTTAGCCAAAGGTGTATTGATTTTGTTAGGCTTTTCAAAGAACCAGCTTTTAGTCTTTGGTTTTCCAATTTACCCATTTCTCTTCTAATTTCCAAGATTTCCTCCTTTATTCTTAGTTTTGTTTTCTTTGTTGATTTTCTAATTTTTAAATTGTGTGTTCAGTATGCTAATCATCCCTTTTTCTGTTTTGTTAGGACATGATTTCCACTCTGAAGACGGTTTTAGTTGCATCACAGAAATTCTGGCATGTTGTTGCATCATTATCATCTTATTTCACAATTGTTTCTATGATTTGTTCTTTAACCTATTTGTGTGACTGGTCAAATCACTTGAGCTCTCTGTTTCCCAGTCCCCCTACCTGCAAAATCAAAAGGGGTGATAGGAGGGATCTTTAAAATTCCTTCTAGTAGTCAGTCAATTAGCATTTATGAAATGCCTACTATGTGCCAGGCGTTATGCTAAGCACTAGAATACTGAGAAGGGCAAAACCAAAATAGCCAAAAAAAACCCCTTTCTGTGCTTTCGAAGAGAAAGCTCACAGCCCACCTTAAGACCTGGAGAGCACAATCTTCTTCAATAAAGATGGTGCCGTCATTTCTCCCTAACAGGAGGACAGGAGACTAAGTAAGCCTCCTGAACTTGAAGTTTGGAGTCTTCAGTGATCTGACTAGAATCTTGGTATCTAAAGCTTAAAATGTCTTTGTGAATGTGATTAGGTCAATTCAATGAATACCGTGAAAACTTGCCCAGAATTCCTGCTGCTGTCCAATTGCAAAGAGTAAGAAGAATTCTGTATGACAGGTTAGTTTGTCCAAAGCTGGCTAAGTCTCCGTTTTATTGGACTCTTCCTCCATATCTTTGTCATACTTCATTAAAATAGATTAATTCACTTTAATAAATTTTTATTTTTCCCTAATTACATGTAAAAACAATTTTTAACATTCATTTTTAAAATTTTCTGAGTTCCAAATTCTTTCCTTCCTTCCCTCTCCTCCCCCTCCCCATTGAGGAAGCAAGCAATTGGATAGAAATTATACATGTGCAGTCATGCAAAACATATTTCCAAAACAAGGGTTGATTCAACATAGAATAGGGATTACTATGTTACAAGGCACTTCTCCAGGTGCTAGAGATGCTCAAGTGGATCTGTGATCTTACCAATTCAGGAATTCCATTTTACAGTGCAAATCGACACCTGCCATGCCTACCCATCCAATTTGATTCTTGTTCATGCCCTCCCGCAGGATAAGGAGTTCACCTGTGCTGACAGCCTTCCTCATTTCTCCCTATGTCATGACAGTACCAGTCAGATACCCTGGTGGTCCCTTGCACTTCGCATATAATAGCCCCTCTTTTTTTCCTTTCATACAATTCTTTGAAGGTGTCCTTCACTCCTGTTCTCGAGTTTTCCTTCTTGGTTACAGCCTGCTCACACCCACCAAGGGCATCTCCCTTGTCCTCTGTGGGACACTAACCTTACTCTTCATGGCACATAATGGATGATTAATAAATGCCTTCTGCCCCAGTTATTCATCTGTAGTTCTTCAGAAAAGGTTAGGTTCCTCACCTTGCTGCCATATGGCAACACCAGAAAAATGTTAGCATTGAAAAGAAGGGCCTCAGCATTCATGGGAAACCTGGTGTCAGTAAAAGAGCTCTGCAGTTTCCTAAGCTCCATCCAGCCCCCTCTCTTTCTTCTTTTCAGCTCTGGGACCAACTTGCTGCCCATGTGTATTGCCAGGCCCAAACAGACATCCTATTGGACCATCTCAAGACCCAGAGGTTCTTAACCTTGGTTGTATCATGGACCCTTGGAGCAGTCTGGAGAAACCTTTGGGCCCCTTCTCGAAAGAACATTTTTAAATACACAAAATAAAATACATAGGATTACAAAGGGATCCAATTCTATTGAAATGCAGCAATGAGAACATTTTTTAAAAACATGTTTATTCCAAGACCCCAGATTAAGAGCCCCTGGTTCAAAGGTATCCATTCAAATGTACATTAGAACCTGGGCAACAGACATTCTTTGTCCATCTTGGCTGGGGATACGAAGATTTTTTAATGATGAAGTTTCTGCCACTAAGAACCTCCAAGGGACTCAGAAATGGTATCCAGCCCCACCTCATTTTACAGAAGAGGAACCAGTTTCAAAAAGGGGAAAGGACGTGCCTAAAGATGCAAAGCTAAGTTAGTAGTATCTACCAGGTCTGCTGACCTCCAGGGCTAAGGCTCCTTCCAGAGGGAAACACTAAGAGAATAACTTAATAATGACCAGTCAGCTAATCAGTGAGCTACAGCTACAATGGGCTGAACCTCTCAAGCTATTATTATGGAGCCAGGTGGGCTACACTAATAACTGTCTCTTACGCGTGTTCAATATCTTCCTTTCTATTCAGGAAGCTGGGGGGGGCAGTGATAGAGCACCAGCCCTAGAGTCAAGAGGATCAGAACTCAAATCCCACCTCAGATAGTTGTATGATCCTGGGCAAGCTGCTTAACCCTGTTTGCCTCAGTTTCCCCATCTGTCAAAAAATGAGCTGGGGAAGGAAATGGCAAACCAGTATCCTTGCCAAGAAAACCCCAAATGGGGTCACAAAGAGTCAGACACAACTAATTGACTAAACAACAACAAAATGACTTGCTCCAAGGTCACAGAGGTCATAAGTGGCGTAGTTAAGATTTGAGCCTGCCCAGGTCACAGATATAAAGCTGGAAGCTACCTCAGAGGCCATCTAGTCCACTCCCATTTTTTTTTTCAAAAGAAGAAACTGAAGGTCAGAGAGATGAATTCACCCAAGGTCACAAATGCAGTGAGGGTTATGCCAGTAGAGCCATGGTCCATGGTTTGGAGGTTTGGGGCTAATTTCTGTCTTAATTGCACAGGATCGTGGGCCTGGAAGAGATCTCAGAGACCGACGAGTCTGGCTACCGGATTTTACAGTTGGAATCTGAACCCAGGTGCTCTGACTTCAGGGCTAGTGCACTTTCCCAGTTGATCCCTAACCTCACCTGGATCAATACCAAATATCCAAAAGCCTCACTTTAAAATTCTTCCCCTTGGAATAAGGAAATGAGAGCATCTGAAATGAAAATGAGCTTCCTCCTGCCAGGGTCCAGACCAGGAGTGGGGAACCTGACGCCTCAAGGCCACGTGTGGCCCTCTAGGTCCTCAAGTGTGGCCCTTTAACCGAATCCAAACTTCACAGAACAAATCCTTTTATTAAGGGGATTTGTTCTGTAGAACTTGGACTCAGTCAAAAGGCTGCACCCAAGGACCTAGAAGGCCACATGTGACCTTGAGGCTACATGTTCCCCACCCCTGGTCCAGAGTTGGCCAGATCAGGTCGCTGGGAAGACTGCCTGTGCATGGTCTAGTGGAAAGGGCTTTCTAGTTCAAGGACCAGGATTCAAATCCCATTTGAAAACTTAGAAGGTTGGTACAGGGGACCTCTGAGATGTCCTCCAATCCTAGATCTAGGATCCCAAGATACCGAAATAATATAATCCCAATGCTCCAAACTATGGTGGGGAACTAGAGAGAAATCTGGTTTATAGTCCTGGAAATCCCCCATATTTGGGTAAATAGAGGCATCAGTTACACCAGAAGACCAAGGAGGGACGTATGACACAGTGGTAAGAGTACTACACTTGGAATCCCAAGAGATCAACACAGCTTTGAATCCTAACTCTCACATTTACCTTTGTGAGACCTTAAAGCAAATTGCTTCACCTCAGTTTTCCCATCTGTAAGATGGAGATAATAAAACATGTCTCATTGAGCTGATGTGAATAAAAAGACTTGAGGGCAGGGACTGATTCATTTTTTTTCTTTGTTTTTGTATCCCCAGCACCACGCTCAGTAGGTGCTTAATTAAATGCTTGTTGATTGATTCATTCTGTTCCTGTTTCCATCACTTACAAATCACTTAGTTTGCACTTCAGTTTCCGCATCTGTGAAATGGGGAATTATTCTTACTTCACAATGAAAAGAATGTCAGGAAGATGACATGAAAGTGGTCATGAAAGGAGGTTTTCAATATCACATTAGAGCTTGGAAAGAACCCAGAATAAAGAAAGGGAGAGATAATGCCCCTTTGTATATTTCCCAGTTCTAAAATTTATTCTAATCTACTTAGGACAGAAGTCTGCTGATAACAAGTCCTCCAGAAGGTAGCCAAAGGGGCCTTTTCATGAGAAAAGATGAAAAATAGCTTCTCCTTCACACTTTTTGCAAGAGTTTTTCTTTTTCTATATATTGCTGAGCTTGGAATAAATGACCCATTATCAGTTAGCATTTACGGAATTCCCGCTATCATCAGTGAAAGTGATAGTCAGCATTTTGCAAAACCTGTTTTTATCCAGAGCCATTTAAAGATGGCAGGGGAAAATCTGGATTCTTGAAATCTCTCCCCCTCCTCTATAGGAAAAAAGAAATACAGCAACATTTAGAATAGGTGGGAGGAGGAACAGCAGGAAAATAAAGGCTAGTTGTTTCCCATGTTTCTGTACACATAAACACATACTTTAAAGTAGTAACACCTTTCTATCAATCTATCAATAAACATCAGTTATGCACCTATTCAGTTCCAGGCACTGAGGTAGGCTCTGGGGATACAAAGAGAAATAAAAAACCAAAGTCCAGATCCTTTGCTTTTATTCTATTTGGGGGGGGGGCGGTGAGAGAAGGGGAAATATAGCCAGTACCCAGCCAGTATATAGGTATATAAAACTTATATACACACAATACAAGGCAATTGCTTTTTTTAAAAAAAAAATTAAATTCACCAATAACTCGTTTTACTTTCCAAATACTGTTTCCCTGCTCTCACCCACAAAACCATTTCTCCTAACAAAAAGAAAAAGCCATTCCAGCCAAAATAGCCAAAATTGTCACAATGCATGCAGTATCCCATATCTACACCTTTGCTAAGAAGGGAAGGAGGTACATTTATTTTCTCTTCCAAGACAAGCCTGACTATTACAGTTATACAGCATTCAGGTTTTTTTGTTTGTTTTAAAAAGTACTTTTCATTTACATTGTAATAATCCTCAGGTATATTGTTTTCCTGGTTCTATTGTCTTCATTCTTCATTAATCCATACGTGTCATCCTATGCTTCTCTATAATATGAATTCTCCACATTTATTATTTCTTATGGATCTATAATATTCCAATATTCACATAACACAATTTGTTTAATGATCCTTCATCAATGTGCATCTACTTTGTTTCCAGTTCTTGGCTTCCACAAAAAGCATGGCTATGAATGGACACCCCTGGGATACACACCGAGGGGAATCTCCAGATCAAAGGCTATGGGCATTTGTCGCTTTCTTAGCTTAATTCTTAATTTTAAAAGATTTTTTTTTTTTTTGGATCTTAGCTTAATTCTTAGTTGCTTCTCAGAGTGGTTGGGCCACTGCACAACTCCACCAACAATGTATCAGTGTGCTTTTCTTTCCTCAGTTCCTCTGATATTAACTGGTCTGTCTTTGTCATCCTTGCCACATTACTGGGTAAAATATAAAACCTAGGAGTTTTTAGTCATTTTGAACAACCTTTTATATGGTTAAGAGTTTGCAGTTGTTTCGAGAATTGTTTATATCCTCTGACAACTTGTCTATCAGGGGAATGAATGACTCTTGGGCTTATATTTCTTTGTTAGTCTTCTATACATCTTGACTATCAGACGTTTAAAGGGGCAGCTATATGGCAAAGTGGATAGAGTACCTGGCCTGGAGTCAGGAAAACTCATCTTCCTGAGTTCAAATTTGGTCTCATGTGTAACCTTGGGAAAGTCATTTAACCCTGTTTGCCTCAGTTTCCTCAGCTATCAAATAAGCTGGAGAAGGAAATGGCAAACCATTCCAGTATCCAGAAAACCCCAAATGGGGTCACAAAGAGTTCGACATGACTGAATAACAGCTGAACAAAGTAAAGGGAGGATCAGCGAGGGGAGAGGCTGAAGCTTGGGAGACCAACCATTCAGCCCCAAGGCGATGAGGTGCTAGATATCCCAGAACAGGAGAGCTGTGATGAAGACAAAAATGACAAGACTTGGCCATAGATTTGATTTATGGCATGAGAGAAAGAAATGGTGGCTGATGTAGTGATGGTGGTATCCTTGACAGAAATAGGGGAGCTCTGAAGCAGGGAGGGTTGGGGAAAATGGTAGCAAGTTCTATTTGTGACACATTGATGCCTACAAGAATCCAATTTGAGCTGCTCAAAAGGCTGGATCTCAGGAGAGAGATTAGAGCTAGGAAGATCATTTGAGATAAGTCTGTAACACTTAGAAGAGGGAGAGATCAAGAACCATCAAGAAAAGGTGCTGGACTGTGCGCCGCCGAAAGAAACTAGAGATTCTGAGATGAGCTGAGAAAGCCTTCAAAGTGATTTAACTGTGTGGACACTTTTCTTTCAATACACTGGACCAGCAGTTGAGTGAAACCCTTCAGAAATGGCTTATTTGTTGCTGGGAGGCTGTCAATTCCTATTACTCTTTATGCACCTTTTCCTAGGGAAACCCACTGGATTCAGGCTCCCAGAATAGGCCTCTTTATTAACAGTGCCTAGAAAGAATCCAGATGAAGTTCCCTTTATCAAACTTCAGCAGCCCTGGCTAAGGGAACTCAAATATTTACTGACATGAACAGCAAATATATTGCCTTAACCTTCCTTCCATGATCCTTGTTCTCCTTAAGTTGTTTTAGTCATGTCTGACTCTTTGTGACCCCCTTTGGAGTTTTCTTGGCAAAGATACTGGAATGGTTTGCCATCTCCTTCTCCAGTGGATTAAGCAAACAGGGTTAAGTGACTTGTCTAGGGTCACACAGCTAGTAAGTGTCTGAGAATGGATTTGAACTCAGGTCTTCCTGACTCCAGGCCTGGCATTCTATCCACTGTACCACCTCGATGCCCCTCTCCTTAGAATATACACACATACACTCATTTCTCATGTTACATGGGACTGAATTAAAGACCCTTTCTATGAAGAAACCAATGAAAACAAAATGGAATTTGGATCTCCCCTTTAAAAAAAAGAAAAGAAAGAGGGTGGGGGCCCAGAACTTTCAACACAATATAAATGTGTTTTTCCACCTGGGAGAAGACTCCTCAGCCATCTCAACTGGATACCTCTGGGTATTTGGGCAAGCCACTTGATAATCAGGTTCTCAATTTTCCCATCCGTAAAATGTGGGGGTTGGATGAGATGATATTTAAGTCTCCTTCCAGCTCTAAATCTATGATCCTCCCATACTCTGAATGCCATTCCCAGCAGGGGGAATGGACCTGGGGAAGCAGACAAAGCCCCACTCAGAGCTTGACAGGATCAAAGACAAGGACGGTTGGCAGACAGCAAATGGGTCACCTATACAAGGTGACTTATCTAACTGGCCTTTGTCATGAAATCTTCCCAGTGTTAGCACAAACTGTTTGTTCTGTCAATCCAAAGCTCACATTTGGCTCCCAGCCTCAATTAGATTGCTTTCTGGGTTTTTTTCCCCACAAAGGGATTATTTCCCCATAAAAGGATTATAAATTCCCCTTCCCTCCCACCCCTTAGCCTTCTTATCCACTCCTAAGAACCAGGATTGCTCAGAAAGGCTTTTCCCTTCTGCCCCCTGTGCAGTTTGCCAACAGTATCTTCTAACACTTCTGGCTTCTTCAGTTTTGCTTAAGTTCAAAGTTCTCAGCTTGGGTAGCCAGGTCACTATTATCTGGCTCACCTCTATTCAACTGTAATAGAAAGAGCCCAGTAGCTGAAGCCAAAAGACTCAGCTATTGGAATTGACAGCCTCCACCAGAGACAAACCAGCCATTTCTGAAGGGTTTCACTTAAAAGACCAAAAGAAAAGTGTCCAGACAGTTAAATCATTTTGAAGGCTTCCTCACCTCACCTTGGAATCTCTAGTTTCCTTCAGTGTACAGCCCAGCTCCCTTTCCTGACTTGGACACTCTCATGCTGTATGGTCATGGGCAAAATCACTTCACACCTGACTTTTCCTCATCTGTAAAATAATAAAACAGGAATGATTATATTACCTACCTTCATGGAGTTCAGAGGGTCAGAGAATCATAGATTTAGAATGGAAAGGGACTTTGGAGGCCACTGAATTCAATCCCCTCATTTTACAGCCCAGGAAATGGAGGCACAGAAGAGGAAACAGAGATGAAGAGATACAGAGAGGTGGGGTAAGGGACCCTTACCCAGGGGCTAAGCCTATATTATTCTGTGTCCATGTTCAGGGCTCTATCTACCTATATCACCTAGTCTCTCCAGAAGAGAGGGCTTTAAGGGCCCCCTTCAGATGTCCTCAGCTGCTAGTGCCTCCTCCCTCAAACAAACAACAACCACAACAATTTCCTGAGAACAGCCTTCAGAGTTAGGAAGACCTGGGTTTAAATTGCATCAAGACCCAGAATTTGCAGAGCAGATGCATGGGGAGGAGTTTCCTGACAGGGATTTTTTTAAGCAAAAAAAAAAATTGGAGGTCCAGACATCCCCACCCCCCAACTTTTTGCATGAACTTAAATATGTAGGTATAATCTCCCTCATTAGAATAGAAGCACATGGAAGGCAGAGATAGATGGCCTGGGTTTTGGATGTCGGTTTGTTTTTTTCTGTCTATTCCTCTCCTTCCCAACAAAGTTCTTGGCATGTATAGTAGTCCACTACTAGTCAACAAGCATTTATTAGGAGCTAACTATGTGAAAAGTACTGTGCCACGATGGTGATATTTAAAAAAAAAAAGGTAAAAACAAGGTCTCCTCAGGCAGCTCACATTCTAATAGGGGAAACAACATGCAAATAATACTTGGTGATTGAGTGATTGCAGGTTACAAGCCCAATAAACATAGGAATTTGTTATTACCTAGAAGAATCAGGGAACCTATGATTTGATTCCCAAGGAGGGGAGGAAGGTGTAGCCAAATAGGAAGTAATGCCCTTTCATACCCATAGACTCCCCTCAATCAGCATTTCCCAGCACCAGCCAGGAGTCTGACCATCGCCCTAAATTCCAGACCAAAGAAGGCAGCCCTAGGGCCCCTGGCAGCCTCCTGGCTATGGATCAGGGTGCAGGAGATCAAGAGCTCAAGAGAAGGAAGAGGGTGGGAAGAACAAGATTACTCATGGAACAGAGAAAAGGGGGATGAGACACCACCTAGTTACAGTAACTCCCATTTCTACAACCGCTTCCTCTCAATGACCCTAGAAGGCAGATGAAGGTATAAGAATGAATGTCTCCATTTTATAAATAAGACAACAAAGGCTCATAGAAAGAAAGCTAAGTTGTTTGTTTTTTTTTAAATGCGTATTGGGTTTTAAAAGTCAGAACCTTTTGGCAGTAAAAATAGCCACGTCCAGTAAGAATCCACAACCAGCAATTAGGAAAACTCAGCTACACCAGGTTTCTCCTCAACACCCAAAGCTCCCTCCCAGTCTGGCAATCAAAGAACAATAGGGTTTCTGCTTCAAATCTGAAGTACTTCAGTCAGTTCCAGCCAGCCAAGAGGAAGGAGTCCACCTCCCTGCACATAAAAATAGAAACATCAAATTTCGTGGCTAGAAAAGACCTCTGGGACCATAATAGCAGGTCCTGTTTATAGAGGGAACCCTGCAGGGTACATAGAGCACTTGGCTCACATCCACCCTGCATGGGAGGTGATTTAAATATTATTTTCTTGGCCTCTGCCCACAAGAGGGCTTTTCCTGAACTTCTCCCCACCCCCAGTTGGGGGGAGGATTCTCACCTTTGTAAAATAATTACCTTGAATATATTTTGTATTTGCTGCATCTTGTATGTACAAGCATTGTCTCCTCTCCCCCCCACCCCCAGATGAAGGTAAGCTCCATGAGGGCAGGGTGGGCTTTGGTTTTGCTTTTGTATCCTCAGTGCCTGGAATATCTATTTGTTGTTGTTGGGCATGTCTGACTCTTGGTGACCCCATTTGGGGTTTTTTTGGCAAAGATACTAGAGTGGTTTGCCATTTCCTTCTCCAGCTCATTTTATAGGTAAGGAAACTGAGGCAAACAGGGTTGGAGGACTTGTCCAGGGTCACACAGATATTAAGTGTCTGAGGCCAAATTTGAATTCAGGTCTTCCTGACCCCAGGCCAGGCATTCTATCCACTGTACCACCCTGCCGCCTGCCTAGAATATGTTAGGTCCTTAATTGCATGTTTGCTGATTTGGACTTAGTTGTCTGGGCTCCCAAGACGAATAAGTGTCAGAATCCCACTGTTCTGGGTTTATTACATCATTTTCCTCCATAAACTTATGGTCCAGTCAAACTGGCTTTCTTGCTGTAGCTCACACACAATGTTCTGCGTCCTATCTCTGAGCTTTAGCACAGGTTCCCTCCCTCCACTTCTACCTCTCATGCCCAGAAGAGGTCAACCACCTCGTTTTACAGATGAAGAAACTGAAGTCCAGAGAAATATAATCCATTCAAGGTCACTCAAAGAGTAAGAGCCAGGAGGGCCCCAGGTCCTCTGACACCAAATCCAGCCCTTTCATGCTGCATCACTTAAAAATATTGCCCCAGCTTTACACCCTCTGAAGTTATTAAAGGGGCCAAGGTTGAAGTTAAATCTCAAAATTAGCCAAAACAATTACTAGGAACTGAATTCTCCAGGATTCCAGGGCTCCTGGGACCAGGAAGGAATAGGATGGATGAGTGACCCCAAGGAAGCAAGAGGCCTTGAAGGCAAACATACTCACATCTGGAAAGAGTTCAAAGTCTAAAGTTATGGCATCAAGGAAAAAGGCCCGTAAATAAGCTCATTTGGGTTCCTTTAACTCCAGGAATCAAAGAGCTTAAAAAATGTGGGAGGGAGAAAAAAATCAACCAAGCAAACCCTATTTGGAGAGTTAATGGGAAGGAAACCTGGTTTTTATTCCTTGGCTCAACTAACAAAACAGGTTCCTCTGATCATGTGACACATTTAACTCAAACCCATTAAAGCCTGGAGGCTTGGAAGGCCACAGGGTCAGACCCATCCACTTAAAGCTTTATAGCTCAAAGGATGTCTTGCCTAAGGCTATATAGGTGGTAAGTGGAAAAGCTGGGATTTGAACTCAAGTTTTTTGACTCCATGTCAATTCTTTCCACCAAACCATAGTGCCTCCCCAAGAGGGTCAGCCAGGAGGACAATGGGCCTCAGCATGGCAGCCTTCCCTGGTCACCCACTCCCGAGCAATGCCGACCCATATCACTAGGTTTTGTTTTCAACTCGCCCGACTGCAAAGGTTAGGCACAGCCCGGCCACCTGACCAACAACATCAGTGGGAGACACCCAACCATCCAGTCTAGGATGTGGTGCCCTTCTGAGACAATGGAGAAGGGAGAGTGAGGGGGCCAGGGAAAGCAGCCCAAATAGAGGCAGAGTCTGCATAATGAACTCCGAGGGGAGCAGCGCATCAAAGATAGCATTGTGCACTCCTGCTCCTCCAGAGACCCCGGCCACGTGTGTGCACTCAATGCCTTGCCTTGTCCTGGGTCAGAACTGAGCCCTCTGTGAGGCTCATTAGAGAGCTGATGCTCAGCAAGGCTTTGGCTGCTGTCAGCAGGAGCCAGTTTGGAATTTCTCGAGATGCTTTAAAAAAAAAAAATACAGAAGCAGCAGCACAATTATGCAGTCAGACTCATGGGAGGCAGGCTGAATGCAAAGAAGGGCATTTGTTTTTTCCATAAGAGAAATTTTCATTGCAGCTCTGGGATGCTTCTGGCTCACCTTACTGCCAGACCAAAGCTGTGATTTACTTCTGTAACTGGATGCTCTGCTGCTGCACATCCTGGTGGATTCTTCAAAGCAGCAGGTCTGTCAGAGTCCTCGAACTTCTGCGTAGTTTGGGGGCATGAATGGCCGAGAGCCACAGCTCCGGCCTTTTACCCTGGCACTGTGGTTCTAGTACTACCCACTGGGCCTCAGCCTCCCCACCAACATCAACTTTCACAAGCTGGGAGCAGAGTAGGAAGAATTTGGAGAGGGGAGGTAGAAAACAATTAATCCAGCATCAAATATTTGTTGTACACCTACTATGTGTGGGGCGTCCAGCCAGGACTTGGAGCATCCATCACTTGCAAAGAGTAAAACAATCTCGGCTCTTAAAGATCTTACATTCTAAACATGCAACATTTGGTAGAAGAGAATGGGGAAAGTAGCCAAGCTTAATGTGGACATGGCTCCTTTGCACTGATTTGAAGTGACCCCCAAAGGCCACCAAGTCCAACCTGGATCTGCTCAACAATACTCTTTATAACATCCCCAGGATGTGGGCATACAGCCACCACCAAGCTGCCCATTGAACTTGCAGACAGCTCCAATTTTTAGGACATTCATCCTGACATCAAGCCTAGATGTGCCTCTGATGCATCTACCAGTCAGCTCCTGGTTCTGGTCTCTGGGCCCAAACAAAACAAATCCAATCCCTTCTTCTCCTCAAGACAGCCTTTCAAGCACTGAAGGAAAGTAACTGAGTCACCTTGAGTCTTCTCCAGGCTAAACACCCCTAATTCCTTCCAGCACGTCTGGTAGGGAAGGAGCTCGAGGCTGTTGACATCCTGGCTGCCTTTGGACACTCCAGCTTGTCAATGTCCTTTCTAAACTGTGGTACCTAAGACAACACAAATCATCCAAGTGTGGCAGAGGATCACAGCCCCCTCCTCATTCCTGCATCCTGATAGCGCCAAGCGTTACACTGGCTGTCATACCATCCCATTGATTCATCTTGAGCTTGTAGTCAAAGAAAACTACTCTCCCCCTCCTTAACTACACGGCAGCCATTCTGCATTTCGGAAGGTGACTTTTTGAGCCAAAATGTAGAACTTCACATTTCTCCCTATTAAATTTCATCCTGTGAGATTTCTTCCATCATTCTTGCCTTGTCAAGATCTTTTTGGATTCTGGTTTTGTCATCTAGCACATTAGGTATTTCTCCCAGCTTTCTGTCATCTACAAATTTGATAAAACAGGTTCTCTATGCCTTCTACCAAATAATTAAAACGTCAAAGAGCCCAGGACCAAGGATAGAGCTTTGGGGCTCTCCACATTGCATTTTGTCCAGCCATCCACCAGGAAACCAGGCTCTACCCAGAACAGGTATTGTGCCATCTGATCCTCTGCTGCCCCACTTCTCCCTACCAGGTATGGCAAACTACAGACACGGACCTCCAGAGGACCAAGCTCCACCATCCCAAGAGGATTAAATCACTCAGCTTCAGCCCCCTGCCCTGAGGCTGTGCTAGCCTTATGAATGGATGAGTGAGAAAACCCACCTAACCTACTCTCTGTGGCTGGTCCCATTCCAGCCTTTCCATCCCATCTAGCTATCCACTAGGAAACCAGGAGCTACTGACTGCAAACATCTCACTATCCAGACCATGTTTCAATGTTGGTACCACTTTCCATTCTCCCCCTACCATGCCCCTGAAACACATACCTTTTCCATCTCTTGCTCTGAGAACAAAAATCAAATGAAAGTTACTATTGTTACTAGAATCAGTCAATAAGCATTTATCCCATACTATGTGCCAGGTACTATGCAAGCTGCTGGGGGAACAAAGACAAAAATGAGCCACTGTCACTGCCACTGCCTTCAAGAAGCTTACATTCAAGCAATGCAGACAACATATACATATTTAAGTACTTTAAAATATTTTAAAATACAGGGTAACTTGGAGGAGGAGGCACTAGCAACTAAGGGAAATTAGGAAAGGCCTCACATAGAAGATGATGCTTAATGTGAATTCTGAAAACAATGAGGGATTTGAAGAGGCAGGGTGAGGAGGGAGAGCATGTCTGGGATGAGAGACAGCTAGGGTAAAGGTGTAAAGATGGGAGATTGAGCATCATGCATGAGGAAAGGCAAGGTAGCCAGTTTGGCAAGACCAGAACAGCCCTTAAGGGGATTAGTGTATATTATAAGGCTAGAAAAGTAGGTTGGGGTCAAGTTAGAAAAACTAATAAAATTTTATATTTGATCTTTGTTGTTTGTCCTTCATTCTCAAAAAAACCCATGACATCAGGAAGGCGATGCTATGACTTGCAAGTGAACTGGATTTAAGTGAGGCAGGGCTGAGCAAAGTCACCAGACCCACTCTCTTCTCCTCTGGAGCCATCTGGGCCCAGTGGCAGAGGCAGCAGGGAGACATTGATGTTTGTTGAGAAGGGAGTGACATAGGCAGACTTGTACTTTGGAAAAATCACTTTAGTGTGGAGAATGGATCGGAACCTGGGGACACTTAAGACAAGGAGAACAATTAGTGGCTGTGGCGATGTCTAGGAGAGAGAGGAGGAGAGTCTGAACTAGTATGGTGGCTGAGTGAGTAAAGAGAAGGGGACATATGGAAGAGATGGGAAGAGAGAAATAAGATTTGGCAATGGATTGGACATGTGGGATGAGAGGCAGGGAGGAGGCCCAAATAATACCATGTTCTGGACCTGGCTGACTGGGAAGATAGTGATGAACAGGAAGAGGAAAGTTCTGAAGAGTGGAGACTTGGGGCAGGGGGAAGTGATGAACTCTGTTGGACATGTGGATTTAGAGATGCCTAAAGGACATCTAGCGTGAGCTGTCTAGACAACTGAACTCATAGGACCTGATGAGGTCACCAAGAAAGAGAAAAAAGGGGAGAGGGCTCCAGGGCAGAGTCTCGAAGAGCACTCACAGTTATAAAGTGCAGAGGAGAATGAGGAGTAGTCAGAAAAGAAAGGGAGAAACCCAAGAGATAGCAGTGTCAAAAAACCCCAGAGAGGAGTGAGTGAGTGTCCAGGAGGAAAGGTTTGACAATTAAATGCCATAAGGCTCTATTCACTACCATTGGGACTCTCCAGACCAACGCTGTTGTTCCTGCTCCCCATCCTTGCATTTGGATTGCATCCTCCTATTAGATGGTGAGCTCCTTGAGGGCAGGGATAGTCAGTCTCATTTCTGTGCTGGTGACCCCAGTGATTAGGATAGCTCCCTTTACATACTAGATGTAAGCATCAAATACTTTCATACAAATACTTTCTCATCCATTCAACCATTTACCAGAGGCCTCTCTCCCTGTACAAACCCATGGAAGCAATTAGTCTTTGAGGTGGGTTCCAAATCTACCTAACTGCATCATTCCTCTCCCTCCCCTCCCCCAATATTTCTTCATCTTGACCACCAGACTGGCACAAAAGATTCTCTCAAGTGCTTGGCAGCATGAGCTAAGGTGCTGCTCCTCACCACTAACAAAAAGTAAGGGAGGTTGGCTTGGTAAGATTTGTTTTTCATGAACTTACATGGGTTCTTAGTAATCACTATTTCCATTTCTAAATGCTTACAAACTAAACCTTCAATAATGGAGCTTCCCCAGAAATCAAAGTCAGGCTCATAAGCACACAAGTTTACAGACTTCAGCCAATTCCCCCCCCCTTTTTTTTTAAAACCCACTGGCCCTGCTCTAGTCCCAGAGTATCCCTTCCAATTCTCCATGTTCTTTCCTATCATTAGCTCCTTCTGTAACTTTCTGCACATTTGTCTGAGTCTCCATTAAGGGCAACCCTCAAGGAGGGATGGCCACAGGCCATGGAAGCACCTAGAAGCCCTAACCCTTTGTGGCAGCTCTGGGGAGCCAGATGGCAGGCCAGAGCTAACATTCCTTCTCCTTCGAAGGTACTCTCTTTAGTTTCTTGGTTGGTCTGTGTTGACACAAGCCCAGCTGGGAAAGACTGGGGACTTTGAAGGGTGAATATTTGCTGAGGCCCTTCTGAGCAAAAGGGTTTGGAGTTGTTGAAAGCAGGTGAAGGAGGAAAAAACTTTCACCAACCATAAACCCCTGAGTCACCAGCTCTACCTAGCACAGCACCAAAGCAGCCCAATTCACTCCCTACATTCCAGAAATCTTCTAAGCTGGCTTTTTGAAATAAGAAATGGCTTTTTCCCACAGAAAGACTAGTATACAAGTTATACTAGAACACAATGATATCAGTCAAATTCTTAGGTCAGCCTACAAAAACCCATTTCATCAATAAGGCTGCTAAAAAAAAACCCAAGTACTATATTTTAGGGATTTCTATAAGTGACCCCTGGCAAAGAGAACATATGGCACAGCTTCCATGGAGGACTCCTATCATTATTTACTATAAAGTAATACAGTACTTCAGCCACATTCTGGTAGGTTTTTGTGGGCTAGTTTGGGAACCTAACTACAAATATATTCCTCCCATCACATGCACACATACACACATTCTCTCTCTCTCTCTCTTACACACACACACACACATTTATCCTGTTTCTCTCACACAAACACATTCTCCCTCCCCCCTCACTCACACACACATACACACATTCTCTCTGTCTCTCTGTCTCTCTGTCTCTGTCTCTCTCTCACACACACACACTTACACACACATACACACATTCTCTCTCTCTCTCTGTCTCTGTCTCTCTCTCTCTCTCTCTCATACACACACACACACACACACACACACACACACACACACACACACACACACACACAACTTCTCAACAGCCAGCAGAGTAACCAACCAGTAGAGAGAGAGGAACAGATGGAAGGGACGAAAGCATTTCAAAGACAAACTTCACCTACTTCCCACTTTTGCCAACATCCAGATAGGAAGATGGGAAAGACAGCTGGTCTAGTCCAAGGGCCTTCAGTGTTAGAATGAGCCAAGTGAATTTTTAGTTTGTAGACTGGAAGAGGCACTGACCGTTTGCTACTCCACCAGTCCTCATTTCACAAATGAAAAACAAGGCCCGAGAAGTGCAACAACTTGTCCAGCATCATAGCTGAAGTCCTATCTCTGCCAACAACATATGCCTCATCCTTAGTTATGAGATTTAAACCTGCAAGGGACCTAAGGAATCATATCTAACCACCTCATTTTACAGGTGACGAACTTAGGGCTCCCAAAGGCCAAGTGAGGTCGTGAGCATCACCTGGGGAATTCTAACCTCCTGTACTTTCTCAGCCAAGATCTTTTTGGCCTGGCCCACGGGTCCCTCTAGTTCTTCCCTCTGGAACCAAGTGACTGAGCCAGGACTCGACCCCAAGTCTTCCTGAATACAAATAAAGCACTCTCTGCACTACTTGTCCAATTGAGTATTGGTATGTTGTTTTTTGGTTGCTAATTTTATTTTAATGCAGTGAAACTATTTCAAATCATTTCTAAGAATCAATGCAATGATTTTTTACACATTTATTTATTTTTAGTTTTCAACATTCACTTCTATAAGTTTTAAGTTTTCTCCCCTCCCTGAATCAATGCAATGATTAAGAACAAAAAACAAAACCACATTTGTTTGGCAGCTGCTAACTGTGACCTAAGCTTGAGACAGTTCACTGCTGATGGTCTTGTCTCACTTAGGCAGGCTGAAGCTAACCACCAGGCTGCAACATGAGAACCCAAGGCTGGGAGCCACAGGGGCTTGCAGGGCTACAGATTTCCTGTATGGTAACCTCCAAGATAGAGATACAGGACAATGACACAGCACAGTGTAGCATCATCATACAGGAAGACCAATGAAAAAGATAATAAGGAAGATTAATTTGATTTTGAAGGAAATGACAGTTTATAAAAATGGGTAAAAAGAACCAGGTGGGAAGTAGGGAAGTTTTGCTTCCAAGACCAGCAAATGCACATAAACAGGAGACCATTTTCCAAAACAGCTTAAGCAGTCATGGCACCTAGATAATCAGAGTGACTAGCAATGTATGTTAGGCCTACCACATCACTGTGGAAAGGGAATCCTGGGCTTTGAGGGGGCGATTCTGGCTGTTAAATGGCCTGCACAAAGTCCTTCATATCAGTGTGAATCAAAAACATAGCTTACATTTTATCTCATACCCTGAAAATTGGCAAAGATGATTCAAAACCAGTAACAACAAGTATTGGAGGAGCTTTGGGAAGATAAGCACATTAATTCGCCATCAGTATGACTTCAAACAGGCCCAACCACTGTCTACGTCAATTTGAATGACCCAAGACAACACAAAAGGATTCGTGATGAAAAATGTTCTCTACCTCCAGAGAAGGAACTAATGGAGTCTGAATACAGGGTGAAGCATACTTTTTTAAAACTTTATTTTCCTTGTTGGTTTTTTTTTGATCTGTCTTTTTTTTCACAACATAACTAATATGGAAATATGTTTTGCATAACTGCACACATATAGCCTATATCAAACTGCTTGCCTTCACAATGACGGGGGAAGGGAGGGAGATCATTTGGAACTCGAATTTTAAAAAAATGACTGTCAAAATTTTTTTACACGTCATTGGGGGAAAAAACTAAAACATTTGAAAAAATCAATCAAATTATTCAAGAAAAGGGAATGTTTGATACCCTTTTTGATATCGTAAGGTTATAGCAATCACTCCTACTGGGCATACACCTCAAGTAAGTCAAAGACAGAACAAAGGTCCAATATACATACACACACACACACACACACATATATATATAATATTACATAATAGTCATTGAAGCATTTCATAGTCATAAAGAACTAGAGGGGGAGGGGAAAGTGGATGTCCATTGATTTCCATTGATTAGAGAATGTGGGATATGAATTTAACACAATATTATCATACAATAATACAAAATTAACATGACAGGTCCAAAGAAACATGGAAAGATTTATATTTATAATGCAAACTAAAATGAGCAGAACCCAGGAAAACAATATATACAATGCAACAGTGTAAATATATGTGATATAACAGTATAAATACATACAATGTAACCACATACATGTATACAATATAACCATGTAAATGCACACAATACGATAGTATAAATGTATGCAATGTATCAGTGTCAATGTATACAATGTTCCTGTGTGCATATATATAATGTATAGGTATAATCTATATAATGTATCCATGTATGCCATGTGAGTGTCTACAATGCAACAAGGTACAAGCGTGAATGTCTACAGACTGTGCCTGTGGGAGTGTATGCAACATAAATGGACTGTATCCAATGTAAGAGTGTAAATATATACAAAGTGGTGGCATGGATATATACAATGTAAGGGTGTAAACGGCAAGGTGACTCAAAGGAAAGGAAAGCCTTCTGGAAGGATACATCTCACTATAGCAGGATGAATAGTGGGAACTTAGCTAAGATAAATTTAGTGGAGTTTGAGCATTGAGGGCCTTGAAGGCTCTGCTGAGCAACTTAGCCTGTCTGATAGGAATTAAGTTAAGTCACAAGGGATAAAGAAATCACAGTCCCATTGAAATGCAACCACCTTTGGTTGGGTGAAGAACAGTGACAAAATAGTTTAGAAAGGAAAGAGACAAGTGAAAAGTCAGGAACCCTAATTCCTCTGAAGTCAACAAGCATTTATTAAGAGACTAATAGGTACCAGGAACTATGCTAAAAGCTGGAGATGCTATGCTACGAAGAGCCATGGATGTCTAACAGTTTAAGAAAGACCACCCTTTCTCCTCTCTCAGGGAGCTCAGGGATGGGAGGGGACTCTCAGGGAATAGGCAGGACCAAAGTAGTTTCTCTCCTTCCTCCTAAAATCATCATGCATACACTCGGCTCTTTATATGTTTAACCAGTGAACAAGAATTTATTAAGCACCTCTGATATGCTGTGTTGTTAAGCAAAATTGTCTCCTTAGCATGGCTTTTGTTTCTTTTGAGTGGAAGTACTTTCAGCTGTTAAGTGCTAAGCCCCAGGCCCAAAGCCCTATCAGGTGTGAAACTTGTATGGGTGTCGATTAATGACTTAAGAGGGGCCAACTCGGGAACCAATGGCCTCTGGTCATTGAGGCGGGGCTTGAGAACGCCAGAAGCTCGGCTGCGAGGAAAGGTGAGCCAAGAGACAACTACAGCAGAAGCGGAAGCTGTGGAAGCAGGAAGCTGCGGAAGGAGGGCTGACCCGCGTGTAGACCCAGGGGTGCGAGCAGGATCTTGAGGCCAGTAAAAATGATTTGGCTAAATACTATCTTGTTTTTCTGTGGCCTCCTGGTTAC
>CM053627.1:30449238-30490701 GCA_028646595.1 Phalanger gymnotis
TTGTCAAGATGTCGGAATGGGGAGGCTGGTTCACGGATCAGCTGCGGGGGGGCCTAAATTTTTTGTTGTTTTCCACTTAGAGAATCTCTCATACCTTGCAATTTTGAACCATTCAAACATATACATGATTATATTTGAGATTATAAATTCGGCCTTCCTACTACATTTGCCCACAATGAGACACAGACAGCATCATGTGGTGGTGGAGATCTGGACTAGGAGTCAGTTCAAGAATTGTCTCTCACATATATCACAGGATTTGAATTTGTAAAATGAAAGAGACCTCAGCCACCATCTAGGCTAACCCATCCTCAAAAGGAATCCCTACTACAACAGAACCAGCCTCTGCTTGAAGACCTTCAAGGCAGGGGAGCTCTCCCCTCTTGAGGCTCCTTATTTCACTTTAGGAAATTTGACTCTTTGCAACTTTCACTCAGAACTCCTGCTTCTGCCCTCCAGCACTAACAAGAACAAGTCTAGCCCATCTTCTAAATGATAAGTCTTTCAAATACTTGAGGTCCGTTATCACACAGATAGGTGTCAAAGTGGATATAGAACTGGACCTGGAGTCAGGAAGACTGGAGTTCAAATTCCAACCCAAACACTCACTAGCTGGTAACCGTTGGCAAGTCACTTAACCTGCCTGCCTCAGCATCCTCATCTGTAAAATGCATAATAATAAACCCTACCCCTAATGTTGTTGTGAGGATAAAATTGGATAATATTTCTAAAGTACTTTGCAAACCTTATAGCACTATGTAAATGCTGGCTATTATTATTATCATGACCACTCTAATTCTTCTGCTCTCTAAACATCCCTACTTACTTCATCAGATCCTCATGTGACATAGACTCCAGGGCCTTCATACCTAAATCCCTAGGCAAGTCACTTAACCTCCCAATGTCTCAGACAACTCTCTAAGACTGTACTGTATATTGCAGGGAAGGTGCTAACAGACATGGTAGAAGGAGCTTCTTCATCTGGGAGCTCCCTCTGACAAAGAAATCACAGAGCTAGTCTCTATCTTCCTTCCCCATTATGTGCCAGGCATTGTGCTGGGTGTTGGGTACACAAAGACAAAATTAAAATATCCCTCTCCCCTCCTCATCCAGTAGAAAGAAAGTTTCTTCATGGCAAGGGCTCAGTATTACTGTTCTATTATTCAATATATATACTATTCTGCCTCAGTATCCCCAGTGCCTAGCACAGTTCCAACACAATGAATGCTCATTCAATTGGATAAATGGCCTCACCAAAGGAAAAAACAATCTCTGTAACAGCTACTCATCTGCTAGGTGAGTATTAAAGAACCACAAAGCTTTTGTGTTTTAATTACCTGGTGAATATCCAAGGGATAGAGAGAATTGAAATCAATCAATCAATCAACAAGGATTTATTAAGCACTTACTCTGTGCCAGACAATGTGCAAAGGCCCAGGGATACAAAGAAAGGCAAAAACACAGACATTGGGGAGAGACATGCTCCTGCTCAGTCTGTTCATGCTGGGCAGGGGAGGGGTGTGGGGGTGGTGGAAAGAAAGGAACAAATTGCGAACATCTGTCTGATTCAAAGAGACATTGGACCAATCACTTAACTGCTCTGGGTCTGTTTCCCATCTGCAAAATAAGGAGATGTGCCAAATCACCTCTAAGCTTCCTTCCAGCTCAGAACCTATGACCTTATGATCTTTCCACAACTTTATCAAGTGGAAATGAAGAAATATCTGAGTATATACTTGCCAAAACAGACACAGAAACTACACAAAGATAAACACAAAACACTTTTTTATACAAATAAAGTTAGATTTAAATAATTTAAGGAATATTTATTGTTCATGAGTAGGTAAAGCCAATATAATTTTTTAAAATGACAATTTTACCTAACTAATCTATTTATGTAATGCTATTCCAATTAAATTACTAAAAAAAAATCTTACTGAGTTAGAAAAAATGATAACAAAGTTCATTTGGAAGAACAAAAGGTCAAGAACTTCAAAGAAACAAGGGGAAAAAGATGTAAAGGAAGCAGATTCAGTAGTATCAGACCTTAAATCACATTATAAAGTGAGAGCATTGTTGAAATGTAAAATACATAATTTTGATTATTTTAAATTGAAATTTTCTTGTATAAATATAACCTATGCAGCAAAGAATAGAAAGAATGCAGAAAATTGGGGGAAACTTTCATAGTTAATCTCTCATATTGCTGTGGCTTAGGATATGAGGAGTTCGTTTATTTAGAAAAACATGGAGACTTGGACTTAGGAAGGAAGAGGCTATCTACCTTCAGAGAAACATGACAGGTGGAAATAAGCATAGCACAGTCTTACATATATGTGTATGTTTATAGACATCTATGTATGTGTATGTATTTCTATATCTATATGTGCTTAATTGTAGCCTTCTTGGCGGTGGGGAGGAAAAAATATAAAGTAAAATGTAGACAGCAGAAAACAAAAGAAAACCTGCAGGGAAGCAAAGAAAAGCTGGGTAGCTCTGAAAACAATGTGTATTATTCATTATACAGGTTTTCTTGAAATGGAAATTTATTGCTTTATATTAAATCCTCTCTTATGTTCTGCTGTGTACATAGAAAGTTTTTTTTCTTTTCTTATTCTGTATTTAAGTTTAAACTAAATTTAAAAACTTTTTTTTTAAAGTGAGAATGAAGGAAACAACAGCCAAATGAAAAACACCACCACCTGGCCTGTTATGAAGTTATGAAGAATCATCCACTTAACTTATGAAAAACTTTTCCAGGGGAAGGGAGAGGGGAGGAACAAGGAAAAGGGAAAGGGGAACCCTACTAAGTTACACATGAAGTCATCTGAGTACCTGGTAGGATACTTCTTTTCTTTAAGGAGAAAGGACAAGCCCCCACTGAGGAAAACCGGTTCTTGCTTATTGGGTACTCTCATCTTTCAGGTTATCAGAAGACTCTGGTCTCTAGAAAGGAGCCCCAAATTCTAGAATCTTAGTGATAGAAGGAGCTTTAGAAGATCACCTCCACCTAACCCAGGACTCTACATCTCCTCCTTCATTCATTCTAGAATGTCAACTCTCCTCAGAATGAATAAATTTTAAAAAGTACTTATTAAACATTTACTGTGTGCCAGGCAATGGTCAAATACTGCTTTCAGGGAGCTTAGATTCTAAAGGCCACGAGAGATAAACAGGGCAGCTGCAACAGAGGGCAGACAAGTGATGGCCTGATTGCCTGTTCTGGGCCATAGAAAGGGAAGGCTTGCCTGCCAGAGAACGCAGAGCCCCAGGGACAGGCAGAAGTCCAAGTTTCCCTGGGATAAGGAAGAGGGCTAGAGTCTAGGTAGTTTGGAGATGACCAAAAAGTCATCTATAATCTAAAAAAGATCTTAGATCTCCAGCTAGATGGGGCCTTAGAGGTCAACTGGTCCAACATCCTAATTTGCCAGTGAAGAAAACTTAGATCTAAGGAGATGATGACCTGTTTAAGGTCACACAGATAGCAAGAAATAGAGGAAAGATTTGAACCCAGGTGTTCCGATACAAGACCCAGGGCTTTTCCTACTGTACCACAGCACGTTCTGAGCTCCTACTGCCTGTCATCAGTACTCCTCAAAGCAAACCAAATAGTTATTTACTAACCTCCAGAGAGAAGAAGAGTTGGGTGGGTGTTTTTTTTTTTGGGGGGGGGGAGAAATCAACCAATTTTGAAAGTTATCTGTGTCATTTTAACTGAAACCTGAACAACAGATTTACATGACATTTTTAAAAGTCTTTGTGTCCTTCCTGCCAAAAAATTGGACCCATCTGAACACTTCCTTTCTTGCTTACCTTCAAGGAGATGTCATTTGTTTGGTACACACGAAATGCCATGCTCAAAGATGACCATCAAATCCTGCCTAAGACTGTAAGACACGTGGTCCTAACACCCCACTCCCTTCATTAGAAGTAGCACCTATGTCTCACCCCTTGAAAGGAAAGAGAAATTAGATGATTAAACCAAACAGAGAGACTCAAGATCTTGCTTGGACTTCTATTTTTGGTTTTAATTTTTTTTATTAATGTCTTGTTTTTACATCACATTCATTTCTGTATATTATTCCTCTAGCCAGCTAGCTATCCATTGTACCAAAGATTGAAAAGGGAGGGAGAAACAGAAGTTCAGCAAAACTAACCAGCATTTTAAATGTGTCTGACAATATATACAATATTCCACTCCCAGAGTCCCCCCCCCCCTTCAATTTGGAGGTTGGAAGTACATTTTCTCGATTAGGGTCAGAAGTACATGTCTGCTCTTCCCCAGGTCTGACTGCTTAGGCCTTCTAATTGCCTAGAGGAGGATGTAATTTGCATTTTGATTCCCTGGGGACCTTCTCTCTTCCAATCTTCTAGTGCAGTTTGCTTTAAAAGAAAAAAGGACAGGAAAAGTACCAAAGGTACTTATTTAAACTGTTCTTCCTGGGGTTCTAGGAACTGAGTAAGTACGGGCTGGGAATCTGCCAGGGATCCACGGTGTCCACTGAGAGGACACCTCAGGAAGGCCCCCTTACGAGAAGAGTAACATGCTATCTAGAGGCTAAGCCATATTTACTGTGACTTTGAAATAAAAGAAAACTTAAATCATGTAATAAAGCTCTGGGTTACAGACTTGACCTTTAGTCAAGTATTGAAGGCCATAAAAAGTGGGTGGAGGTTAGAGTGGCATGGAAAGAGGGTGTGATGGCAGAGTGTAAAGGCTTTGAGATAACTGAATCACCACATCTTTCCCACCCCCTTCACTACCTAAGCTTTCAGTAAAATCCTGCAAGGATATACTTTCTTGGTGAAGAAGACTGAGTCAGAAGGGTACCAATCCCAAGGAGAAACAGCTGCCAGGGGCCAAACTGAGTCAGGAAACAGAGGGTTCAAATCTTGCCTCCAACTTACTATCATTGGACAAGCAACTTAACTTCTCTGGGATATCAGTTTCTCTATCTGTAAAATGAAGGGGTTAATCAAAATGGCCTTTGCAGCCCCTTCCAGCTCTAGTCTGAGTCATCTGGATGGCAACAAGATTTTCATGCCCATCATTTGGTGATCAATCAACAAACATTTACGTATAAAGGCCCTCTATGTGCCAGGCAGGTAGCACACTGGAGAGAATGCCAGGCCTGAAGTCAGGAAGACCCATCTTGCTGAGTTCAAATCTGACCTGACACTAACTAGCTGTGTGACCCTGGGCAAGTCACTTAACCTTGGTTGCCTCAGTTTCCTTATCTGTCAAATGAGCTGGAGAAGGAAACGACGAGCCACTCCAGTATCTTTGCCAAGAAACCGCCAAATGTGGTCACAAAGAGTCAGACACAACTGAAAAACAGCCAAACAACAAAATGTGTGAGGCCCTATTTGAGGTGCTGGGGATAGAAAGACAAAGATGAAACACTCTTTACCCTCAAGGCACTTCCATTCTACCAGGATACTGGAGGTGGGGGAAGCTAAAGGAAAAGATTGGAGGGAAGGGAGTAGAGAAGCAATCCTTTTATTCTTCCAAATTGACTCTTTTGAAAAGGAATTTAATCACCAACAAACAAACATTCTAATACACAAAGAACAAAAAAATGTGCATGGAACTGTGCATTTGTTACAACTGGTGGATTTTTAAGTGTGTACTAAATTTAATAAGGTAGTAACAAGACTGCCATATTTGTGTGCCTTTCCAAACTTTTTTCTTTCTCCTGTTTTCTTGGTTTTTTTTCTTTTTACTTGAGCACTCATTATCAAACTCCTCATATGCTCTGTTCTAAACTTTTTCTTGCCTCATCAAGCCTCCCAATGCCATCTCCTTCCTTTCATCTCCCACTTTACTGAATAAGATCAAGGCCATATACTCTAAGCTCCCTCTCCTCCCAACCTCTAAACTCTTCTACATCATCCTACATTCTTTCCCCCTTTGTTCCAGTCTCTGAGGAAGAAGGAGCCTGTCCTATCGGTGCCAACCTTCTATTAGGCTTTGGATCCCATCCTCTTCCAATTTAGTCCAGGAACCAAAACCAAAGATCACTGGGTCCTCTTCTTTTCCACCCCCCACCACAACCCCTACATCCACTCCGTCTTCTCTCTTCTCTTTCTGGTTACTTCCCTGCCAAGTACAAACGTACCCAGGTTTTTCTCATTAAAAAAACAAATAAACAAAGAAAAGTTCTGTTATCTTTGCCATCCTTCGAGAAGTATATCCCTTCTCCTTTTTCAGGCCAAGCTCCTAAATGGTCATTGACCTCTAAGGTCTCATTCCCTTACTTTGCCCACTGGAATCGAACTCCACCATTTTACTGAAAGAAAGAGCTCTCTCCAAGGTTACCAATGTTCTCTTCGATGCCAAATCTTTCTCATTCCTCACCCTTCTTGACTTCTCTTCAGCTTTTGACACTGGTGACCACCTTTCCTTCCTAGAAATGTTCTCTCCCCTTATCTTCTGGAACACTGCTCTTTCCTGATTCTCCTCTTCTCTGTCCCCTTTACTGAATCACTATCCATCTTTTGCCCCCACAGTCCCCTCCTCTATCCTGTCTCCCTCAACACTGCCCCCCCCCCAAGCATGGATGTTTCCCAAGGTTCTGTGCTGGGCCTCTCTCTCTATAACCTCGCTTTGTGGTTTTTTTCAAATCCTATGGCTTAGGTTGTTATCTCTATGCAAATCACTTCAAAAATCGATATATTTAGCATTCATCTCTCTTCCATATTCCAGTCCTGTATCATGACCTGTCTGCTGGCCATCCCAAATGGAATATCCCATCACTCTCACATTAGATCCATTAGATCGTGAACCCCTTGGGGGCAGAAATTGTTGTTGGTCTGCCTCTTTTCAGATCCTTAGTGATTAGCACAGTGCCTGGCACATAGCAGGCTCTCAATAAATACTTACTGACTGAGTGGTTCACATTTTCAAAACAGAACTGATGATCATTTACCCTTAAAACCGCCACTCTTACGAGCTTCCTGATTTTGGCAGTATCATTACCCAGGTTCCCAACTTTAGAGTCAACTTCAATCATTTCCTCCCCTTCCCCTTCTAGAGCTAACCAGTGGCCAAATCTTTCAATCTCACCTCTAAGGATAGCCAATGGAGGAGCAGGGTCAGGGAGATGGGAGATGGGGCAGCCTGAGGAAAAAGCAGCATGGAGAACCACTGAGAGCATGAAAGGGAGCAAAGCGTGAGAAACCTGGAAGGTAAGAAGCAGTCAGCTCATGGGGCACTTTCAATACCAAAAGAGCATTTCATATTTGCTCCTGGAGGTAAGGAGGAGCCACTGACATTCACTGGAGAGGTAGAGGGGAAAGGGAGGGCTAGGGCACTATGCCTTAGGAAAACAATTTGGTAGCTGCGTGGAGAATGGATTGGAATATTGTAATAGTGGGGCTGCTAGGTGGCACAGTGGATAGAGCACTGGGTCTAGAGTCAGGAGGACCTGATTCTAAATCCAGCCTCAGATACTTACTAGCTGAGTGACCCTGGGCAAGTCACTTAACCCTGACTGCCTTTTTTTAAAGAGGAATATTGCAATAGCCTCCTAATGGCAAAAGCAGCTTCTAGTCTTGGCCTCTTTTCAGTCCATCCTCCACACCACTGACAGACTGACTAATCACAGGTCTGGAGTATAGAGAGACAATTCAGAGACAGCAATCAGAAGGTTTCTGTAATAGTCCAAGTGAGAGGTGGTAAGGGCCTTTGCCAGTGTGGCAGCTGGCTATGTGAATGGAGAGCTAGGATATAGATGAGAGATGTCATGAAGACATAAATGAAAAGGCTGAGTGACAGATTAGATGTGTGGAAGGAGATTTAGGACTCAAAGACGACACTGCATTTCCAAACCCAGGAGACAGAGGATGGTCAGTAAGAGGAAAGCTGGGAAGATGGGAGAGTTTGGGAGCAAAGATAATGAGTTTGGCTCTGGAGTACCTCCATGTTCAAAGGGCAGTTGGTGATAGATGACTGTAGCTCCAAAGAGATACTAGTGCTGAATATAGAGATCTGGGAATCATTAGATGACATAGAGATGATAACTGAATTCATGGAAGCTAATGAAATCAATAAATGAGACAGTATAGAGGGCCCAGGCTAGAACCTTGGAGAACACCCACAGTCATCAGTCACCATGACATGGATGAAGAACCAACAAAGGAGACTAAGAAGGGGAAGAACCGAGACTGTGCGATGTCAAAAACCTAAAGAAGAGAGAATATCCTGGATTAGAAGGGGATCAATAAAGGCAAATGCTGCTGAGAGGTAGAAAAGGATGAGGACTGAAAGAAGGCCTTTAGATTTAGCCACTGCAGGGGAAATGGAGATACTGAGTGTGAAAATTTAAAAAAAAGAGGCACAGGGTCCAATGGAAACAGCATTAAACATGGAGATTCCTGGCTCTGACACTTATAGGCCCTCCCCCAGAGCCAGGGTCTCCTCATCTGCAGAATGGGGTCCCACATGCCCTGTATCACCCACAGCTGGTATGAGGAAAGCACTCGGTAACCTTTAAGGGTTCTAGAAATTTGGACCGTTATTCACTAGGAGTTTCCTGGAGGAGGTGAGTTTGGAGCAGGCTTTCACACTGGGCCAACAGCATACAGTTTGCTGGAAGAGAAGTGGCTGGAGACCCCTTGGTACTTGGCAGTATCTTGGCAGTGTCCTTCATCTTTAATCTAAAGTGGCATATAAAATTGTTCCTAGGCTGAGCTGAAGAAATGTTACCGATGGGAAATGCTGCCCATTCTCTGCTAATGAATAAGTGTAATTGATCAAAACATATGAATTGATGGGCTCCCTAAAAGTGCTTTTAGCAAAGTGGACAGTTTTTCATTCAAATACAGGTTCACCCAGATAAAATCTAATAATGGAGACTCTGGAACCATCCCAGGATGGGTAATGTTCTTTCCCCTCAGTATGCAGGAAGGGAAGCAGGCTCCAGGAGTCCCATGTCCTCAGTCACAATGTGATGTGATCCAATCCCCACACCAAATCATCCCTTCTTTGTGGATAACTGATGGGATGCAGTGGAAAGAAGACTGGATTTGGGCAGGAATCCCATCGTGCCTTTTATTAACTCTATCATTGTCAAACAGTAAACAGGAAAGTTCACAAGTCACATAACTGCTCATCTTCCTACCTCCTCCTTGGCTCTGTTAAGATACACTGTCAATAACTCATTCATTCATGCACCTACCCATTCAACAAATATAACTTAGAGTGTGTGCCTAGCACCCTGTTTGGTATGGGTGCTACAAAAAGGGACAAGGCCCTGTCCTTGAGATTAGAGTATTTGGAAGAAGAGATGTTTTCCCAGTGAACTACCTAGGAAAGCATAAGTGTCCTAAGAAAGGGTCAGTGTGCTGTGAAAAAGCAGAGAGAGAGATCACTTCCAGCTGGTGAAATCTAGGAGAGCTTTCTGGAGGAGATGGCATTTGAACTTGAAGGATGAACAGGATTTCCTGAGGCTGAAAGGGGAAGGAGGAAAAATAACCCAAAATGGAGGGAATAATCTGAGTGAAAACTAGAGGCCAAAGAAGGTGGCAACATCAGCAGTCCAGTTTGGACAGCACATGTGGAATCTAAAAGCGGGTGGGCTGGAAATCCCTAGTGAGGTTGGTCAGTGGAGGGCCTTGAATGACTGACTATCCAGTTGAATTAGGCCTTGTTATCCAAACTGTGGGAAGCCCGAGAAAGGGGTCTGAACAGTGGAGGTGTAGATAATGGCGAGTGGCATAATGAGGCCGATTAATCTGACGATAAGAGACGTTACTAGAGAGAGACTAGAGTGATCAGCTCCAAGACGGCTGCAGTTGCCCAGATAAGAAGCACTAAAGGCCTTGACAGGTGGCAGCAGCAATCAGAAGGAAGATATCCCTGCAGACAGAAGCAAACAGCCCCAGAGAGGGGTAGGCATCAGGCCCCAGTAGCACCTTTAAGCCACATCTGTATATGTCTCATGGAGTTCCAGAAACTCACCCCAGCTACGTTAATTGGAGCTCTTTTAAGCTCACCCCGTTTGGCCTTAGCAGGTAAAACTGGGAAGTGCCTTTCTTCTGTGACACAATAGGTTAAAAGTCCTGGCCTGAGGTAGATGACAGCTAAAAGAACGAGGTAATCAGTATCTGGGGGAGGGCGAAGCCTAGAGGGTGGAAGGAAGGCGGCCGGTGAGCGAGCAACGAGCCTACCTGCAGAGGAGACATCCTCGTGGTCTGAGCTGTTGTAGCTGCAGTCGCTGCCCCTCTCCGGGGAGCTATGGCCCGGCGAGTCTCGGCCTGGCACCCCCAAGAATCTCTTGCGCCTCCAGGGAGGGAGATGCTCCCGGGCCCCGCGGGAGTGGGGCTCCTCCGGGGGCAGGGGCGAGCACCGCCCGTCCTTGCCTTCCGCCTCCAGCTGATCCAGGTCCCGGCTGCGCCGGTGCCGTTTGCCCCCTATCAGGTGCAGCCAACGGTGGGGGCTGCCCGCCCGGGGGGACTTCTCAGGCGGGTCGTCTCGGGGCAGGAAGCGGCAAGGTGCCAGGAGCAGGTGCCCCAGGACGAATTTCTCGTTAAGATCCACCACTTCGAAGTCGTGGTCGCTGCTGTCCCCGCCCTCGTCGGCGGCGCCCAGGGCCTCGGACTCGGCGTCCTCGGGTGCCGCCGGGGACAGCTCCTCGCCTTCCTCCGGGCTGGCGCCGGGGGCCGCAGCGGCCGGGTCCGCGGACGGCTGCGCGGGCTCCTCGTGCGACCGGGCATCCCCAGGGGCGTGCTCCGGCTCGGGCATGTGCTCCTCCAGGGGCCTCAGGAGCAGCTGCTGGTGGATGGCGGCGGTCAAGCTCCGCACGGCGCCCCCTTCCCCGGGCGCCCCCCGCCACGCAGGAAACTCCAGGTTGACATAGTGGGGAGATTTGGCCGGGGGGGCTACGCTGGGACCGCCTGGGCCGCTGTCCGCCTCGGTGGGCCCCACCAGAGGCTGCTCGGGCCGGTCCAGCGCCGGCGCCTCCTTCTCTTCCTCCCCGGCGGGGCCGGGGCCGGAGCCGGAGCCGGAGCCGCCGTCCTCGCCGCCGCAGCCCCCCCAGCGGCCGCAGTCGTAGCCCCGCTTCTCCCGTGCCAGGGCCGTCTGCAGGTAGATGACTTTGAACTTCTCTTCGGCCAGCACCTGTTGCAGCCGTTTCAGGTTGAGCTTGCAGCGCTCCAGCTCCTCCTGCATGGCCGGCACCGAGTCCAGTTGCATGGCGGGCACCGGTTCCCCGGGGAACTCGGCCCTCCAGTGGCGCTCGAAATCCTCAGGCTCCCACATGCTGGTCCCGGAGCGGGGTCCGGGGGGCGGGGGGAGCGCGGCGGCCGGAGCCCGTGCCCGAGCCCTAGCCTGGGCCGCGGTGGCGGGACAACCGGGAGGCCCCGGCTTCCTCCGCGATGAGCCTGCGGCCGCCTCTGCCTCCTCTCGGCACTTGATCCCGGAGGAGAAAAAAAGAGAAGAAAAAGTTTTTCCCCTTCCGCCCCCGTCTGGCTCGGTTTTTTTTTTTTCTTTTCGATTTCAGGTCCCTGACGTAAGCGGCCCGGCCCCTCCGGTGAGGCGGAGGCGGGGGGGCCCTGGGACCCGCTCGGCGAGCCGAGGCGAGGCGCCCGGCAGTCCGCCTGAAGCCCCCTCCCAGGCTGACCTGCGCGGCGGCGGCAGCTGCGGCGACTGTAGAGCCCGAGGCCGCCGTGGGGGGCTGAGCGCTGGAGGCGGGGCAGGGTCCGGCCAGGGGGCCTCCTCGCGCTGCGCAGCGTGGGAAAGGTTCTACTGCGCGCGCCGACTGGGGACAGGGTCTGGCCAAAGGCCGCGGGGGGCGGGGCTGGGTGAGACCTGGCGAGACAGGCCGAGGCAGCCGCGCTCTCTGGCAGCTTAGGAGGGGGGGTGCACCGTGGGGGTGGGGTGCGTGGGAGGGGGGCGGTCCCAGCACCGAGCGGGTGGCGGAGCAGGACCAGTCCAGTGAGGTACCACTCGCGCCCACTACGTGTGAGAAGGCTCAAGGACGCGAGAACGGGACTGGAGACAAGGATCCAGAGGATGGGGGGGCGGGAGGGGGGCGGAGCTGAGTGAAACGTGAATGGTTTGGGGACTCGCTGTCGGGGGTCACTTAGAGATAGGAGGGAAGATCATTTAGTTGTAGAAGCTAAAGCCTTATTTATGGAGGAGAGGCTCAGTGTTCGGGGCCAATGGGTTTCTTAAAGATGCAGCAGGAACGCCTTTGCCCCTTCCCTCTGCCTACTCCCTTGAAGGTGGTCCAAACTCTCCTGGGGCTCTGACAAAAATCCGTCAGAAAGAGGTGGGCTCTAGGCTGCTTAAGATGCTCCATAGTGAGGGAAGAGGCTCCCGGGGCCCTGTGTTCCTTCCCGGTATTGGATACCCTTTCAGACAGGGGACAACAGGAGAGAAATGTGCCCCAGTGTGCCTCAGGCAGGGAGCAGAAAAGCAGCAGCAGCCCAAAAGACTGGAGAGGCCTCTGGTAACCTGAGACCTGCACAGATGGAGAAAGGAGACCCAAACACCGGGGCTTCCTCGGCTCATTTTAATCAATCAAATATTTATTGAACATCTTCTATGACCTAGGTACCCTGGGGAATACATGAGAAGACAGGGATGCTGCCAGATTTGGGCTGGGGGGGGGGGTAGGGAATATCAGCTACAGATCTCTGTCTGACTTCACATAGCCCTTTGACTTCAAAATACTTCAGCCTTTCCCCGACTAAATGAACTAAGCCTGGAGAGGAAGCTGAACTAAGGACATAGAGATTGTACAGGAGATGAGGGGCCTCCAGCCAGCATCTGTCTGCAGGCTGTTTTCTAAAATTGAGAAAGGGAGGATTCTGGTTAGTTGTTTACTGTGTCCTGCTGAAGGCTGGTGCATCTAGCTCTCCCTTCCATCACCACCTAGGCCAACCACACCTCTTTTTTTCTGTGACATGGAGTCAGCTCTGATGAATGAGGTCTTTCCTACTTTTTGATGTTTGCTTAGTGTCTAGGCATGCCAGGCCCCTTGAAGAGTTTCTAGACTATCAATTCATGTTCTTGGAACAGTAGAACACCCGTAGGAAAGGAAAAAATTACTTTTACCTACTTGTATCTGGCAAATAGATTCACCCTGCCCAAATTCATCTTTGGTGACTCTCTATAGTGAATCCCAGCCCTACACCTTATCAGGGCACCTAGGCTAATATCCTCCAGGTATGAATCATGGGTCTTGAGACTTGAGGCAGGCATGATTCCATGAAGGTTTCTCAACTCTGAGATTTCCCCCTTTCCAAACGCTAAATGTATTCTTTAAAGCATTGTGCTTTCCCTTCTGGTTTCCTTTGGCTTATCACAGTTACTGATCATGTGCTGGGGTGGAGGGTGATGGTATGTCTTTCATCAGTCTGCTAGGGGAAATGGGCATAATTTTTAAATAGTCAAAACAATACATCCAGGTTTCGAATTATATTTCTCAATCATTCAGCCTGTTACTCAACCTTTTTCTCTGCCATGAACCGCACATTTGGAGTAGTCCTCTGAAATACCAAGGTTGTGTTGTAATGGTTTCTTGTCAATGAGGAAGTGACCCCAGGCTGAGAATCACAGAACTTCATAGATGAAAGAGATTGCAGAGGTCATATAGTCTAACGGTACCTGAACTGAAATCTCCTCTATGATGTAACTGACAAAGCTAAAAGCCCTTCAGGGAAGAGGAACTTACTAATGATAATGAGCATTTAATTAGCACTCTAAGGTTTACAAAGTATTTTACAAATATTGTCTCAAAAAGGAAAAGGACCTATATGTATAAAAAAAATTATAGCAGTTGTGGTGGCAAAGATTTGGAAATCGAAGGGATGCCCATCAATTGGGGACTGGCTACACAAGTTGTGATATGTGATTGTGATGGAATGCTATTGTGTTGTAAGGAATGATGAGCAGGGTGGTTTGGGAAAAAAAGACTTAGATGAACTGATGCAAAGTGAAGTAAGCAGAACCAGGAGAACATTGTCATGTAACTACTCTATGCTTCAGCTTGTTGTTCAGTCCTTTCAGTCATGTCCCACTCTTCATGATCCCATTTGGGGTTTTTCTGAGCAAAATTACTGGAGTGGTTTGCTATCACCTCCTCCAGCTAATTTTACAGATGAGGAAACTGAGGCAAACAAGGTTAAGTGACTTGCCCAGGGTCACACAGCTAGTAAGTGTCTGAAGCTAAATTTGAACTCTGGTCTTCCTGACTCCAGGCCTAGCGATGTATCCACTGCACCACCTAGCTACCCATGTGCCTCAATTTACTCATCCATAAAACAAAGGAGTTGAAACAGTTCCAGAGGACATGCTACTCACCTCCTGCCAGAGAGATGAGGGACTTAAAACGCGTAATGAGACATGTAGTTTTGGACATGGCCAATGTGGGAATCTGTTTCTTTCGACTATATTTGTTATGAGGGTTTTCTATTTCCTTTTTTAAAAAAATGTTCAAATGGGAGGGAGTAGAAGGGAAAGAAAATAGATATATTCATACATTGAAAAAAAACAGAAAAAAAGAATGAAAAGTCAAAGAAAATAAGTGGCTTGACCCCATTGGCCTTTAAAGCCCCTTCCAACTTTAAACCATGGTTCCATGAAGACCATTGACATTATTGTTAAACATTGCTCATCCTTTCAATTCTTTTTGTCGACAATTCCTCAATTTAAAAATTAAGTGAAAGCATCATAATATCACATGGATCACCATTTGTGGTATTCAATGATCTAGGCATGTTTGGCATTATCGAAAGGAGGTGAGGAGGGCTTTCCCCAATAGATAACTAGTCAAAGGATATAAATAAGCAATACTGGGGCAGCTAGGTGGTGCAGTGAGCAGAGCACCAGCCCTGGAGTCAGGAGGACCTGAGTTCAAATCCGGCTGACACTTGACACATGTACTAGCTGTGTGACCTTGGGCAAGTCACTTAACCCCAATTGCCCTACCCCAAAAAATAAATAAATAAGCAATACTCAAAAGAAGAATTATAAACAAAAATATGAAAGAATGTTCCAAATCACTAACAAGAGAAAATGCAAGTCAATGCACCCCTGAGGTTCGGCCTCACATCCAGCAATTGAGCAAAGATGAGCAAAAGCTGGAAAGAGTCAGTGTTGGTGGGGCTGGGGAAAGACAAACATACAAAAGCAAGTGGACCACCTGGGAAAGCAATGTGGAATTAAATAAATAAAAACAAAAATGTCTGTTCCCTTTCACCCTTTGATTCTACTGCTAAGCATGTACCCCAAGAAAAATAAAGCTTCTGTGTACACCACCACACTTATAGAAGCATGTTGCTCTGCTGTAAGAAACAATGAGCATAATGAATATAGAGAAACATCGAAAGACAGATGAACAGATACAAAATGAGTAAGCAGAAGCAGAAAAATGACATATACAATGACTACAATAATGTAAACAGAAAACTCACGAAATAATCCAAATTGTGTATTAAGGAATAACGAAGCGTAAGAATAATTAAATTTAATAACTAAAAAGTATAAATGAAAGAATAATAAAGAATAAGCTTGGACCCAAAGAAGAACTGTAAGAAGACACCTCCCAATCTTCCTTCGCAAGGGTAGGGAAGGATATGGAACATTGTATATACTATGAGATTTTTTTTGTTATGTTGATGGGTTTTATGGAATCATTTTTCTTTTCCTCTTTAAAAAATTCTTTGTTATAAAGTTTGGGAGAAGGTAAAGGAAGGGATAAAGTGGAAAATCAAGGGGATATTAAAACAAAAGATTAATAAAATCTATTATTAAAATGGGAGCAGGATAGTTTCTGCTGTAGAACTAGGCTTTCCTTGTATTAGTGCTTCAATCTTTTTGGCAAACAAGCCCTATCTTTGAATACTGCATAAATTCACAATGAAATCTGCTTAGAAGTGAGAATGCACCTCTCTTCTCTGCAAAAGTGAGAAGGGGAGCCCCTATGGGTGTGGAACACTGCATATGATATCAGACACGGTCGATGTGTTGTTGATTAGTTTTACTGAACTATTTCCCCCTCCTTTGTTGTTTGTTATAAGGGCTGGCAGTCTGAGAGGGGAGTAGAAGAGATATATTGTGAAATGAAAGTGCTTCGAAAACAATAAAAATCAAAATTTATATTTGTCTTTACATTTGTCTGGTTTAATTTGTTCAGTCCTACCTTATTAAAGGCTGAGGGTTTAAAGTAGCTTCCACCCTTGGTTTTGTACATTTATTTCAAAAGATCTAAACAGAAAGAAAGAAATCTGCTTAGAGGTAAAAGACTTTCTCCTAGGTTGACAAATGCAAACCTCACCCCCACCCCATTGAAGTTTGAGTAATTCCAGAGTTAGATAATTGTAGTAGTAGTAGTGGTAGTAGTAGTAGTAGTAGTAGTAGAAGTAATGGTAGTAGTAGATAGTATTTAATAGTAGCAGTATTAAATTAAATCATAGTAGTAGTAAACAGTTCCTCTACAAAGCATTTTCTTCTTCCTGCCTGCCCTGGAACGGAGGTCCAGAATCATTTCTGCTTTGTGTTATCACTTGTCTCTTTACCATGCATGGTATAAGCATATGCCCTGTCTGACCACAGTGGTTATTATGCCTGAGAATTTTCTCATTCTCAATGTATGTGTCATACTGAGAAAATTACTCTATAGGATGACTAAGATTCTGCTGGGTTAGGCCATTCCCATGGAGGAGGCAGAGTGGGCAGAGACCTTTGGGCCATTTAGCTCTCAATTCCACAGTGATAGGAAATTCTCAGCTGAATGAGAATTTTCTCCTTATGCTCAGAGCTGTAACTAGCATGGGTTGAATAGGCCTTTGTCCAGTTACATCAACAAGAGAGAGGAGCACTTCTGGGGAAGAGTACCTCCACACCTCATGGTCTTCCACCTGCCGTTAGCCTATGGACTTGGCTCTCTTCTCTTGGGCACAGCTTCCCCACCCAACCCCTCATGGGTAAGGGCTGACCTACCTGGGGTTAGCAGTATCACTAATATCAGCCTGTCTTCTGTGTTTGCTGCTTCGGAGGCCCTGCCCAGGGGCCAGGATTTGCCCCAGCTGCCAAGATTAGGGTTCTGGGTCTGTTTACACTGTCGGGATCAATTTCCCTCACCCTTTTGTCTTTACTGACCTGTCACGCAGGGGATCGTGTTTACCCTTCACTTAGGAGGAAGTCAAGGCCTAGGTTAGAGTGAAGAACACCGTTGAATAGTTTGGTGATCTTGGACAAGCCATGTATGAGGAAACTTTCCTCATCTATCAAATGAAGATAATGCTGGCTCCCACCAGGTCTTTATGGGAATCACATGAGATAATGTATGTCAAAGTATTTTAGAATCCCAAAGCAAAGTGTAAGTTAGCTATCATCATTATTAGGGGAAAAGGCTGATAAGTAATGCCCCAGGAATCCTTCTCTACCCTTACACTGCCAGCCTTTGTTCCCAGAAATGTCTCTCAGTTTGAGGTTTCTCAATCAGACACTGAATGAAAGACATTAGTCAGAGATCACACCTCAGCACAGATATGAGGCCAAGGCCTTTAGAATAAGCCTTGAGAGAAACCACAGCATAATAAACTCAGCCAAGATCTGCTGTAGGTACCTGACCAATACGGCCTTGTGTTGTACCATGTGGTATAGCAGAAAGACTAGGGGCTTTGGGAGGCCTAGGTTCTAGTTCTAGTCCTGGCCCTAGCCCTAACCAAGTGACCTTGGACAAGTCATTCCCTTGCTCTGGGTTTCACTATCCTACTCTGTAAAAAGAGAAGTTTGGGTTAGAAAATCTCTAAAGCAGAGATGCCCATGACACACAGCACACTAGAGTGAAGCCAGGACCAGACTGAAATATAATTAGGAAATATTTAACCAAATTAATAAAAATATAATAGATAACATTAAGTTTTAAAACTAAGCCAATATGTGACCTACAGGGCTCCTTATGTACATTAGTGGTACTTGCTTCTGTTTGAATTTGACGCCACTGATCTAAGGTCTCTTCCAGCACTGACATTCTGTGTTGCTCAGGGTTCCTCCTAGCTCTGACATTCTGTGTTCTAAATTTAACTGAGCTGTCACCTAAGCCTAGGGCACATTGATTGTGGCTATATATATGGAAGGAGATGTGACTCTGGACTGGTAGAGAGAATGCTGAGCATGATGTGACAATGAGTACTTGTAGGAGGCACTCCAGTTTGTAGAAGAAACTTGGGTGACACATGTGGTTCCAGAGACTCTTTGAGAGAGATGAATGAAGTGAGAAGCATCAGACATGTAGGAGAGGCTAGCTCCTCAACATGTCTCCCTAGAGACTGCTAGAGTAGATCTTCATAGGTGAGAGAAGGTCTTCTCTTGTTTTGAGCTGAAATCTCATTTTTCTCCCAGTTAAAGAGCTTATTCATATATATGAATATGTTCTAATCTGTGTAATTTCTCTAGTCTCTTTGCTTGGATAAATATGTTTCCTGGCTATTTGATATCTGCAATAATTTTTTGTGTGACCAAGATTTGGTGGGAAGGAACTAACCTAGCAAGTTAAACTCAAGGCAACTTTCTCCCTTTAAAAATTTTTTAAAAAATATTCCCTCAATTTCATGTAAAAACAATTATAAAATTTTTTTAAGTTTTAAGTTCCAAATTGTCTCTCCTCCCCCCCATTTTCTGAGACTGTAAGCAATGTGATATTACCTCCCCCCTTTAAGAGCTAGGTGTATCCCTTCACTGTTGAGGAATTATAATGGAAAGAGCACCAGAATGAGAGAATAGACAGCTCCATAATAGTAGTGTGCTCTTACCAGGGGAGCAGCTTTTCTTCTAAGCCAGACATGTATCCCAAGACTGCCAGTATTTGAGGGGAAAGATCAATGTAATCCTACCCCTCTTGGAAATAGACAAGGGAAGGGAAAAAGGATTCAGCCATAATCTTGCTCCTTTCGAGGTGAGAAATCCCCACCTCCCCTGGAGAAGAGTAGCATAGATTTAGGACACATCCATCCATGTCTACACATTGGGACAATCCATGTGGCCATATCTGTCCTCCAAGTGGACACACTTACATAAGGTTCCTCTCGGCTCTGATCTTCTATGTTCTAAGGCCTTTCCCATCTTTGGCATTTTCTGTTCTAAAGTCCACCCTGGCTCTGGTAGGCTCTGCCCCTACATACGAAGATTATTATCTTTGTGCCCCCCTATCATCAGTGATCTTGGAGACGTTTTGCCAGAAATGCTGACCTTATTCAGCCATGTATGGCTCTGTCACAGCCTTCTCTGCGATCAATTGACCAGTCCCTCCCCCCTCTTCCCCCCGCCACCTGCCCCAGACCAGAGGGTGACCATTAAAGAACATGGAGATATGTTGAGCCCTTTCCAATCCACAAGGGGCTTCATACCTCTTTCCACAATAAGTCTGTGAGATAGGTAAGGTAGGATTGTCCTCCTCCTTTTTACAGATGTAGAAACTGAGGCTCAGAGAGGCAATGTGCCTTGGAGGTCACAAAAGTAGGAAGAAGCTAAGCTGGGATACTCAGTCCAGTGGAGAGTACTATGGAAAGAACACTGGCTTTGGGGCTAAAGGAACCAAGTTCAAATGCTGATTCTGCTACTCTCTGGTTGACTCTGGGCAAGTCACTCAGCTGCTCTGTGACTCAGTTTCCTCATCTGTAAAATGAAGGGGTTGGACTAGATGACTGGTTTCTTCCAGCTCTAAATCTGTAGTCCCATGAGTCTTTTTTCCTTCTACATCTCCTCCCATCCCTAACAGGACCATGCTAATTGGCCTGGAAGGTCTTAATGCTATTAACATCTAGCTCTAACTAACTGAAGGAGCAGCTTCTTCAAGGGGAGTTAAAGAGGCCAACAAAACTGGCATGAAGACAAGTGGGGGCTGCCATGATGAGCTCTGCAGATGCAGACCGGATCTAAGGTGAGTAGACCAGTGAGTATTCGTTCCCCAGCCTAGAGATCGGGTGTGGGCGGTGATGATTGCTTATGGGAACTGTTTGAGAGACCCTCAAGTCTAAGTTTGAGAGACCCTCAAGTGTTAAGAGGCCAGTAGAAAGCTGCCTTCCAAAGCACAGGGTGGGGCAATTAAAATAAGCAGTCAGAGCCTCCAGCCAGCCAAGCAGAAGTGAGATTCAGGACTAAATTTCTGAGGTTCCAAGACCTTGATGACAGGTGTGTATGTTCGAGAGTGCATGTGATGTGAGCATGGGTATTAACTTTCCCCTGTTTGGGTCTGTGGGGAGTGTGTGTGTGTGTGTGTGTGTGTGTGTGTGTGTGTGTGTGTGTGAGAGAGAGAGAGAGAGAGAGAGAGAGAGAGAGAGAGAGAGAGAGAGAGAGAGAGACTTTCCCTTGTTTGGTGTCCCATATGTCTGTGCACCTTGGTATACACAATCCCATGTGCAGGCAAGCATGCGTGAGAGAAAGGGTGCCCAAACAGATCTAGATCATTCAGAAGTGGCAAAACTGCTTTCTCTGGTATGGGGGAAGCAGGAAGTAGGGGGAGTCCAGAGGCCTGAGTCCCAGGAAGTTACTGAGCTCACCCAAGTAAGCTCCTGTTGTAAAGTCAAGACAGGAAACTCAGGTGGAGGTGTCTAAAAGCTTGGAGTAGTTTGGCCACTCCCATTCCAAATGGCCCCTACCTAAATCCCACTATCCTGCAATGAATTGTAATCTCTGGTTTTACCAAGAGGTTTTCTTTTGAAGTATTTTCAAATGAATGTTTTTTTAAATATTATAATTAGGTCAATCTTCCTTTTCATTAAAAAAATATTTCGTTGAGATCTTTTGTTGTTATATCATCATAGTGTTAGACCTGGAAAGGATCTTAGAGGCCATTTATTCCAAGTCTCATTTTACAGATGAAGAAAGTGAGGCATAGAGAGGTTAGGTGTCTTATTCAGGATCCAGGACTGCACAACTATTAAGTATCTGAGGCAGGATTTGAACCCAACTCTTCTGGCTCCAAGTCCAGTGACTCTACAAATATGTGTTTTCCTCCTTCTCCTCCATTCTCCTCTTTCAGCAGAGAGCCATTCCTTGTACCCAAAGAATAAAAAAGAGAGGAGGAGGGAAAGAAAGCATGTCAACTAAAATAATAACCACATTAACTCAGTCTAGATAGTATATGCAGCATTCTAGACCTAAAGTCCCCAAACTCAGCAAAGAAGGGAGAGAGGTTCATTTTTTCCTTTCTTTTCCAGAGGCAATCATGATCATTAGAATTACAAAGCATTTCTTTGCCTTTTTTGTTCTTTACATCCATCTCGTCATCATTGTATAAATTGTTTTCCTAGCTCTACGTACTTCTCTTTGCATCAGTTCATAAAAGTCTCCTAAGCTTGTCTGAAGTCTCCATATTCATCATTTCTTCTGGTCCATTATGTAATATTATGACTTTATGCTTTTGTATCGGGTAGCTTGGTGATGCAGTGGATAGAACACTAGGCTTGGAATCAGTAAGATTCATCTTCCTGAGTTCGAATCTGGCCTAAGACAATGACTAGCTGTGTGACCCTGGGCAAGTCACTTACCCCTATTTGCCTCAGTTTCCTTGACTATAAAATGAGCTAGAGAAGGAAATGGCACAGCACTCCAGTATCTTTGCCAATAAACCCCAAAATGGGGTCATGAAGAATTGGAAATGACTTAACAACAACAATTTTGTACCACAATTTGTTTGTTTGCCATTCCAATAATCAATGGGCAAGAACTATCTCTTATCAAAGTTAAGCAAAATCACATAACATTTACAAGGGAACACGTGGCATAACGTGCTAGACCTAGAGGCAGAAAAACCTGGGTTCGAATCCTATCTCTGACTCTGGCTAGCTGTGTGACCAACCCCCAGACAAATCACACTTTTAAGTTGTCGTTCAATAGTTTTCAGTGGTTTTCTCTAAGGCATTGTTGACGGAATAGTAAGCTGGTCCGGCCATTCTGGAGAACAATTTGGAACTATGCCCAAAGGGCTATAAAAACTGTGTGTGCTCTCTGACCCAGTAATAATACCATATCCTTTGACCTAGCATTAACATAATATTGCTGTCGTTCAGTCATGCCCAATTCTTCGTGACTCCGTCATCCAGTGACACTGATCTCTTTGCCCTTCCTCACACAAGACTGTCCGTCTCCAGACTCTGTGTATTTTCACTGGCTGTCCCCCATGCCTGGACCTTACCCCCTCCACATCTCCACCTGCAGGCTTTCTTCAAGTCTCAGCTAAATCCTACCTTCTGCAGAAAGCCTTTCCTGATTTCCCCTTAATTCTAGCGCCTCCCATCTATTGATTATCTCTGATTTGTCCTGTCTATCGCTTGCTTTTGCATAATTGTTTACATGTTGTCTCCTCCATTAGACTATAAGCAGGGGCTCCTTTTGCCTTTCTTTGTACAGCTAATGTCTAGCACAGTGCTAGCATATAGTAGGTGCTTAATAAATGTTTATTGAATCACTGACATATATAATCCCATCATCCACGGGGCTGGGAAAGATCTTCATTGCACATGGTCCATCCATGGCTATAGTACCCAGCTTGGAGCCAGGAAGACCTAGGTTTTTATCAGAAGTTCGATGGAGCTAATTGTTAAATTTTTCCAATGGGAGCATTTACCTCTCAGAAATCAGCAAATGCTACAAATTTGGCTTGATTTATTGGTCTGCTCGTTATCTAGACATAGGAAAGTCATGGAGGAAATATTCATATTGCAGATTAAACTTAAAAGTGTGATGGGGGGGCAGCTAGGTGGCACAATGGATACAGCACCAGCCCTGGAGTCAAGAGGATTTCAAATCTGACCTCAGACACTTACTTCTGACGTGTGTGGCCCAGGGCAAGTCACTTACCCCCAATTGCCTAAAAAAAAAAAGTATGCCGTGCATGTTTGTTGGGGCTTTTTTTTCAGCTTCAGACACTTGAAAACTACATGACCCCAGGCAAGGCACAGCCTATCTGGGACTCAGTTTCTTCCTCTTTAAAAAGAGGGCTGGACTTAGATGACTTTGAGGCTCATCTTTGTCCCAAGAAGCTCAGGAAATTGAAATGACTTAACAAAGATCACATGGTGGTAAGCAGCACATTTCAACCCACATCATCAGATGTCAAAATACAGTAAGTACTCTTTCCACTCCACCTATTTTCCTTGCATTTTAAAAAAGCTTGGGTTTTTTCTTCTCAGTATATAATTGGTCCTTTAACTTTATATCCCTTTATTTCCAGTTAGGTCCTTCCCTCCTACCCAGGAAGCCATCCTTTGTTGTTCCGAACACTCTAAATTTCTTCCGTATCAAATTAGCACTAATTTGGCTCAGAGAACTCTGATGAAGGTAGAGCGTTGTTTTCTATTTTTAACATTTTAAAAAAATTTTGAATTCCAAATTCTCTCCCTGCCTCCCTCCTCTCCCCTCCCCATTGAGATGGCAAGCAATATAATGTCAGTTATACATGTAAAGTCATACAAAACATACTTCCATGTTAGCCATGTTGCAAAAGAAAGAAAAACAAACCAAAACTATAAAAAGCAAGAAACAGAAAGTAAAAAAAGTCTGCTTCACTCTGCATTCAGAGTTCATCAGCTCTGTCCCTGGAGGTGGATAGCATTTTTCATTATGGGTCCTTTGGAATTGTCTTGGATCATTGTATTGATCAGACTAACTAAGTCTTTCCCAGTCGTACATAGTTTCATCATTGTACAATATGGCTCTTACTAGGCATAATGTTCTTCTGGTTCTACCCACTTCACTTTGTATCAATTCATAGAAGCCTTCCTAGGTTTTTCTGAAACTATCCTCCTTGTCATTTCTTACATATTGTTGTTCAGTCCTTCAGTCCTGTCAGACTCTTCAGGACCCCGTTTGAAGTTTTCTTGGCAAAGACACTGGATTGGTTTGTCATTTCCTTCTCCAGCTCATTTTATGGATGAAGAAACTGAGGCAAACAGGGATAAGTGACTTGTCCAGAGTCATGCAGCTAGTAAGTGTCTGAGGGACTCAGGAAGATGATTCCAGGCCTTGTACTCTATCCACTATGCCACCTAGCTGTCATTTCTTATAGAACAATAATATTCCATCACAACCATAAATCACAACTTGTTTAGCTATTCCCCAATTGATAGGCACTTCCTCAATTTCTAATTCTTTGCCGCTGTAAAAAGAGCTGCTATCAATATATTTTTTTGTACATATGTAGATCCTTTCCCTTTTCTTCGATTTTTTTTGGGTACAGACCTAGTACTGTTATTATTGCTGGGTCAAAGGCTAGGTGGCATGGTGGATAGAGCGCTGGGCCTGGAGTCAAGGCTCATACTTGTGATCCTGCATCAGACACTCACTAGCTTTGGGATCCTGGGCAAGTCACTTAACCCTGTTTGCCTCAGTTTCTCATCTGTAAAACGAGCTGGAGAAGGCAATGGCAAACCACTTGGCATGTCTGCCAAGAAAACCCCAAATGGGGTCACAAAGAGTTGCACACTAATGAGCAAATAACAACATTGTATCAATGCTGGGTCAAAGGGTATGCATAGTTTTATAGCCCTTTGGACATAGTTCCAAATTGTTCTCCGGAATGGCTGGACCAGTTCTCTACTCCATCAACAAAGCATTAATGTACCTATTTTCCCTCATCCCTTCCAGCCTTTATCATTTTACTTTACTATCTTGTTAGACAATTTGATAAGTGTGAGGAAGCGCCTCAGAGTTGCTTTAATTTGCATTTCTCTCATCAATAGTGATTTAGAGCATCTTTTTGTGTGACTATTGTTAGCTTTGATTTCTTCTTCTGAAAACTGCCTGTTCATATCCTTTGATCATTATCGTTTGGGGAATGGCAAGCCATCTTTTGTAACAACTTTTTTTAAAGAGAAAGAGGAAAAAAATGGAGAGATGGGGCAGCTAGAGGATGCAGTGGCTAAAGAGCCCAGCCTGGAGTCAGGAAGACCTGAGTTCAAAACTAATCTCTGACACTAACTAGCTTTGTGACTGTGAACAAATTACTTAACCTCTCTTTGCCTCACTTTCCTCATCTGTAAAATGGGGCTAATAATAGCACCTACCTCCCAGGGTTGTTGTGAGAATCAAGTGAGACAATAAGTATAAAGCATTTGGCATAGTTGCTGTCACATAGTAAGCACTATATAAATGTTGACTATTATTATTGTATAGAAAGAGAGAGAGAGAGAGAGAGAGAGAGAGAGAGAGAGAGAGAGAGAGAGAAATTTTCAGTATAACTAAACTCTTCCACCATGTCTGATAGTATATGCTACATTCTATACCCCCTAGCCTTCTCCACCGCTGTGATAAAGGGAAGGACAAATATTCTCTCATCTCCAAGGCTTAGCTGTTCATCACAGAGCATTCAATTTCATTTCAAAATTCCCTTTCTATTTTAATAAAAGCATAGATAGATAGATAGATAGATAGATAGATAGATAGATAGATAGACAGACAGACAGATAGATATAGGTCCTAGAAGGCCCTTGGCTGGAGTCTCTAATTTGTTTCTCTTGGGTACTGTGTGGATTTTCTGCAGGGCTCCTTCTAGAACCTTGAATCTGTCTTCCCTCGTCAAGCCCAGTCCCTCCTGAGCTCCTAATGCAGACATCGTCAGCAGCCATTGCTGTCCATACTACTAAGATTCTAGTTACTAGATCCAGATGGCTCTGGAGGAGAAAGTGAGGCTGGTGACCTTGCACAGCCCTCCCTCATTCAAATCAAAGTCAACTGTAAGTCACATCATCATTTCCCCGATGTCATGGTCCTCTTAGAGAATGAAGGACAAACACAACAATAACTAAGATGCCCATGAAAAAGTCCAAGTCTTCTCATCTCCTGAAGTTCGCAAAGTCATCCTTCACCCACAGCTTGGAGGCAGGAAGGGTAGGGCAAGACCCAGGCCAAGCTCTTTCCCTCTTCCAGGAGCAATTCCACCTTAGGGACTTGGCTAGAAAGCTCGTACCCTAAGCTTCAAGCTGAACCACTAGGGTCTGAATTGGTCTGCTGTTTTCTACCAAACCCATAGGGAGTGCTTGAGTCTCTTCAACCAATCCTAACACTTCCTCTGTGGTTTCGCTCCAGTTCATGCAATGGCTTCCAAGGCCTTACAAATTAATTTTTCAGGTTTAGTCTAAAGCCAGTTGTTCTCACCCCGTAGAGGTATCAGAGTTTGACATTTTGTTATTTATAGTAAGAGGTAACTGATTAATTGATTCAGTGGATTTTACACTATCTTGTACCATGAGTGTTGGATGAGATGGATTCCAATATCCCTTCTAGCTCTAAATCTGTGATCCCACAAGGCTAGCTGTGGAGTCAGGAAGACCTGAGTCTGAGTTTTGCCTTTGACTTGTACTGGCTCTATGATTAATCTCTTGTTGCCCCCAGTCATACCTTTTAAATGATTGATATCCTTTATTTTTATATTAACATCATTTATCAATATAACCTCCCTGCCTCCTCAGTTCAGCAAGCCATCCTTTGTAACAGAGAATAGAGAAAGGATAGGGTGGGGAAGCGGTTTAGCAAAACTAACTCTGACAGTTTATCCCAGGCACTTCGTGAAGACTTAAATTACTGATGAATTGAATTGCTGATCTGCATTGGTGGAGGGATTTTCCATCCTGGGAGGCCATTTGAGAAATGGATGACATCCTTGTTGTTATTATTGTTCTGTCATGTCCAACTCTCCATGATCTCATTTGGGTTTTCTTTGTAGAGACACTGCAGTGGTTTGCCATTTCCTTCTCCAGCTCATTTTACAGATGAAGAACTAAGGCAAATGGGGTAAAGTGACTTGCCCAGGATCATCTGGCTAGTAAGTGTCTGAAGATTTGAACTTAGGAAGATGAGTCTTCCTGATTCTAAGCCTAGTGCTCTATCCACTGTGCCACCAGTGTAGATATCTCTCTATGTCATTCAACTGGTGGGATTGAGTAGAAATGCTATATGTGCTCACTCTGGAAACTATTCATAATACCAATATTCTTCTCCCTTCTGTCAGAAAGGAACTCCTATTCAGGCCTTCCATCTTGGCACAGGGCAGACCGTATTTGCCCACATTGTCACTCAATTCTGCTTTGTTGGTTGGTGATCACACTGAGTACCACACGGCCATCTGTATGCCACACAAACTCTGTGCACGTTTCAATGCAATGTGACAGCAGGATTGTGTTTGGAAGAAGCCATTCTTGGGAGACCATAGGCATGTGATGTAAGCGCAAAGGGAAGAGTTTAAGGGAAATAGTGTCATTTGAAAAACCATTTATGGACCATATGAACAAACAGGTGTACTGATACGCTATTGGTAGAACTGCTATTAGTGCCAACACCTTGGAGCATAGCACAGTAATGTGCCATAAGTCATGAAACTGATTGGCCCTTTTAACCTGATGATTTTGCTACTGCAACCCTGTCCTAAAAACAATACAAAAGCGGGGAGGGGAAGTTCCCCATCTGTACAACAAGATCCACAGCTGTTCAGTTTGCAGTAACGAACAATTAGAAGCAACCAATTCAACCACTGAAGAATGCTGGATAAATCGTGTCATGTTAATGGAAAAGAGACAGCTTTGGTGTAATGAATAAAGAAATACTGGGCTTGTAGAGCAGATAGGACCAAATCCTGCCAACCTCTTTCAGCCTCAGGAAATACTCTGGGAGTGACTCACTCAGGACTTCACAGAAGAGGTTGGAATCAGCAACAACAGAAATAAGAGCTATGATTGATATAGTACCTACTTTGTGCCAGGCACTGAGCTATGCACTTTACAAATATCATCTCATTTGATACCTACGACAACCTTGGGTGGTAGAATGATACCCATTCTGCAGGTAAGGAAAGTGAGGCAGAGGTTAAATGACTTGCCACAGTCACACAGCTAGTGTCTGAAGCCAGATTTGAACTCAAGTCTTCCTGGCTCAATTCTAACACTTTTATCCACTGTATCATCTGGCTGGCCCCATTGACAAAAGGAGATCTTTGTGCTGATGAAATTACAGATTCTTCATATTTTAATGCAATGGGACATTCTGGTATTAAAAATGATAAAGATGAAACATGCAAGGTAGTATGGAAGGACCATCCTATGAGGATGTGAGCTCCTTGAGGAAGGAGACTGATTTACTTTTGTCTTTGCATTTCCAGTGATTATAGCTCAGTGTCTGAAAGTTAAGTGCTTAATAAATGCTCATAGATTGATAAACCCACACAAGGGAATGCAGAGTGAAATAAACAGAACTATAATTACACTACTATATATGTGTGCATGTGTTTACATAATACATGTACATTAGAACTGATGTATAGATAAAAAGATAGAGATAGATGATGGATGGATAGACAAAGAGATAGAAACAAAGAAACAGAAAGAGGGATAGATAGGTAGATGGATGGATGGATGGATGGATAGATTGATAGATCAATGGATCAATCAATCCATTGATATAGATAGATAGATAGATAGATAGATAGATAGATAGATAGATAGATAGATAATGTTGGGAAAGGAATTAGACTTGTGGTTTCATTTGCATAAGGGTTTACTCCCTCTAACTTCACAGACCAGTATCTTTTCCATCCCTAACCTCCACTCTCAAATATCTAATTGCCTCTTGTACATCTCAGATTGTATGTCCCATGGATATTTGAAATTCAACATGTCCAGAACTCACCTTGTTATCTTTTCCCCAAGCTCTCCCCACTTTCTAACTTTGCTATCACTATTCTTCCAAGGGTGTCACTATTTTCCCTGGCTCTCAAGCTCATAACCCACACATCATCCTTGATTTTTCATTTTCATCATCCCTCTCCAATCCAATAACTGCCAAGTTTTATTGATTTTATCTTTGTAATATCTCCTATATACATTCCCCTTTGCTCCTCTGACACTGCCAGCCCCTGGTGCAAGGCCCCATCACCTCACACCTGGACTACTGCTGGTTGGTCACTTTCTCTCAAGTCCCTTCCTCCGCTCAGCCGTCCAATCGATCTTCCCGAAGCATCATGTCACCCACCCCCATTCATTAAACTCCAGTGGTTTCCTATTCCTTCCAGGATCAGCTATAAAAATCATCTGTTTGTCTTTGAAAACCCTTCGTAGGCTGGTCCCTTCCTTCCTTTCCACTCTTCTTCTACTTTACTGCCTCCCACCTACGCTGCAACCCAGTGACATGGGGTTTCCTGCTGTTCTTCACAAAATCACTCCATCTCCCAGTAGGGTGGATTTTTCCTGGCTTTCTCCATTGCTCGGAGTGCTCTCCCTCCCCATCTCTGCCTCTTAGCTTCCCAGGCTGCTTCCGGATCTCACCTAAAGGTGCTCCTTTTCTAAGAAGTCTTTCTACATCCCCCTTGGTGGGGGGTAGGCTGGTGCCTCCCCTCTGAGCTTATCTTGGATCTATCTCCTGTACATCATCACCTCCATTAGACAGTGAGTTCCTTGAGGGCAGGGATTGTGTTTGTAATTCTTTGCATCTCCAGCTTGTAGCCCATTGCCTGGCACATAGTAGGCACTTAATAAATATTTGTTGACTTCTCTGTAACTTAAATTCTTAGAGTTGTTTAGGGCAGTGAGAGGATGAATGACTTCTCTGAGAATGCATAGGGAATATGAGTCTGAGGCAGGACTCAAACCGAGGTTTTCCAGATTTCCGGTCCAGTTCTCTGTTCACTCTGCAATTCTGTCTTCCTCTTACTCTGTCTCCTGCTCCCACTTTCTCTTCTCCCTCTCCTTCCTCCATCTTTCTCTTTCTCCATCCCAGCTACCTCCAAATCCTTGGGTAAAGTGAGATACAGTCATATTAAGGAAAAGAAAAAAAAGAAAAGGAAGAAGGAAAACAAACTAAAGGTGAAGGAACCATTGGCAGACCTGGAAGGGAACACAGCCAAAGCACATTCTGTGCTTTGTTGACAGTTTGTTCATTTCCTTGGTCTTGCCTTGTTAACTAGGGGTTTAGGGCAAGATTCTCTGTCTCTATCTCTTTCTGTCTCTCTATGTCTGTCTATCTGTCTCTCTCCTCAGCTATTTCTGTCTCTGTCTGCCTGTCTCTGTCTCTCTCCCCAGCTATCTGTCTCTGTTTTTGTCTCTGTCTCTATCTCTGTCTCTCTCATCTCTATCTCTCTGTCTCTATCTCCCCAGCTCTCTCTGTCTCTGTTTTCTCTTTCTGTCTCTACCAGCCTGGGTCTTTCCATCTTAGTCTTTGTCTCCTTTGAATCTGAAGCTCTGGTATCCTTCTTGGTGTGGAATGAGAATCCAGGTCCTTGTTCACCTGCGAACCTAAGTAAGAAGGAGGCATTGACTTGCATATGGCCGCGTAGTGGGCGTTCTCTATAGTTACTTGTGTAATTGTGATGTATTTATAGCCCCAAAGTGCTTCGCTGTTATTTCTGGATTGTTCACATTTTCTCACCCCCGTGTTTTCCCCTCAGAGGCAAGGTTCCTAACATTCTGTCCTTAATGGCCCAGAGCTTCTATGAGAGGGAGGCTACTTTATTTGGTTAGAGTCCTAGGTTATAGATGGACCCTCCTGATCAGAGTTCCAAGAGATCTTCAAGCCATAGAATTGTAAATTTAGATCTGGAAGGAATCCCAGAGGCCATTAAGACCAGCCTCCCTCATTTTACAGATGAGGGAACTGAGGCCCAGGAAAGATTAAATGATTTGCCCGAGTCACACAAGTAGTAAGTGAGAGAGTCAGGATTCGAACCAGGTCCTCTGACTCTGGAGGGATTGCATTTCCTGCTATATTCCAATTCAAAGTGTATGGTGTGTCGAAAGCAGGTCAGGAGGGTCAGCCAAGCACAGTCAGGATGAAGTATTTAAAAGCCGTGGTTTCTACCCAAGTCAAGAGTATGTATAGGGGGCAAGCCGAGTGGGTTTAATGGGAAGTATCTGGAATAGAGGCAGGGAGGGGGGAGGATGCTTTTTAAACAAATGCATCCTCCCTGGGGGGAGACTTGGCAGAGAGAGAATTTGTTTTGCACCAATGCCCACAGCTGCAGCCAGCAGGGTCTTATTGCTTTTATTTGGTGCTTCGAAGATATTTTGATTTTCCTTAAATTGTTTAATTCAAATTTCTTTTTTTTGGGGGGGGTCCAATCCCATTCCTACCCCAGCTTTTAATCCTACAATCCTCTTCCCATCCAGGCAGAAATCGCCAGACCACAAGAAAGTATCTAATACTGTATCCCCCTTTTCCTAATGCAGCTTGGAAGATGAATCTGGTTGCTTCAGGCTATTAAGGATCTCTCCCCCTTCCTCTCCCTCTCATCCCCACTAGCTAATCTCTGATAGAATTTGCCATTTGCTCATCAGAAAACAATTCCAGTTTCTGGGGCTTGTTATGAAAAAAGACTTCTCCTGCTTCTGTCCCCAGCGGGAGAGATTCAACTCTCCTTGACTTGTGTATGCGTAATAAATATGATCTGGAAAAAGACAGATGAAAGAGAGGGGGCTGGGGAGTGGGGGCAGGGCTGAGTGATGGGGGCTGAGTGAATCCACATTCCCAGCACACACACACACTCACAAATACCCTTTTAGGACAATGTGTTAGTTATTAGTGAGACATTTCCTTGTCGTTCCCTCTGAAATGCATAAATGCCCCAAAGAGATGTGATATTAGGTAGACAAAGGCAGGAATCTGGGGCTTCTGGTGGGGTGTGTGTGGGGAGGGGGGAGAGGAGGCACACGTTGTCTTTGTTCAGCAGTTGTGGCCTTTGTGAGGCTGAAACATCAGAGGATCAGTACTGGGTGGGTCAATCTGGTGACCCCTTCCCCCTCCATTCTTTGTAGAGGTGGATGACTGTGGGCATGCAACGCTGTCTAAGTCTGACTCAATTCATGTGTTAGTTTTACTGACCTGCCTTCTCCTCCCCCTTTATTCTTTGTTAGAAGGGATTCTTCTCTGGGTTGGGGAGTGTTGAAAGAGATATATTGAGAAACGAAGGTGATACAAAAATAAAAGATATTATTATATTTTTAAAAGAATGATGCCATTAGTATTTCAGTGGATCCATTGTCTTTTTGGTCAATAAAGATCCCAATCGTTTATCCAGTAAGCTTGGTACATTGGGGTAAGGGGTGGGGAGTTGTTAATCTGTCTATCTATCCATCTATCTATCCATCCATCTATCTATCTATCTATCTATCTATCTATCTATCTATCTATCTATCTATCTATCTATCTATCTATCCATCCATCTATCCATCCATCTATCTATCTATCTATCTATCTATCTATCTATCTATCTATCTACCTAAGGCAAATGATTTTCAACCCCGGGTCACACAGCTAGTATGTATTGGGACCTGAACCCACATTTTCCTGATTTTGAGACCCTCTCTCTCCCCTACAACCTCTCAACCCCATAATTATTTATTGAATAATCAACAGTGCTTTACTTTTCTGTTGCATCTTGTTCACAAAAGCATCTTGTCTTCACCATCTTATGGTTTCCTGACTACAAACCTGTGAGATCAGTGCAAATAGTCATTTTACTGATAAAGAATCTGAGGCTAGGAGAGATGGAGAGACCTGTAGGACCGCACAGCTAGGAAATGGAAGAGCTGGGACTCAAACTAATGTCTCCCGACTCTAAATCAAGGCCTAAGGATGATAGGATTTGCCCATAATCCCAGAGCTAAGGGATAGAGCTGGTTCTACAACTGAGGGCCGCTGATTCCAAGCCCACTGCTCTTTCTTCTCTGTTTTGTACCCAATATTTTTCTGGGCATTAGGGGAAGCAACATTAAGTGTAAGACGCAAGTGTAATATCTCAAGGAGTTTGTAATCTAGTGGATGAGATAAGTCACACACAGATGAAAGCATCAAACAACAGTAGAGGCTGTTTGATCTTGGGATAGTCACAACCTCTCTAGACCTCAGTTTACACCTCTGTCAAATGGGGTTGGATTTGATCATCTCTAAGGTCCTTTCCATCTCTAATATTCTATCATCCTAAGTGCTGGAGGTGGGGAGAGATGGACACAGACAGAGACAGAGAGAAAAGGGAAGACACTGAAGTCAGCCAACAAGTATTTATTCATGCTTTCTACGTTCCAAGTAGGATAGCTAGGTGATGCCACAGTGCATAGAGCACCGGGTCTGGAGTCAAGAAGACTCATCTGCACCAGTTCAAATCCTGCCTTGGACACTTTCTAGCTGTGTGACCCTGGCCAACTCACTTAACCCTGCTTGCCTCAGTTTCCTCATCTGTAAAATGAGCTAGAGAAGGAAATGGCAAACTACTCCAATATCTTTGCAAAGAAAACCCCAAACTGGGGTCATTAAGAGTCAGACATGATTGAAATAACTCAACAGCAACAACAGCAAATGTTCCAGGTACTGAGCTAAGTGTTGGGAATACAAAGAAGGGCAAAAGAGTGGTCCCCAACCTCAAGGAGCTCACAGTCTAATGGGGGTAGATAACATGCAAACAAAGATGTACATACAAGCTATATACAGAGTAGATGGAAGATAACTCCAGAGCAGCTGGGGGAGAAGCAGGGAAGGTCTTCTGGAGAAGGTGGGATTTGAGAGAAGCCAGGAGGCTGAGGTGAGGAAGGAGGGCATCCCAGGCATGAGAAAAAGCCAGTGCCTTAGAATAACCAGGGAAGCTTCTTTGAGAAGGATTTAGGCATCCCCTTGGTTCTTGAAGGATACGTAGGATTGGGAAGTGGGTTGGGGGAACCAATAACACGAATTAACTTCCTTCTCAGGTTGGGTTCCTTTGTCCACCATACCGCGGCTATTCTTATGCAGGGGTAGCAGCAAGAATTCGCATGTCTATAGGTTTTGAGATTGACAAAGAGCTCCATATACATGACTTCATAGCAAGAGACAGAGACCAGGGTGGGGGTCTTGCCAGCACTTACCACTAATTCCAATAGGTGGAGACTCTGTCCAGGCCAACTATCAATCGAGTACTTCATACCATATAAGTCCAAGATCCCGAATCAGAGATTTAAAACTGGAAGCAATCAATGTTAGAGTTGTCAAGTCCAACCCTTCATTTTACAGATGAGGAAGACAAGCCCAGAAACACAAAGTCCTCAAAGTTATACTGGTAGTCAAATGGCAGAGCTGGAATTTGAACCCAGATCCATATATGCCATCAGCACTTCATTGACAACAGAAGTACTTTCTCCAGAAGGAGGCGGGTAGTGCAGGTGTTAGTGTCCCATTGGGGGTGGGAATCAGAGAGCTAAGTTTCAGAGTGGTGAAATATTGCCCATAGTCACATAGCCAGCAAGGGTCAGAGCCGGGAATGTATCTTGCTGTCCTGACAAAGGCAACTTGGATCTAAGTCCGGGTAGGAAAATCGACATTATCTTCAATCCAGAGCTGGAAGAGCCCCCAAGGGCCCTCTAGTCTAACTTTCTTATCTTGCAGATGAGAAAACTGAGGTTTAAAATGGAGGACCACGGACTCATATAGCTGGAAAGGACCTCAGAGGCCTCTTCATTTGAGAAGATGGGCAACTGAGCCCCAGGCAAGTGAAGTAACTTTGAGTGTAATGGACCTAGAGCTGGAAAGCACCTCAGAGACCATCTAGTCCATTCTCTTCATTTCACAGATGAGAAAACTGAGGCTCATGGCTGGGATGGGTGGGGGAGGAGGCGGCTGCAGAAGGAAATGTCAAACCACTCCAGGATCTTCACCAAGAAAACACCAAATGGGGTCATGAAGAGTCAGACATGACTGAACAACCACAAAAACAACAAAGGTAATAAGGGATAGAGCTGGGATTTGAAAGTGCCATATTCCTCACATTTATCAATATTCATTTATCCTGTTATTCCACATATATCACTATTTCTGCTATGCCAAGCTGCCTGTCAAGATGAATACAGGGAGAAGTTATTTATTTTGAAGCTTGGGAGATGTGTGTGTGTTGGGGGCGGGTGTGGGGGAGTGGGTGGGAGGGGAGGTGTCAGGGCAAGGAGTGGGCGAATATCTCAATTCAAATTTTCCAGGACTATGGAAAATAGTGTCATGGGGCTCCCCCTGCTGGACCCAAAACGAAACAAGCCCCCTGCCTGAGGAAAGCCTAGAAGAGACCATTTTGGAAGGGCAAGGTGGAAGGTGCCAGGTGAAAGGCTGTATCAAACCTTTGGTATCTCTTCCAAAGAGCAGATGGTGAGTTCGGAAGGATTTGCATCCAAGGTTTCTGGCCAACTGAGAAGTCTCTTTGGGAGGCCTACATGATCACAGGAAGAAGACAAGAGTATGAAATCCCCAGATTAAGTCAGTAGCCTAGCTAACTCCTCTCATCTGTAACTGATTCCACCACCCACCCATTATGTCATCCTGATCAAGTCACTGTGCTTCTCTCTGCCTCAGTTTCCTTTCTGAACCTTTTGTGAAGAATCGCCAGTAAGAATCATCCTATAACAAGCCAATTTCTGAACTCTTTTTTTTTTAAGAGAAAGAAATAGAAAAAGAAATAGGGCAGCTAGGTGTTTCAGTGCATAAAGTAAAATCAGAAAGACCTGAGTTCAAATCTGATCTGGCCTCAAACACTTACTAGTTATGTGACCCTGGGCAAGTCAGTTAAACCTATTTGCCTCAGTTTCCTCATCTGTAAAATGACATGGAGAAGGAAGGGGCAAACCGCTTCAGTGTCTTTGCCAAGAAAAGCCCCAATGGGGTCATGAAGAGTCAGACATGACTGAAATGAGTGAGCAACAACAAAAGAAATATGATCTGTTGCTCTTCTAATTTTTTATGCCATGATCTTCAATATTCAGTTCATGTGCGTATTCGAGATTTATTGTGGAAGATAGTGGAGGATGTTCAACTAAACCTCTAATTTTCTCAGCAGTTCTTATCAAATAGAGAGGTTTTTTCCAAGCAATTTATGTTTTGGGGTTTATCAAACCCTGGGTTATTGAGATCAGCTATTTCTGAATCTTTCTTGTCTGCCCTGTTCGTTGGGCTGCTTTTCCATTTCTTATTCCATACAAAACAGTTTTGATGATTGCTGATTTCTAATGTAGTTTGAGGTCTGGAACTGCTATTTCCCCTTCATTCCTACCTTTTTTCATTATTCCATTTGATGTTCTAGATCCTTTATTCCTCCAAACGAATTTTTAAAATTTATTTTGTCTAGCTTTGTAAAGTATTTCTTTGATAGCTTGATTGGTGTAGCACTATGTCTATATGTTAACTTCAGTAGTATTTTCATTTTTAGTGTACTGGCCCAGCCCAGCACCATGCAGGCTATTTGAGTTGTTCTCTCTCCTTTAAGGATTTTTTTCTAGTCTTATCTGTAAAGGGATTGAGCATGCTTTGATAGATTGCCCCCCAGATATTTTACGCATTTATGATTAATTTTGAATTGGCCTTATCATCTCCTGGGTTTTGTTATTATGATATAGAAAAACTGATTTGTGTGTGTGTGTGTGTGTGTGTGTGTGCGTATGTGTGTGTGTGTGCGCATGTGTGTATGTGTATGTGTGTGTGTGTGGCTAAACTTTGTAATCATCAACATTACTTTAGTTATTATCTCAGGTTCTTTGTTTCCTTTTCCTTCCTTCCTTCTTTCTTTCCTTCCTTCCTTCCTTCCTTCCTTCCTTCCTTCCTTCCTTCCTTCCTTCCTTCCTTCCTTCCTTCTTTCCTTCCTTCCTTCCTCTCCCTTCCTTCCTTTTTCCTTTCTCTTTTCTTTCCTTCCTTTCTTTTTTCTTCCTTTCTTCCCTTTCTCTCTTCCTTTCTTCCTTTTTTCTTTCTATTTTCCATCCACCCAACCACCCTTCTTTCCTTCCTTTCTTCCTTCCTTTCTTTCTTTCACCATCCCGCAGGATATAATTTGAGGATTAAAAAGGAGGGGGGGGTAACACCCCTAAACTAATCTTTTAAAGACACTACTAATTGTAAATGCCAAATCAAAAGTTAGGCACATTCATTCTACTCTGGCTTTTCATTTCATCCCATCAGCTAATTAAAAGCCACAATTTAGACAATAATGACCTAACTGTCTGGATTTTGAAATCAAACACAAACCCAACACTAAAACATTGGATGGGATAAAAGCTAATGGATCCAGGAGCAGTGCAGGCTCCTGCTGGGTCTGGCCTGGCCTCCTTCCAGGGACAGCCCCGCCATATTTGATTAGCGGCACTCATTCTCCAAGCAGTTTGGAGCAAACTCACTACAGGGGCGATAAGTGAGCAATTTATGAAGCTAAGTGGTTTTTTGGATCTGCTCCCACCGCTGATGGAGCAGGATTTAATATTTATTCCATGTCCCCCCACCACCATTACCACACCATACCCTTGCTCATTGTCACTGGTCAATCCTTTCTTCTCCCAGACCCTGCTCTTGGTTCATGGAAAAGTCACTTCTGAAGTAACCAGCAAAAAGACAACACAAAATGAAAAACATCAGAGAAGAAACCAAGGAGAAGAATGCCCAGAGATCCATCTGCTTAAATGGCTAATGAAATAATGAACAATAGAAACAAGACAGCTTTCTATCTGTCCCCTTCCCCCTCCCTCAGGAATTGGGGCATCTGTGCCAGGCTAAAAATAGTCTGTCACTCAAGAACCAGCCATGTAGAGCACACAATGCTCAGATGCCTTAATCTTGCCACCTTTCATGTCCTAGCCTTCTTCTTTTTCATACTTGCCAGAAGGCTAGTAACTGTTCTTCTAGTGTTCTATTGGGTAGAAGTATTGGGGGAATGAATCACATCTTATTTTAATGTGCTTCTCCTTCAGCACTTAGGACAGGGCTTTTTATGCCACTGGCCCTTGATAAATGTTTGCTTATGACAGATTAGTAATGGACTGTTTATAGAAGCTAAGGATTTATGGGGAGAGATGTGTCACATTCAGATGCTAATAGTATAGTATGGTGTAGCGGAGTGATGGATAGGTAATCAGAGGACCTGTATTCAAATCCCCACCTCTGGCACTACCTACTTAACTTCACCTTGGCTGAATTACTTCATCTCTCTGGGGTTCTGTTTTCTCCTCTCTATGATAAGAGAATTGGACTAAGTAACCTCAAAGACTCTCCCTTACAGCTTTTAATGTCGAGGATCACAGGCTTCAAGTTAAAAGGGCCCTTAGAGACCATTTAATCCAAATTCCCACATTTTACAGATGAGGAAACTGCACCCCAGGGAGATGAAGTGATTTGTCCAAGGTCATGTGGGTATTAGTAGAACCAAGATCTGAACCCAGTCCTTTTGATTAGAAAGCCAGTGTTCTTTTCACTGTGTCATGATGCTACTTGGAAAGAGGCTTAGATATCACCTGGTCTGCTATAACTCCTAAAATTAAGACCAAGAAAGATGAAGTGACTTACCTAAATAATTGTCAGAGCTGGTATTTGAACACAAGACTTCTGACTCCAAATCTGCATTCTTTCCACTAAACCACACTTTCTTATTGACTTTCTTACATCTCTAAGATTTCCGCTTGTATCATCAGCCCTCTCCTTTTCTCCCTCTCAGAGAGTCATCCCTTAAAAATGATCAAATGAGGTAACACATCTAATCTATAAATCTTAAGGTTGGTATGTAAATGCTAGCTATTATTTTTAATAGGATATTAAGAAAGGAAACAAAGAAATGAAATTTTCAGCAGTTATTATTATTAACATGATTTTTAAAATAGAAAACGAAGAGAAAATTTCAGCCAAACCAATCAACACATTGACAAAAATTTTGACAATGTATGCAGTGTTCCACACTGATGGACCCATAACCTCTGCAAAGTAACCACCCTGCCTTTGAAGGGAAGATCAAGGCCTCCCCTAAAAGCATCCCTGGGGGATTTTTGGAGAGAGACCTGGACTGTGTGCTAGGAATGAGGTCAGCAACATTTTGGAGGTGGCACAGCCAGTTTTCAATCATTTGCTACCTCTCTAGCAGATGGGATAAGGGGACTGACTGCACACAAGTCACACCCTTTGCATCAGCCTCCCCCCCCCCACCAACCCCAGAAGCTCTACAGCATGAAGCCATTCAGCTGAAGAGGTATGGCCAGCCTCAGCAGGCCACTGGTGATATTAGTGGGCTTTCCCCAGCTAAACTTGTGTGCTTTCTGTGCCAAGGTAGGATGAAAAGTGACTTAGAAGTACCTCTCCTCACAGGGGTACTCTTTAAAGCAACCACCTAGAAGTCCTTCGGGGGGAGATCTTTAGAAGGCTCATTGTGCATACACCAGCAGAGACACTGACAGATGATTTTGTAGGCTTACTAAGAGTCAGGAGGCTTAAATTCTTTTATTAGCTCCACCACCACTAAACTAGGAACAAATGATTCCCATTTTTGTAGATTCTAGTCTCTGACTACAGTTCATCAATTGTACGATCTTAGGCTAGTTCCAGGATTCCAGAATTTCAGAGGGAATGGAGGGCTCAGAGTGACTCAGAGGCCATTTGGAGAAACAGAAAAACAGAAGAGCTTACAAAAGACTTTTCCCATTCTACCCCCACCCTTTGTGAGGTACAGAGTACAAGTGTTAATATCCATTTAAGAGGTGAAGAAACTGAGGGTTAAAGGGGGCCATCACTTGGTAAAGTCCACATGGGTAGATTTTTGACTCTTAAGTCCAGTATTCTTTCCTCTACAGCATGTTGCTGTAACTACTTGGCAATTCAGTACCAAAACATCTGTAGAATGAGAGGGTTGGATGTACATAAGATATAGATAGGAACTCAGACTTTTAGAATGGCAAGGGGATTTAAGCTGTATGCTTCGGATTCCACAGTTATCCTGTTCCTTTTTTCTAAAGTCCTTTCAAATATATTATCTCAAAGGATACTCACCACCCCTGCCTCCACTGAATAAGGCAGCACAAGTTTTATCATCTTCGTTCGACAGATGAAGAAATGAAGGCACAAAGAAATTAAGTGACAGATGTTGTTGATTTCACATTGCAGAAAACTTGAAGTTAGGAGGGATAGTTAAGACATCACATGACAGAGTCAGACCCCCCAAAAGTTCTGGACAGGCTGCAATCACAGAATTCTACATCTGGAAGGTAACTCAAAGGGCATTTGGTCCAACCTGTGCCAAAAAAGGAATCCCTACTATAAACTAGTAATCGTCCAGCATGGCTCAGTGGAAAGAATATTGGCTGTGTGGGGATAGGGATCCATGCCTCTTCTCTGACACTGCTACTTTCAACAAGTCACTTTATCTCTCTGGGCCTCAGTTTCCTCATCTGTAAAACTGAGGCCATTGGACTTGATGATCTCTGAGTTCCTTTAGATCTAATCTCTGATCTTCAGATTGAAAACCTTCAGTGAAGAGGAACCTGTTGCCTTCAGAGGCAGCTCAAACCCTTTGGAACAGCAGCCATTGTTTTTTTCAACATCAAACCAAAATCTGCTTCTTGCAACTTCTTTTTTTCCCATTTATTTATTTATTTATGTATGTATGTATGTATGTATGTATGTATTTATTCGTTCATTCATTCATTCATTCATTCATTCATTCATTCATTTAATATTGTTAAGTTTCAGCATTGATTTTCACAAGAGTTTGAATTACAAATTTTCTCCCCATTTCTACCCTCCCTCCCACTCCAAGATGGCATATATTCTGGTTGCTCCATTCCCCTGTCTGCCCTCCCTTCTGTCACCTCACTCCCCCCATCCCCTTTTCCCTTACTTTTTTGTAGGGCAAGATAGATTTCTATGCCCCATTGCCTGCGTATCTTATTTCCTAGTTGCATGCAAAAACTTTTTTTTTGAACATCTGTTTTTTAAAACTTTGAGTTCTAAATTCTCTCCCCTCTTCCCTCCCCACCCACTCTCCCTAAGAAGACAAGCAATTCTATATAGGTCACATGCGTATCATTATGTAAAACCCTCCCACAATACTCATGTTGTAAGAGACTATTTTGCTCCTTCTTATCCTATCCCCCTTTATTCAGTTTTCTCCCTGGACCCTGTCTCTTTTGGAAAGTGTTTACTTTTGATTACCTCCTCCCCCGTCTGCACTCCCTTCTATCTTCCCCCCTTTTTTATCTCCTTCCTCCTTCTTTCCTGTGGGATAAGATACCCAATTGAGTGTGTATGTTATTCCCTCCTCAGGTCAAATCCAATGAAAGTAAGATTCACTCATTCCCCCTCACCTGCCCCTCTTCCCTTCCTACAGAACTGCTTTTTCTTGCCACTTTTATGTGAGATAATTTACCCCATTCTATCTCTCCCTTTCTCCCTCTCTCAATATGTTCCTCTCTCATCCCTTAATTTGATTTTTTTTTGGATATCATTCCTTCATATTCAACTCACCCTGTGCCCTGTCTATATATACATATATTCCCTTCAGCTACCCTAATACTGAGGTCTCATGAATTGTACACATCATCTTTCCATGTAGGAATGTAAACAAAACAGTTCAACTTTAGTAAGCCCATTATGATTTCTCTTTCTTGTTTACCTTTTCATGCTTCTCTTGATTCTTATATTTGAAAGTCAAATCTTTTATTCAGCTCTGGTCTTTTCACTGAGAAAGCTTGAAAGTCCTCTATTTTATTGAAAATCCATATTCT
>CM053627.1:30491201-30577432 GCA_028646595.1 Phalanger gymnotis
TTGTCTTCCATTTTTTCATTTCTTTGGTTCTGTTTTGTAATATCTTGATTTCTCATCAAGTCACTAGCTTCCATTTGCTGCAATCTGATTTTTAAGGTAGTATTTTCTTCAGTGGTCTTTTGGACCTCCTTTTCTATTTGGCTAATTCTGCCTTTCAAGGCGTTCTTCTCCTCGTTGGCTTTTTGGAGCTCTTTTGTCATTTGAGTTAGTCTATTTTTTAAGGTGTTATTTTCTTCAGTATTTTTGGGGGTCTCCTTTAGCCAGTAATTGACTTGTTTTTCATGGTTTTCTCACATCACTCTCATCTCTTCCCAATTTTTCCTCTACTTCTCTAACTTGCTTTTCCAAATCCTTTTTGAGCTCTTCCATGGCCTGAGACCAGTTCATGTTTTTCTTGGAGGCTTTTGATGTAGGCTCTTTGACTTTGTTGATGTCTTCTAGCTGTATGTTTTGGTCTTCTTTGTCACCAAAGAAAGATTCCAAAGTCTGATTCTGAATCTGAGTCTGTTTTCACTTCCTTGCAATGTTCCCAGCCAACTTACTTGACCCCCGAGCTTTTTGTCAGGATATGACTGCTTCTAGAGTATAGAGTACTTTGTCCCAAGCTTGAGGGGCTGTGCTGTTGTTTTCGGAGCTTTTTCTACACAGCAAGCTCTGCTACACCAGTGCTATTCCTCCCCCAAGAACTACCAACCTAGACAGGACTCAGATCTAAACTGGCTCTGCACTCCTGCTCAGATACACCACTTAATTCCTCCCACCAGATGGGCCTGGGGCCAGAAGCAACTGCAGCTGTAGTTCTGTAGCTGCACCACCTCCGCTTCCCCTGGGGCAGAGGCTGAACTGTGAACTCCTTTCACTTTGTTCCCTGCAGTTTTCCCACTAAACTTCTCTGTTGTCTTTGGTGTTTGTGGGTTGAGAAGTCTTGTAACTACCACAGCTCACTGATTCACGGTGCTAGGGCCTGTTCTGCCCAGCTTCCAGTCTGGTTGGTCCAGGCGCAGTTCTGCTCCAAGCTCCATGCGAAAGACTTTACCCAGTGAGTATCCAGGCTATCCTGGGCTGGAGCCCTGCTTCCCTCTGCTATTTCGTGGGTTCCGCAGTTCTAGAATTTGTTCAGAGCCATTTTTTAACAGGTGCTTGGAGGGCCTGGGTTGGGGGGAGCTCACGCAAGTCCCTGCTTTCCCCTCTTACAACTTCTTTCATGGTCATTGGCTCTGCCCTGCCCTCTGAGGCCAATTCAAACATGTCTAATCAGTTCCTATATGACATCCATTCGCAACAGTTATCAGGTCCCCCCATGAATCTTCTCCTCTCTGGACTAGACATTTCTCAATTACTTCAACCAGTTCTAATATGGCATTGACTCAGGGCCCTTCATCACCTGGGTTGCCTTTCTCTGGATCCACTCCAGCTTATCTGAATCTTTCCTAAACTGGAGTACTCAGAAATGAACACACACACACACACACACACACACACACACACACACACACACAAACACACACACACGAAGAAATGAGCATAGTACCCCAGATATGGCCTGACCAGGATAGAGTAAAGTGTGGCTATGACTCCTTTATTCCTTGGAGTTATGCTTCTCATTATAGAAAACTGGATTGAATCTAATAAGAAATTCAATCAATTAGTCAAAAAGCATTTGTGGAAGATTCTGTGCCATGTGTTGCTTTCTCTCTACATACCCATGACACAGTCAAGTCGTCCACTTCATATCTCTTACCCTCACCACACGAATCCATCTTCTCTTCCTATCATGCATTTCCTTGATGGCATCTTTTACTGGTGTTCTCTTTCCAAGTTCCTCATTGGTTAGCTCTTCCAGCCAGTTCACACCCATTACATGCCTTTCCATTGCCCTTTGTATGATACTCATTTTCAATTTTTTTTAAAGAGGCAATCAGGGTTAAGTGACTCGTCCAGTGTCACACAACTTGTAAGTGTCAAGTATCTGGATTTGAACTCAGGTCCTCCTAGCTTCAGGGCTCATGTTCTTTCCACTGCACCACCTACCTGCCCCTCATTTTCCATTCTTCAGAAGTACCATGTTGGGAAGCCATGCCACACTGGTAGAACACCAGCATTAAAAATATTTGTTTCTGGGAGAAGCTTAGAGTCTACTAAGAGAGTTTTTACAATTTCCTGAATGCATTCTCCCTGACTCTTCTGTTTAATCTGGGCACAAATTCACTGCCATCTGTACTGATATGCAGACTGATGGACAGTCTCTATAGATTGTTTACTCACCTATACCATTATCTGGGCAATAGACGTTCTTCATCCATTTGGTTTTTCCTGATTGGATAGTCAGGCCAGATTGTTTTGAGTGGTTAAGTATCTTTTCCAGGAGGTTCTTCAATGTTCCAGGGCTTGCTGCAACCAGCACAATGTCATTTGCAAACAGAAGCATTAGGAAGATGTTACTATCCATAAAGAATTGTCATAGAATGCTTTCAGAGCTTGAAAGGACTTTAGAGGCAGCTAACTATAGTGGGGAAAGTGTCAGATTAGGAATTATCATTGTCATTTTAAAAATATTTTTTCAATTATGTGTAAAAACAATTTTAAACATTTAAAAATAACTTTTGAGTTTCAAATTCTCTCTCTCCTTCCTTCCCCTCCCCCCTCATTGAGAAGGCAAGCAGTTTGATAAAGGTTATACGCATCATTGCCATTTTTACTGGCAGTTAGGATCTTGGTTGAGTAAGCCACTTCACTTCTGTTTCTGCATCTGTAAAATGGGGGTAATAATTCTTGAAGCTACCTACTTCATTGTGGTTGTTGTGAGAAACCAGTGGTATAGTGTACACATGAGCTTTGTAAATAATAAATCTCTCTATACCGATGAGCTAGATTGTTACTATTATCTGCAGCTTTAAGCAGCTGTGGGTTGATATGTGTTTGCTTTGATGCTGGAGATGTGGAAGAATAACTTGGCAGGGCTGAGGCTATTAATGCATTTTTTCACTTTCATGTTGAAACTGTAGTCATTAGTCATAGGGCATTGTGAAGAAACTACATCCAACTCTTGCTTTTTCTTCATTGATTTATGTATACTTATGTATATAGGATATCCTCTGCATATCCTAGGGGAAGTGGGGAATAGGTTCTCAAGCTTCCTGCAAATATCCCAATCTTGAGTGCCCATCCCTCATCTGGCTTGAGGCTGTCAGCTTTCTCCCAAAGGTCACCCTCCCATCTACCCTGCTGACTCAGCCATTCTTCTTGAGATGTAAAACTAGACAGTACTGTGGGGGAACATTCTGATAGAGAGGTGCAGAAACAAGAGATGGGTCTGTTATCACAAGATGAGAAGGACCAGAAGCAAGACTCACATTGGAGATTCTGAAGTACAGTTCAGCAATGATAGCAACTTCTATATTCAAAAAAGATGTGATAGACAAGCCCAAGGAGGCAAGCATCCAAGAATACACAAATCCATAGTGGTTTGACCGCATGCAAAAATGTTATTTCTAATTTGATTCTCCCAACCATGCAGATGCTACTTTGAGCCCTAAGCTGGGGCTAATTCCTCGCCATTCTCCCCAACCCCACCTTGAAATTCCCCTGCAAATTGATCTTTCCATTAATTTCAGCTGTGGACAGCTTCCAGTTCTGAGTATTTCCCCAAATCGGTGGACATTATGACCCATTCCAACTCTGACATTCTGTGGTCCTGAGATTCTATGAATAACTTGAACCCATGAGTCAGGAAGATTTCTTGGCCTACATTGTTTTTAATTTTATCTTATTTTAGTTGAGATCTTTTGTTCTTCCCATGACAGTCATTTCTGAATATATTCCTCCCTCTCCTTTACTCAACAAACTATCTACAGCAAAATAAATAAAAACAGTTGCCCCCAAAATAATCACAATATTGATTGTGTCTGAAAGTATACATGACATCCCACATCCACAGTCTGTCTCTCACTTCTGCAAAGAAGGGTGGTGGGGTACATCTTCTCATCTCTTCTCCAGGGACAAGCTTGATATAGATTTGAAGGAGTATTAGGTTTTTTTTTATTCTTGATGTTTACATTACTGTAGCCATTTTATACATTGTTTCCTGGTTCTACTCTCTTCTCTCTACCTCAGTTTAGAAATCTTCCTACAATTCCTCATGATCTTTGTTTCTTATGGCAGAGGACTATTCCTTTATCTTTTCCCCTCAAATCAACCCCTCCTATGAACTTCTCTATTACTGTCTAGAGAACCACTATACTTTTAGTAAACTAGGTTCATAGTGACTTTGGTGTCTGACCACTTGCTCAAAAGCTCCACTGATTCCCAATTACCTCTAGTACAATTGTAAGCATTTTGCATTTTTGCATAGAGACATCTTCACTCCAAATGTTCATGGGTCTTATTTGTGCCCAGTCTGTGGTAGAGCATTCTGAGCTTGTACTGGTCTGACTGGCCACAGCTGGACATACTGTACCTTGATGTGAACATCATGCTGTCATTTTGGTCCTCTTCAAGAATGGAGGACAACAACCAACCAACCAACCAACCAAAGCACTTCATAACCTGATTCTAACCTGCTTTACCAGCTTTGTTACATACATAGACTCTATGGGATAGTTAATCAGGTCCTATTATTTTCTCAAGCATAGCACCCTATTCATCCCCTCTTGGAATACACTCCTTACTCATCAAGGCTCGACTACGTGTCCATTTCTGCAGGAGGCCTTCCTGGTTTCCCCATTTGCTTGTGTCCTCCCATGGAAATCAATTTCTACCTTACATCCACCTTGCATCTGCTGCCCTGCCTGGTCTCAACTCTATGGAACAAGATGCCTCTATGATTTCTCTTCCCCATCCCCATTTCCTGCTTCCTTTTGTGCATTGTCTCTCCCTTGGATTGTAAACTCATTGAGGGCAGGGGCTGTCTTTCTTTTTATGAGCTGTATCCCCAGTGTCTGGTGCATTGTAGGCACTTAATAAATATTTATTCAATTGGATTGTATGCATTTCAATACACACACACACACGCACACATATATGTACACATGTAAGGCCAGGAGTGGGGTTACAATTGACTTAATCAATCAAAATGACTAATAAAATACTCTAGTTCTAGGTGGTGCAGTAGGTAGCACACCAAGTCTGGTGTCAGGAAGATCTGAGTTCCAACACTTACTATCTATGTGACCTTGGGTAAGTCACTTCATCTCTTTGCCTCAGTTTCCTCAGCTATAAAATGGGGATAATAATAGTCCCCACCTCCCAGGCCTGTTGTGATGATCAAAGGAGATATTTGTGAAGCACTTAGCACAGTACCTAGCACATCTTATAAATGCTAGTTATTATTATCGTTATTATTATGTGAGAACATCTCTATTGAGCCAATCAATCAGTCATCATATAACCCCACTTAGAGCAGGTACCTTCGTCAGGTGGCGGCACTCACACTGAATCATTCAACTGAGGGCATTGACCTAGGTTTGTGAGGTCCTTGAAGGCATTGGATGAAATTGAGTCGTACTTGACAGGCATGCTGATGCTAGCTGAGGTTTAGTCATGGCCTGTGAGTCTTCTATAAAATAGCAAACCAGGGTGGAACCCAAGCCTTTCAGGCAGCTTAGAGGGGATAGAAGTCACCCAAGCCCCTGACAGGAAACTACTGGGGGTGGGAGGGGTGTGAATGGGAGGTAAGCCTTTGTCTTCTTCCCTCACCACTTCCCTTGACCACAGGAGGACCTCAGGAACTTTGGGGGCTCAGATTTGTTCTTCTTCCCCTCTCTTCCCCTCCTCCCCTCCTTTCCTCTCCTCCCTCCTTCCCTCTCCCTCCTTCCTCTTTCCTCCTTTTCCCTCCCTCCTTCCCTTTCTCTCCCTCCTTCCCTTCCTCTCCCTCCTTTTTTCCTCCTTAGAAATAAAAGGATTGGTATAGGGAGAGTTCTATAGTCTGGCCAAATTGTCCTTTCTATTTCTCAGCTCCGCCTTTACATAGGCTGTTCCCTATTCCTGGAATGCTTTCCCTCCTCAATTTTGCCTCTTTGAAATTCCTGGCTTTTTTCAAAGCCCAGCACAAACAAGCACCACCTCCTACAGGAAGCCATTCCTGATGCCTCCAGCTACTAGTGCCTCCTCTTCAAAATTGCCTTATATTGCTAGTTCTTTGTGGTCAGAGGCTGTTCTTTTTGCCTTTGGCTCCCCAGTGCCCAGAACACAGTAGGAACTTAAGCACAACAAGAACTGTAGGTACTTGTTGAATTTACAGATGAGAACACCAGAGCCTGGGGTTTAAATGATTTGCCCCAAAGGAAGCAAAAGGCAGAGGTAGGATCTGAATGCAGATCTCCTGACCCTCAATCTAGTTAGGGCTATTTTTGCTGTCCACACACCTCCTACCCAACAGAGCTGGGGTCAAGGAAGAAGAGTGGGATGTGACGATCAGGACCACATGGAAACCAGGTCCAGTGCTAAGATCAAGTGAACCAGCCTGAAACAGATGCTCACTAAAGCAAATGGTCTCACTTAAATATGTGAATGGAAGGAAAACTCTCGAGGGGAAAAATAAAGAAGAAACTCAGGGTGATGGAGGAAGGGGCTGAACGCTGTCTAGGAAGATTTCCTAAAAGAATTGAAAATGAAGGTGACAAGTCCTGGAGAACAGGAGGTTTTATGGAGGGCTTACTGGAGGAATTCTTGTGTTTAACTTTCTTTTTTTTGGAGGGGGGAAGGCAGGGCAATTGTGGTTAAGTGACTTGCCCAAGATCACACAGCTAGTAAATGTGTCAAGTGTCTAAGGTCAAATTTGAACTCAGGTTCTCCTGACTCCCGAGCCAGTGCTCTACTCACTGCGCCACCTAGCTGCCCTGTACTGGAGAAATTCTATTCTGACCAACCATTATGTTTATTTATTTATTTATTTTTTAATGATAGATGCAAAAAATCATGGAAAATTCAGACTTGAAAGTAACCTTAGACATCACTGGTTTAGCTCAGATCTGAACAGCTGTCCTTTCTTTTTCAAGGCAATTGGGGTTAAGTGACTTAGGGTCACAGGTAGTAAGTGTCTGAGGCTGAATTTGAGCTCCACTTCTCCTGACTCCAGAGCCACTGCTCTATCCACTGTGCCACCTAGCCTGCCCCAGAAATCCTTTCTAAAATAGCCTGAAGGAGGGGTCCAAACAATAAGGTATTGGGGAGGTGTCTTGGGAGGACTGCATAAGACCCTATAGGAGAGAAATATTTTACTGGAATGCTGGGGTTTTGTCCTGTTATCAACTGAATGTGCGGATGCCCTTCAAAGGGAAAAGTAATATTATTTCCCTTTAGGTTAATGAAATCACCTTTAAATTGTTCTCCTGGTTCTGCTAACTTTGCTCTGCACCATTTGACCTGTCTTGGCACATTTCTGCAATCTCCTCCTTTCTGTCATAATAAGATTCCATTCTATCCATAAGCCACAATTTTTTCAGCCATTCCCCAATTGATGCACCACCCCCACTCTGTATGGAGTTTGTTTTTCTTCCCACAAAAAGTGCTGCTAAAAATATTGTGGTCTATATGGGGCCTTTCTCTCTGCCTTCGATTTGCTTGGAATATGTGCCCAATAATGGGATTGCTTGGTCAGCAAGTATGTGGACTTTAGTCATTTTTCTAGCCTCCTTCCCTTAGGGCAATATTAGTCATTTTTTTCAAGTAGAAAACAATCTTTTGTGCTCTTTAAAATACAAAAAGTGAAAAGGACCCATGGAAACACATAAAATGGATACAGAAAAGGCTTCTTGTAGAAGGTGGAATTTTAGTTGGGACTTAAGGGAAGCCAGGAGGTGGAGATAAGGAGGGAGAGCATTCCAGGCATGGGGGACAGCCAGGGAAAATGCACAGATTGAGAGAATAGTGTCTTATTAGAGGATAACAAGGAGGCCAGGGGATGTAGGGGGTGATCGTGGAAGGTGCAAGGAACCTGGGAAGGTGGGAGGGGGCCATATTGTGAAGGGCTTTGAATGGCAAACAGAAATGCATCTCCTTCCCTTCAGTGAGGACACAAGAGACTAAGGGTGTGTAATACTGTATATATTGTCTGACTTGGCTGATATGTTGGTTTCGATAGACTTCGCCCCTCTTGCTTTTTAAATCTTTGTTATGGGTAATGTTTGCTGGATAAATGGAGAGAGAGAGAGGGTCAGAGGGAGGGAGGGGGAGAGACAGAGAGAGAGAGAGTTTGTGTATGTAAATTAATGTAATGTCAAAACAATAGATACCAACAAAAAAAAATTTAAAATTAAAAATAAAAGTCTTTTCTTTGAAGCTCACATTTTCAGTGCCAGGGACAATGCCCTTTCATCTCTCAGGCACTGAGAATTTGTTTTCCTGTATTTCCTCTTTATTCCCAGAAGAGGGCGCCAGGACAATGCCCTAACTCGTTCATAGAACTCAGCTCTTTCCGTGTCTTTCTACCTTTCTGAAAGGAAGGCAAAGTTTGTTTCCAAGTAAACGGTTGGCTCCATGAATAAAAAAAGGAAAGGGGAGGGATTCCATCATTCTGCAGCGGTATTTGGGTGAAAAGAAGATTCTGGCGTGGAAATCCCTCAGCAAAGCGTTTGGCTGTGGAGCTCTGGACCCAAGGGGTGCTACCAGTGAGTGACCCTGCTTCCCTAGATCACCCTGGCAGGGCTCTTGAAGAGCTGGTTGGGATGGCACAAAGGCACTAGTAGAAGGAGGCCCTGATAGAATGGAATGAGCCAAAGGATCTTGGGAACACAGATCTAGACACAAAAGAGACTTCCAAGGCCATCCAGTCCAACCCCATAACTTAACAGATGGGGAAACTGAGGCTGGCCAAAGAACTCTACGTGGCTTGTCCAAAGCTACACATCAGTCTAGAGCTGGAAGGAGATTCAAAGGTCATCAAGTCCAATGCCCTCAATTTATACCTGGGAAACCTGAGGTCAAAGAAATCTAAGTGACTTCTCCAAAGTGACATGGGTAGTAACTATCAGAGGCAAGATTCGAACCCAGGCTTATGACTCCAGAGCGAGTGCTCCTTCTGCCATTCCACTTTCTACCACACCACTCTTTCTACCATCCTATGCTGCCTCTAAAGTCAAGGAATTTGTTGTCGTTCAATCCTTTTAAGTCCTGTCCGACTCTTTGTGACCCCATTTGGGGTTTTCTTGGCAAAGATACTGCAGTGGTTTACCATTTCCTATTTAAAGAAGTGCTACCATGGGGCCAAGCTGCCCTCTAACACAAAAAATCTATCTTTCAAAATTTAATTTTTTATTGATAGCTTTTATTTTTAATGTTACCTTCATCTCAGAATATAGCAGTGAGCCATCTCTTGCAGGAAAGAAGGAAGCAAGGAGGGAGGAAAGAAGGGAAGGAGAAAGGGAAGAAGAGAAGGAGAGAGGGAAGAAAGAAAGGAAAAAATTTAGCAAAGCTAGTCAACACTTAACTGGTTCCGGCAATATATGCAATGTTCCCTATATCTGCTAAGAAGGAAGTGAGCTGAATTTTCTCCTTTCTTCTTTGGAAACAAACTTGCAGTTTCTGATATATGTGTGTGTGTCTATGTATGTATATATGCATACACATATACACATACATATACACACGTGTGCATATATACACATTACATATGTATACATGTGTATATATGCATGTATGTATATATACACATGCACACACATATATTTCTTTCCCCCCACTTATTAGAATTTTATTTTTTCCAATTATATGTAAAGATAGTTTTCAAAATTCACTTTTATAAGATTTTGAGTTCCAAATTTTTTTTCTCCCTCCTCCCCTCTCCCCTCACCAAGATGGCAAACAATCTGATATAGGCTATGTATGTAAAATCATTAGTCAAGTCATATTGTAAAAGAAGAATCAGAACAAAAGGGAAAAAAAACCACAAGAAAGAAAAAAAAGAAAATAGTCTGCTTTGATCTGCATTGACTCCATATTTCTTTCTCTAGATATCGATGGCATTTTCCATCATGAGTCTTTTGGAACTGTCTTAGGTCCTTGCATTGCTGAGAAGAGCTAAGTCTATCCAAGTCAGTCATAACACACTGTGGCTGTTACTGTCTACAATGTTCTCCTGGTTCTGCTCACTTCACTCAGCATCAGTTCATATAAGTCTTTCCAGGTTTTTCTGCAATCCTCCTGCTCATCATTTCTTATAGCACAGTAGTATTCCATTACAGAATACAAGTTTCCATGGTAACAAGAGCTCTGGCTTGGGAATTGAATAACCTGGGCTTGAATGCCATCTTTGCTACTTACCTTGGGCAATCACTGGAAATTAATGTGATGGAACTTCCCTGAGCCTTGGTCTCCTCAGGCATAAAAATAGGGGGTTGAGTCAAATGATCTCTAATGTCTCCTTCACCTTCAAATCCACTACACCCTCAGCTTCTTCTAACTAAAAGCAGGCAGCTGAATATTAAGGGGTTTGGAGTCTAGAAGGCTCTGCCCACTCTGGGGGCATGGGGAGGGCTGTCAGTCTGGAAGGTGTCAAGGGAGGCAGTGCTGGCAGGCTCTGGTAGAGGGAATTAAGAGGGGAAGCTGGGTGCCATTAAGGAAGGACTGCGTCAGTCAGGTGACAGGTTAGATTGTGTGGAGGACTGGGGAGCGAGAAGATGAAAAGAGAGGGTAGTAGGGGCAAAAGGAAGGAAGAAATGAAGGAGGGAGGGAGGGAAGGAGGAAGGGAGGGAGGAAAAGGAGGGAGGAAGAGAGGAAGAAAGGAAAGAGGGAGAGAGGGAGGAAGGAGGAACAGAAGGAGGGAGGGAGGAAAGATCAGCATACCCTTTCATGGTAGGCATCCCTTAGGGTGGAAACAATGCCAGCCCAGCCCTATCTCGCTGTTTTCTGTCCCCAACATTTCATCCCAAAAGTGTGGATAGACCAAGAGGCCTTAGAAGGGAGAGCACAGACTTAAAGGGTAAGGCTCAGCAGAAACAAGTCCTGAGTGAGGCCCTCCTCCACAGAGAGCCCTGTGCTAGGCACAATGGGGGTGGGTGCAGTGGAGATGTAAAATAAATAAGAGATTCAGTCCCAGCTTTCAAGGAAGTCACACTGTGGTTGGAGGGACAAAGCAGGCAGATTATCGGACCGTAGACATAGAACTGAGAAGGAATTGCCTCTCTTGTCTTCCGATTCTCTTCGGAGTTTATTTCTCTTCTAAGGGGATTCCAAAGGACAGGATGGTGCTATGAGGCAGAAGGACACTATAGAGCCCTGGGGAGAAGGAAGGATTCAGCAGACAGGGAGAATTACATATATCAAATTTTATGGGCTGCTCTATGAGTTTTTTTGTATTTTCTGTGGGGGTAAAATAGTTTATCTTAGAGAGAGAGAAGAAAGAGAGAGGGAGGAGAGGTGGGGGAGAGAGGGGAGAGAGAAAGAAAGGGAGAGAAGAGAGAGGGAGAGAAGAGAGAGGGAGGGAAGGGGGGAGAGATAAGAAAGAGAAGGGAGAGAGAAAGAGAAAGAGAGGAAGACAGAGAGAGACAGAGACAGAGTCAGAAAGAGAGACACAGACACAGAGACAGAGACAGAGAGACAAAGACAGAGAGTGAGAGCAAGAGCGAGAGAGAGAGAGCAAGAGATTTATCTATATTTACACCTATATCTATGTAGATATATATATATTAGATAGATAGATAGATAGATAGATAGATAGATAGATAGATAGATAGATAGATAGATAGATAGATAGTTACATTGAGTGCTGGGCACCTTTTTATCCATCTGTTGGGGTGTGTGTGTGTATGTGTGTGTGTGTGTGTGTGTGCGCGCGCACGAGCATTTTTGTGTACCATCTGAAAGCTATATTCTGAGATTTCCTAGAGGGAACCCTGGGGGCAGGAGCAAAATGTGCCAAAGGGGTATGATGATTTGGGGGGTAGACTTGCCCCCCCACCCTGCAAATGAACCCAACCTGGATGAAAACCACATTTTAGGGCTTCTTTTGCTTCTGTTAAATGCCAATCATATAAAAGGCGTCATGATGGGGCAGAGAATACACATGCATACACAAAAAAGAACAATTCTTGCCTGCAACCTGTTTACTTTCTACTGTGGAATACAACATATAAACAGATTAAATAAATTTGAGATAATTAGAGGTAAGAGAGAGAACATTTCCTCAGGCTGTTTAAGCTTATCATGCAATATGGAAACACTGTGAACTAGTGGAGAAAACCCAGGACCTGAAGTCTGAAGACTTGAGTTCAAATCTCGACCTACTGTTTAGTACCCGAGTAACTTTGGGAAAGTCATTTGACCTAATCTGTGATCCTATACCAACAATCGTGTTCTTCACCTATAATAACACAAAGAAATCTAGGTGGCACAGTGGATAAAGTGCCAGGCTTGGAGGCAGGAAGAATTTTCTTCATGAATTCAAATCCGGCCTCATACACTTGTTAATTGTGTGACCGTGGGCAGGTCATTTTACCCTGTTTGCCTCAGTTTCTTCATCTGTAAAATGAACTGGAGAATGAAATGGAAAATCTCTCCAGTATCTTTGCCAAGAAAACCACAAATGGGGGTCACAGAGAGTCAGACACAACTGAAAAACAACAGCAAAATCATTCTATGGTGAAACCCCATTATAAAGCACCTCATTATGTGACAGGTGCAGTTATGCTCAGGGTCAGATTCTTGGGTATAGAGAACCATAGAATGCATCTCTTTGGCTCTGACTCTGAAAGTCAATAATGGGAATGTTATCCTTCTCACTTGGTCCCAATGCTCGTAAAAGCAGATGGAAGTGGGGCATGGAGGCAGAATAATTGCGAGGATCGCCCTGGTTCTGGAGCCAGAGGGCCTGGGAACATGTCCCACATCTAACATGTGCTACCTGCGCAATTTGGGGCAAGTCCTTTTACCTCCCTGGGCTTCAGTTTCTTCCTATGTAGAATGCTGGGGTTGGACCAAATATCCTCTGAGGCTCCCCCCAGCCAGATCTGTACAGTCCCATAGACCTGTGATCCTATGATCAAAGTAATTTCTGGAGCATGTGTGTGTGGGACCATTAACCGAGCGAATCAGGAAAGGCTTCATGTAGGAGGAAGCCCCTGAGCAGAGCCTTGAAGGGTGACTACAGCAGTCTTTAAGCAACCATAGTTTTAGGTGGTTGGTTTGATTCGGACTCGTTATAAACATCCCACCAGTGAGAACACGTTTCCATGGCCCTAAGTCCTAACCAATTATCAATCTGTCAGCAAGGGTTGGTCTTGGGTAAAATACTTGCAGGGGGTTTTGAAATGTTTATAGGCTAGTCAGGCAGGGAGGAAGGACTTCTTCTCATGCCCAGAGACCAGATGATAACAGGCCTGGCTGGGATACACAGTAGGGACTCAATAAATACTTTTTGCTAGATGGCTTGATTGGGGGAAGGTCCCTATGGAGGCTGGGGTACACAGTAGGGACTTAATAAATGCTTGTTGTTGGATGGATTGATTAGAGGAAGGTCCCATGGGTGCTAAAATCTTTCTCACCGCTAACCTTTCACAGAGCCCTAGGAAAGGTGACGAGAGACCAACAAACAGCATGGCCTTCCTGCCCATGGGACAGATAAATGGCCATAACCATTCAAACCAGGCACCCAAGGGCTCCTCTCCGTCTTGGCTCCCGTCCACAAGTTCTATTCTACTTCTGATCCTAAGGAAATCCAGCCACCAGGAGAAACAGCACCTTAACAAGAATTTACTAAGTTTCTAAAGACTACTGGATCTGAAGACAGAGGACCCGCCCCCGAATGCCAGCTCCATTGCTTCCTACCCTCATGACCTTGGCAGCTAAGAGACTCAGCAGATAGAGTCCTGGACTTGGAGACAGGAAGACCTGAGTTCAAATCTGCCCTCGAACATTTACTGAACTGTGTGACTCTAGGCAAGTCACTACCTCAATTTTCTTATTTGTAAAATGAGGATAATAACATCTACCTCCCAGGGTTATTGTGAGGATATATATATATGTCAAGCACTTTGCAAAGTGCTACACAAATGCTGACTCGTAATGGTGCTGCTGCTTAACCTCTCTGAGCCTCATTTATTTAAAAAAAGGGGAGGGAGTTGGAGATGATCTTGAAGACCCCTGCCAGCTCAGTCTTTCCTAATCAGAAAAGAGTAGCTGGGTGTGAGTGGGTTTGAGGCCCTCACCTTTCTGGGTAGGGCTGGTACTGATTCTGGAAGGATGTCAAAAGAGGAAGAACATGGGGGAGGGGACAGCATTTGTTCATGGAAACAGATAATGAGGGCTCTCTCATTATCTGTCAGGGAGACGGCTTTCATAGCATCTCACAACACATTCTGGGTTCTCCATCAGCTCATAAATCTTCCCTCAACAGGGGCCAATAAATCAGAGGGCTTGCCAAGCCCCCCCTGTTTCTTGGTGCCCCTGGGGGATGTCCCCCCACTAGCTGTCCCTCCCTACTCTAGAGGAGGCGTGTATGAAGGAAACCATTGGGACGGGGGAAATGTGGGCCCCCACCCACCAGTGGACCTGGCTAAGGCATGTTAATTACATGGTAGCGTGAGCAGTACCGGCAGCTATGATTTATTGGCCATCGTGACCAGGCATCCGGATGCTTGGGATGAAATCCCACCAGCCTTTGTCCTCACTGGGCACTGCATGGGGGCCAGGGGAGGTGAGACATGAGGAATGGGGAGGGGACCTAAGGACCCACCAAATTCTGAACCCTTAAGCAAGGAGAGGTAACTTACCGGCAGGGTAGTCTAAAGCAGGGGTTCTGAACCTTTTTTTTAAAAAAACATCATAGACCCCTTTGTCAGTCTGGTAAAGCCTATGTAGCCCTTCCCAGAATAAGAAATAAAATACATAGAATTACAAAGGAAACTAATTATACAGCATGTCCTAAAAATCTTAGTGCACTTTTAAGCTTAAAGCTGTATTGAAATAAAGATGTATTCCCATTCAAATGAACGAATCCCCTGAAAACTTTCTATGGACCTTAGGCTAAGAACCCCTGGTCTAGAGGAAGAGATACAGTATTTCTGTGGCTACAATCCTCAGTGGTGAGCCAAGAGACTTGGGTTGGTTTCTTGGTGACTTAGCTTCTCTTTGGTCTGTTTCTTCATCTGCTAAAGAGTCATGAAAGTTAACATTTATATGGCGCTTACTATGTGCCAGGCACTCTGCTACATGCTTTACAATTATTATTTCGTTTCATCCCCAGGACAGCCCTGGGAGGTAGATGCTATCACTATCTCCATTTTACAGAAGAGGAAACTGAGGCAAACACAGGTTAGGTGACTTGCCCAGGGTCACACAGCTGGTAAACGTCTAAGGCTGGATTTGAATTCAGGCCTTCCTGACTTCAGGAAGTTCTTGGTCCTTATCCACTGTGCCACCTTGCTGCCTTGGGGTATGTCAAAGGGGGATGATCCTTTGTTTGAGACAGTGTTATTTTAGGAGCCAACGGGTGGACTAGCTTCTGTCTCTGGTCTAACCTGTCTCACTACCTGCATATCACACTGGACAGAGGATAGAAGGCTGGATGTGGAGTCAGGAAGACCTGAGTTCACATCCTGCCTTAGATAGAACCCTGCGCAGGTCACTTAATGTCCTTCAGCATCAATATCCTCATTTGTAAATAGTGTTAATGAGAGTGCCAACTTGCCAGGGTAGCCATGAGGATCAGATGGGGTCGTGAAGCACTTTGCAAACCAAGTGATTAGTGTGGTGGGGGTCAGAAAGTGAATTTGGCTCTGGAGGAAAATCCTCTAACTTGGCTGGTTAATGCTAATGCAAGGGGTGGGGGAGGCTGGAGAGGTTGGACACCGAATGCAGGGACAGGGATATGACTCAAAGTGCTAGCTAGCCTTCATAAAGATGAGATTTCATTCGGTAAGTTATTAAGCACCTACTATGCCCCAGGCATTAGAGATACAAAGACAGAAAAGGGAACAGCACCTGCCTTCCAAGAGTTTTCATTCTATTGTGGAGATAACATATGTAATCCTAGGCAAGTCATAACCATTCAGCCTCAGTTTCCTCATCTATAAAATCTCATCCTGGGATCCCTAAACTAGACAGTAAACTTACCAGGACTAAACTTCCTCAGTGAAGCTCAGCTTCGGTCCCCATCTGTCTGTACTTGGCATTTACCATCTTGGATTTGATGAGCCTTTCATGAGCCTGTTTGTCATTGGTCTACTTTCTTTGGATGGATATCCTATGGCAGTCTTTAGCTCTCCTAGGCTCCTAAGGAAGAGCTAGCAGCCATGACATCCCCTCCCCACCCATCACTGGCATGTGGCCTATATTAATGGGTCAGCAACATATCACAATGACCAACAGGGTGAGAATCACAGAATCTCAGGGCTGTATCTAACCCCACCTGCCTATCTGGCCTTCCTCATGGCTCTCCTTTGAAATCCCTCCATTGCAGCCATGACCATAGCAGCCATTTAGTCCTTCCCAGCCACCAGCTCTTAACCATGCCCCCTCCACTCCGGCCTTCATTCTTATCTCCACTCTAAAGGAACCTTGGGCTCAACCATCCTGGACAAGGTGAGCTTTCCCATTGTCTTGCCCAGAACCAAAATTTTCTCTTACTTCCTAGTCTCTAGTGCTAAATGGTGCCACCCCAAACCCTTTTCAGCTCCTGTTTATGTATTGTTTTCATCCATTAGAATGGAAGCTTCTTGAGGGCAGGGACCATCTCACTTGTTTATAGTTCTATCTTCAATGCTTAGCACAATGCCTGACACATACACAGTAAGCACTTAATAAATGCTTGATCAATCCATCAGTCAGTCTATCACCTATCTACTTGTTGTCTAATAATAATAATAATAATAATAATAGCTAGCATTTATATAGCACTTTTAGGTTGGCAAAGCATATTAACTGATTTGATCTATTGACCTACTATCAACCTACCTATCATCTCTCTCTCTCTCTCTCTCTCTCTCTCTCTCTCTCTCTCTCTCTCTCTCTCTCTCTCTCTTTCTCCTGTCTTTCTGCCTATCTATCATCTTGTCTGCCTTCTTTCTTCGTTCCTTCCTCCTTTCTTTCTTTTTCTTCTTCTTCCTTTCTTTCATCCTTCCTTTCTTTCTTCCTTCCTTCCTTTCTTTCATCTTTTCTTTCTTTCTTTCTTTCTTTCTTTCTTTCTTTCTTTCTTTCTTTCTTTCTTTCCTTCTTTCTTTCTTCCTTCCTTCCTTCCTCTCTCTCTCTCTCTTTCTCTCTCTCTCTCTCTCTCTCTCTCTCTCTCTCTCTCTCTCTCTCTCTCCTTCTTTCTTTCTTTCTACCTTACTTTATTATAATCTATATATGAAGAGGAAGGAACCCCTCTACAACATTCCTGACAAGATGTCATTGAGCCTCTGCTTGAAGATCTCCAGTGATGGACTGAAGGAGAGGGAGGACCCATGTACCTTAAAGCTGCTCTCCATTTTGGAAACTCTAATAGTTTAGAAAATTTTTCTCATATCAGGCTTGAATTTGTCTCTGCAGCTCTTGCCTAGACCAAGCAGGATAAGTCCAACTTCTTCTCCATGATAGCTCTTCCAATTATAAGATCATGGCTCTGGGACCAAAAGGGACCCCAGAGGTCACATAGTAAAACCCTATCATTTTGCAGATAAGGAGACTGAGGCCCAGAGAAATTAAGCTTCTTGGCCAGGGTCACATGATTAGTGAGTATTTCTTGTCCAGGTAAAACACTCTTAATTCCTATAATTAATTCATGTAGCCTGTTCACTAGCCCTTTCCCCAATCTGGTCACTATCTTACAGATGTGCCTTAGTATGCTTATGTCTTCCTAAGAGAGATGGGAAGGAGTGCGGAGGCAGGTAATCCTGGATGAGAATGAAGCATGATCAAAGGTATGGAAATGGGAATGTAAACGTCAAGTTTGGCTGTGCTGGAAAGTATGTCAATAGAAGTTGTGGGTAGAAGGCTACAGAGGTAGTGAGGGGTCAGATTTTGAGAGGCTAAGAATGCCAAGTTTAAGGAGGTCCTGAAGGGTCAGATTGTAAGAGGCCTAGAATGCAGACCAAGTTGTCTGGTCTGTAATCTGAAGGCAACAGGGAACCACTTTCAGCTTTCAGCAGAGGAAGGCCAGGACCAGAATTGTGGTTTAGATGACTAAAGCTAGATAAAGCCTTTATTAAAGGCTTATTATGTGCCAGGGCTCTGCTTTAGGAAGATTAATCTGGTACTAGCAAGCAAAATGATTCAATTAGAGGGTCTAGAAGTGGAGAGATCTATTAGGAGATCGATTACAATTCAGTAGGGAAAGCTACTGTAATCATAATTAGGAGGCCATCGTTAGTCCAGGCAAGATATGATGAAGGTCTGAACTAGGCTAGGGGAAGCAAGAACTGAAAATATGGGAAAGATTGGTGGAGGACTTAGTGATTGATGGAGAAGTGATAGAGAAAGAGAAATCAAGAATTTCTCTAAGATTTCAGAGCAGAGTCTGGGTGACTGAGAAAATGGCAATGCCATTAACAGCCAGAGAGATGTCAAGAAAGGGAACCAGTTTTGGCAGAAGGGGAAGAAGGTTAATTCAGATTCAAGTCTGAGATGCCACCAGACTTCCTAGTGAAGGTACCTAGCAGATCGTTGGAAATTATAGCTCAGTGCCCAGGAGAAAGGTCAGAGCTGGAGAACCATCCCTTTAGAAGATTAATCAGAATTGAGAGAGCAGATTAGGCCACTGGGGGAAATCTCATAGAAAGGGAAGAAAGCCATGGACACTGGGAGTCAAAGTACCTAGATTCATATCCTTCCAATGCTTACTGTTTCAATGACCTTGGTCAAGTCAAGTAGCCTTCATGGGCCTCAGGTTCCTTATCCTTAAGATAAGAAGTTTAGATGGTCTTTAAGGTACTGCCCGACTCCATTTCCTTACTTTCCTAATTGGGTAGTACCTCACCAGGCCCACTACATCCAGGTGGTCTCTAGTTATGCTTACTTTTCTCCCAGGCCACATCTTCACAAGCTTCCTCCTTGCTTGCATGAAAACATGCTGAAGAATTCAGTGAAACCTGGGAAGAATCGTCTGAATTGATACAAAAGTGAAATGACCAGAACCAGAACAATTTACACAATGACCACAATAATGTAAAGAAAAACCACATTGATTCAGAAGTCTGATGAATTCAGTGATCAGATGTGATTTCAGAAGGCTGATAGTAAAGCTTGCAAGCCTCATACCTGTCAATAAAGAAGTCTGGAACAAGGCACATACTGTTAGACTTGGCCGATTTGTTTTGCTTGACTTAAAGTTATTTGTTAAGGAAGAGTTCTATGGGGGGAAAGGGATGGTGGAAGGAAAGTATTTTTTTAAAGCTCATCAGTAAAATATTTTATAAGAGAAAAGTTGAGAACGATCACTGGTTAGAGTGAGAGAACACCACATTTTTATTTTATTTTAGATTTTAGTGAATTTTTAACTTTCAAATAAATTGAAATGCCAAGGGTTAGAAAGAAATGGAACTAGTTAACCCCTTCATTAAAACACACCTTCTATAAGATATAGTTCTCTCTGTTGCCCTCAGAGCTGTTTCTTCTCAAAGACACAGGATCTTGGATCTCTGCAAAAGAGATGATCCTCTTCCCTGAGGGAAGGGGAAGAGCAGAATTGGAACTTCCGAAGAAGGAAAACAGAAATCTCTGAAAACCAGGGGGCCAGCTTGGCCCCAAGAAACAATAATAGGCACCTTCCCGGTTCTTGCAGGAACAGCCCAGCCCTAAATCACAGGCCTGCCCAGGCCCTCCCTCCCAGCTGCACTTGGAGGTCTATTCATTTGGCACTACCCCCTCCTTTCTTCCTCTAGCCCTCCTCCATCCCAAAAGATGCGCTCCTGGGCATGGTGAGATTCCCGCCTAAAAGAAGCAGCTAGTTAGGTAGTAAGGACCAAAGCCCAGAGCCACTGCAGGTGAGGATGGTGCGGAAATATTTTCAGAGTTTTCCCCGCCTTTGAAGTCCTGTTCCACATCCTTCTCCCTCCCCAGGGCCCCGGGGCTCTGATTTATTAGGTAGTTCCTACCAGGAACCCATATTAGCTGCCGCTTCAAAGTGCTGACAAAGGAGAAGGGTAATAGATAAATGGAGCCGTGCTAATTGCCGTGATTGATCTGGCAGTATTCTAGATGCTCAGATAAGAAGGTGGAGATGGGCGAAGAGGATACTGTGCTGCTCTCCAAAAGACAAGCCCTGCCTGGCACCATCTTGGACGTGCAGCCCTTTCTGTCCCTGACATTCAAAAGATGGCATTTCAGGCTGCAGGAAAAAAGAGGGCATAGAGTTCTGGCCCTAGGGCATTCTGGGGTCCAGGCAGGGGAGAAAAAAACCACATATTCTGGGGCAGGGAAAGAAGGGAGGGTAACTGGAGATACTTTGGTGCAACAAAGACCGGGCTCTGGAGCCAGAGGACCTGAGTTCAAATCCTATCTCTGATACTTCTTACACGCATCACCCTGGGTAACTCTGGGGCCCCAGTCTTTTCATCTGTAAAACACAAGGGTTAGATTAGATTATAGTTCTGGAGCTGGAAGGAACTTCAGACAGCATCTAGTCTGTCACCTTCAGTTTGCAAAGGAGAAAAGGGAGGCCCAAGAGGGATTATTTTTAACCATTTCCTTGAGGTTCCCAACTTGAGAAGAGGAGTGAACACTGGATTGGAAATCAGGAGACTTAAGATCTGACCCTAGCTCCTTTATAATTTAATTATGTGGGCCTCATATTTCCCTCTGTAAAATGTCCAGGTTGGATTGGATGTCTAAGTCAGTCAGTAAACAAACATTTTTTAAAAATTACTTTCAATTAACAAGCATTTATTTTTCCCACTCTTACCTTCCTCACCAATGGAAAAAATCAAATCTTTGTAACAGATATACACATACATATACATATATATACACACATTCATACATATATACATATATATATGTATATATAGTCAAAAAATTTGCTAGGTCCATAAATGCAACTTAGGTCCATCACCTCTCCGAAATTGACAAGCATTGACTAAGTGCTGAGTATGGGACAGATACTGTGCTAATCACTAGGGGTACAAAGAAAGGCACCACCCCTCCCCCTCACTCTCTCACTCTCGAGAAGCTCACATTTTAATCTAAGGTCCCTCTTAACTTTCATTGAATCGAAGAAACATTTATTAAGGTCATCAAGACACATGGTACTATAGTAGACATTGCAGATGCAAAATTTAGATAAGACCTCATTCCTTACCTTCAAAGAGCTTAAAGCTGAGTTGAGACCAATTCAGTTAACCACAGCACAAAGTGATATATGATAAATGTATGAGAGATGTGTAAACAAGTGTTATATTAGGCCTGGGGGGGAAAGGTCATAAGTCATTGGAGGGATGAGAGGGAGGGGGCCTCCCTGGAGGAGGGGGACATTTGGGGTGGGTTTTAAAGGGTTGTTTAGGAATTCCGTGGGCAGAAGAGAGATAAGGTGAGAGAAACATTACCGGAAGAGAGAATGGCCTCTGCCACCATCATTCAGCAATCTCAATTCCTTTGAGGTTAACTCTATCCATCTCTAGAACCTTCCCTAGATCCCAGTGGCTATTACCTACAGGGCCCAAATCATTCACCCTCCATTCTCCAGAAATTCAATTCTTGGTTCAAAGTTATCTTCTCCTCCCCAAGCCCTGCGCTCGTACCTGGGGACTTCGATATCCATGGTAATGGTCCTTTGAATCTTCTGGCCTCTCAGTTCACCAACCTCTTCAGCCGCCATGACCACTGCCCCACCTGGCCATTCCCTGCATGCCATCGCTCATCACTCATAGCTGTTCAGCTTATATTGTCTAGGACTCTGAAATCCCTCCCTTGGACTATAGCTCTTGTTTTCCATCTGCTTTATTCCTACCAAACCTGTTCTTCCTTCTCATCATGGCCCCCACCCCTCCTTGCCTTCCTTTGCCAGTCTGATCCTGTGGTCCAGTGGTTCAACCTTACATTGTCCTCTGCCTAGAATCCACTCTTACCTCACCCTTTCCAAACACTAACCACAGTTACTCCCACCATGTGCCCCTTCCCCCTTGTCATGTGCTGCAGAAAGTCATGTAACCATGCTGGTGGGGTCCACTACAAAGGTCAACTGGTCTCATTGAAGCCTTCAGTCTTGCAGGATAATCCTATTGCTCTTCCTATATAGACAGACAACTGAGACAGGCAGACAGATATTAGATAGATAGATGCATGGATAGACAGACAGGCAGATAGATGTGTGGATGGACAGACAGATAGATGTGTGGATAGACAGACAGATGGATAGATAGATGTGTGGATGGACAGACAGACAGACAGATAGATGTGTGGATGGACAGACAGACAGACAAATAGATGTGTGGATAGACAGACAGATGGATAGATAGATGTGTGGATAGACAGATAGATATGTAGATAGACAGATAGATGTGTGGATAGACAGACAGGCAGATAGATATGTAGATAGACAGACAGATGGATAGACGTGTGGATGGACAGACAGATGGATAGATAGATATGTAGATAGACAGACAGATGGATAGATAGATGTGTGGATAGACAGACAGGTAGATAGATATGTAGATAGACAGACAGATGGATAGATAGATGTGTGGATAGACAGACAGACAGATAGATATGTAGATAGACAGACAGATGGATAGATAGATGTGTGGATGGACAGACAGACAGATAGACGTGTGGATGGACAGACAGATGGATAGATAGATGTGTGGATAGACAGACAGACAGACAGATAGATGTGTGGATGGACAGACAGACAGACAGATAGATGTGTGGATAGACAGACAGACAGACAGATAGATATGTGGATGGACAGACAGACAGACAGATAGATGTGTGGATGGACAGATAGACAGACAGATAGATATATGTGTGGATAGACAGACAGATAGATGTGTGGATAGACAGACAGACAGACAGATAGATGTGTGGATGGACAGACAGACAGACAGATAGATGTGTGGATAGACAGACAGACGGATAGATAGATGTGTGGATAGACAGACAGACAGACAGACAGATAGATGTGTGGATGGACAGACAGACAGACAGACAGATGTGTGGACAGACAGACAGATAGATGTGTGGATAGACAAACAGATAGATGCATGGATAGACAGACAGGCAGATAGATATGTAGATAGACAGACAGATGGATAGACAGATGTGTGGATGGACAGACAGACAGACAGATGTGTGGACAGACAGACAGACAGATAGATGTGTGGATGGACAGACAGATGGATAGATAGATATGTGGATGGACAGACAGACAGATAGATGTGTGGATAGACAGACAGATGGATAGATAGATGTGTGGATAGACAGACAGACAGACAGACAGACAGATATATGTGTGGATAGACAGATAGATGTGTGGATAGACAGACAGACAGATATATGTGTGGATAGACAGATAGATGTGTGGATAGACAGACAGACAGACAGACAGATAGATGTGTGGATAGACAGACAGACAGACAGATAGATATGTGGATGGACAGACAGACAGACAGATAGATGTGTGGATAGACAGACAGACAGACAGGTGTGTGGATGGACAGACAGACAGATGTGTGGATAGACAGACAGATGGATAGATAGATGTGTGGATAGACAGACAGACAGATAGACAGACAGATAGATGCGGTGGATAGACAGACAGACAGATAGATGTGTGGATAGACAGACAGAAAGACAGATGTGTGAATGGACAGACAGACAGATGTGTGGATGGACAGACAGACAGACAGATAGATGTGTGGATGGACAGACAGACAGATAGATATGTAGATAGACAGACAGATGGATAGATAGATGTGTGGATAGACAGACAGACAGATAGATATGTAGATAGACAGACAGATGGATAGATAGATGTGTGGATAGACAGACAGGCAGATAGATACGTAGATAGACAGACAGATGGATAGACGTGTGGATGGACAGACAGATGGATAGATAGATATGTAGATAGACAGATGGATAGATAGATGTGTGGATAGACAGACAGATGTGTGGATAGATAGATAGATAGATAGATAGATAGATAGATAGATAGATAGATAGATAGATAGATAGATAGATGTATGGATAGACAGACAGAGAGATAAAGAAAGAAAAAAACAAACAAACAAAAAATTTAGTGAGTGCTAACTATGTGCTAGGCACTGGGTTAAGAGCAGGCTATACAAATACAAGCAAGCGAGATAGTTTCTGCCTACAAGATGTTTACCTTCTTTTTTGTGAGAAAAAAACTTTATTGCCTTGTTTGAATGTAGCCCTGTGTGGTCAGGAAACTGGATCTCAAGGTTTGTCTGGTATGGACCCAGAAACAGCTGCCATCCAGATGAGCCAGCTGTCCCAAGATTCCAGATAAGGGCTGAGTATACTGTCCTCTTCCCTTTTGTTATGAGCCTGACCCCCAAGGTGCTGATCAAGTGCATTGGTATTTTCTCCCCATTTGTTCTCAGCCCCCCTCTCTTTTCTGTTTGCAGGCAAACAATAGCTAGCTTTGCCCTCTTGGGAGTTTTGCAGTGATACCTGGGATGTGCTTCCATCATATGTATTCAATGTATTGCTCCTGGTTTGGGAAGATGTTTACCTTCTAAAGAAGACATGAAAGAGAGTAAGATAGGGGTGGGATATGCCGGTGTCAGCATGATTTAGAGATGGTGAGGAGGGGGAATCTGTCTCCAGGTAAAATAAGTCAAAAGATCACCGGGGGAGAGTCCAAGATAATGGTCCATCATGCTCCACCTGGCATTGGAACCAAACTATCTCTTCCCTCCTCGATTCACCTTCCCTACCCTCTACCCTTTCCCTCTCAGCAGAGGATCCCATCAAACTCAACTAAGAGTTAAGAGCTCCCTTTTCCCCCCATCTCCCCCTGAAATCTAATCAACATAATTCCCCTCTTTGGGACTCAGTTTCCCTCACATGAAAAATGAAGGGATGGAAGCCAATGGCTGGTAGGCTCCCTTCCAGCTCTAAATCTATGATCTGAGGTCCCTGTGTCCTTTACACCACTTCTCACGCATAAATCACCATTGGAAAAACTGCCATCTGCATACCCCAACACGCATCTTTTCCTCGCCTTTTTTCCTCACCTGAAATTGTAGTATTCTGAGATCCTGTGTTCTGTGGCTCTTGGCAATGCACATCATTGAGATAAGACAAGCAAGCAGTATTTAATGTAGCATCTTAAGTTTTGCCAAGCATTTTACACACAGTATCTCACTTGGTCAGATTTGATGTCAGTGTTCACAGTAGCAATACTGTACAAGAATGACTTAGCTATTCTCTCTCCGCAATACAATGATCCAAGACAATTCCGAAGGGCTTATGATGAGAAATGCTCTCCACCTCCAGAGAAAGAACCAATGGAGTCTGAATGCAGATTGAAGCAGATTTATTTTTCGCTTTACTTTTCTTGGGGTTTTTTTGGAGGGGGGCGGAATCTATGTTTTGTTTTGTATCATGGCTGATGTGCAAATATGTCTTGCAGGATGCATATATATATATGTATGTATAATCTATATCAAATTGCTTGACTTCTGAGGGAGGGGGAGGGGAGAGGGAATTTGGAACTCAAAATCTTAAAAAACAAATGTTAAAATTTTTACCTGTAATTGGAAAAATAAAATAAAATAATTTAAAAAATATATTTGGGTTTAAAAGTAAGCCTTTGGACTTCTGGTTAAGATAGTAATGTGAAAGGTGGCAGAGGAGCCTAGGCTCTCCCACAAAACTGCCAGAGAATGTTCAAATATCCAGAAATGGCTCTGGAATGACCATGAAAAAGTCTGACAAGGAAGGAGAAGGAAACTCCATCCAGGAAAACAGAGGCTGGTAGAGGGTCAAGCCAGGGAAGCCAGTGGCAGCTCAAGGGTCACACCAAGTTAACCAGCATAGATTGGAAGCTGGGCAAATGTGACTGTTCAGGTGAGAGGCAATGAAGGCCAGAACTAGGGTGGTGGACCCAGTGTGAGTGGAGAAAAGGGGAGAGATATGAAGGTCTCAAACCTGTGTCTCCTGAAACTGAATCCAGGGCATCCCTCTGGTCTCTATCATTTTTGCCTCTGACTATCCATTTGGGAGACTTTGCCTCTACCCCTCAGCCCCAACCCCAAGACTTTTCCTTCAGTTTTGTTTTGTTTTTTTTTTTGGTGAAGTAATTGGGGTTAAGTGACTTGCCCAGGGTCACACAACTAGTAAGAGTCAAGTCTTCTTGACTCTAAGGCTGGTGCTCTATCCACTATGCCCCCTAGCTGGCCTCTCCTCTAGTTTTTTTCTTAAAGCATCAGTGGATAGTGGTGGATTTGGGAATCAGAAAGGCCTGGGTTACAATCCTGACTCGGACACTTCCAAAGTGTTTTCTCATTTATAAAACAGAAACAGTAATGGCATCTACCTCACCAGGTTATATCTATATAGAGAGATAGAGATTATATAGATGTATTTATATACAGATATGTGTGACCTTGTACATGTAGATAGTGTGTGCATATATATGTATATACATATATGTCTTTTTCTTGATAGATCTCTCTATATGAACATGAGTCATTATTATTATGTGATGACCACATCCGCCTAGGAGCTTTTCACATTTCAACTTGGACAGAAATTATTTTTTAAAATATTTTAAGGGATTTTGTCTGAAAGGACAAACAGCTGACATTCAGTAATAGTGAAAAGGTGCTTGGCTGGGACCTGGGCTCTTTCCAGGAGGGTATAGTGAAGGCATTTAGCAAACCCAGTCCCTCAACCTCTAATATAGTGGAGTGGGGCGGGCAACAGGCCTCTTGGTGTGCGGGGACAGGAAGGTCTCTGGAAGCTGCGTTTCATTTATTTATTTATTTGTCACTGTCTGGGCTAGTTCCTTCTCCTTTTTCTCCTCTCCCTCCTCCTCCTTGCCTTCTTTTTCTCCTTATCTTCTTTCTTCTCCTCCTTTTCTTCCTCCTTTTTTTCTTCCTTCTCTTCCACTTTGCCTCTAGCAAATTCCACCCCTTTGCTTGTGTGGTCAGCCCCAGGAGAGGGGTGGGGAAGGAAGGGGCCTGGGATAGGGTTGCCTCCTTCCCCTTGGGGAGGGGACAAGGTCCCACCCATTTCAGGGAGGTCCAAGGACTGCCCTTAGCTGGCATTCCGGTGGAATAGAAGGGTCCTGGAAGTCAGGAGATCCACGCCCCAGTCCTGGTTCTGCCTGTATCTCGATGTAAGACCTTGGGTTGAATTCTGGCTCTATCTTTTATTAGGTTGTGTGACGTTGGAAACATCATCACCCCTCTCTGGGCTTCGTTTTCCTCCTGTGCAAAATGAGGAATTTGACTAGATAACCTCTAGGGTCCCTTCCCCCTGTAAACCCCATGATCCTCTAGGACAAGGACTTTTAAAAAATTTTTCATATTCATTTAAAATTTTTTCAGTTCTAATTTCTCCCCCTTCCTCTGGTTCCTCTCCCACCCATTGAGAAGGGAAATAATACATTTTCTAAACATGTGAAATAGAATATGAATTCTTAAAGTGGGGTATACAAACCCCAAAGGAGTCAAAGGAAAGTTTTTAGGAGGTCTATAAAATTGTATGGGGGAAAATCGCATTTTAATTTTTATTAGCTTCGAATTGAAATATAGAATTTCTTTAAATTATTTAAAAACACTGGTTCAGAGAAGGGGTCCATAGGCTAACTGCCCAAGAGGGCCTTTCCACAACAAAGGTTACAAATCTCTGGAATGGGAGTTCTAGGTGAGAAAAGAGCATCTTTGGTTTCTAATCCTGGCAGTACTCAGTGCTCACACGATCTTTTGGCCTCAGTCAGAAGCAGGGATACCCCTCGATGTCAATTGCTTATTTAGAACCTGCAATTTCAAGGCATTGAGAAAAATATTAGCAATAACTGACATGTCTATAGTTTACCAAGCAATCTACAAGCCTTAGCTCATCTGAGCCTCATGATGATGCTGTGAGGTTGATGAGGAGGACCTGAACTCAAATCACACCCTTGAAGATTATTAAACCTGGGTGTGACCTTGGGCAATCACTTAACCTCTCAAGGTCTCAGTTTGGTCATCTGTAAAATGAAGAGGTTGGACTCAATGGTCTCTGAGACCCTTTCCAGCTTTAGAACTGTGTTCCTATGATCCTCATTTTACCTATGAGAAAATGGAAGATCAGAGGGGAAGTGATCTGTCCAAGGTGTCCGACAGGGGTTTGAACCTTTGTGATGAATACTGCCCTCTTCTAGTAATCCTTTTAGAGGGGCCAATCTGCCTAGGCATTGGGGTAACAGAAGAAGTTTTTATATCTCAGTATGAATGAACTCATCAGGTCAGCTTTTCTTGGGCAAGAGATTATTAAAAAGAAGGAAAAAAGGAAGATAGGGGACTCAAAAGCTAGCTTAGAACCATGGACTCGTAGAATGTCAGAACACCAAGGAACCATGGACAGCACCTAATCTTGCTGCCTCATGTTCAGCCCTACCTGATGGAGCTTTGAATCTCTGTCCCCTTGCCCAATAGTGCTGGGGGGCCAGTCCTACCTAATAGACATCACATCCTGCAGGATGGAAATCTCCTTTATCTGAAGGATTCCTGGGCCTTGCCATCCACCATGCAGATGCGCCCTCCTATGTGAGCTCCTTGAGGTCAGGGACTTTCTATTCGTATTCCTAATGCTTGTCCCATAGTAAACACTTAATAAATTTTTATTAATTCATCCATTTTATGGAGGAGGAAACAGGCTCAGGGACAAGTGATGTGTTTATTGTCATACACGCAGGAAGAGGGCTGGCCTCAAAGAAATGTGAATGGATATGCCCAACCAAAACCCATGCCACGAGACCCCAGCTTGTTCTCTCAGAAAAGCTGCTGTGGGTGAGGATTTTTTTGGAGGGGATCAGGTCCAGCCCTATGTTTTCATTGATACAGAGAACTCCCAATGAGGAAATTCCTTTTATCAATACAAACTGGCATCTCCTCTGCAACTTACAATGTTAGAGTATTACCTGGGTCACTGAGGAGTTAAGTGGCTTACCTAGGGTCACACAGCCAAAATGTGTTAGAGGCAAGATTTTAATCTAGTCCTTCCTGATTCCAAGGCCACCTCTCTTGACCTGGCCAAGATGTTTCCTCTGGGTAGGAATTTCAGATCAGATAGTATAACTAAGCCACCAGCTTAGAAAGATATCACTTATTCTTTCCCAAAGAGGGATAATCAAGAATATTCATGTTCCTTTTGTTCATTGTCCCCATACTTGCCCAATCAGCCATGCTCTTCCCAAACATCCTCCTCCAAAACAAAAAAAAAAACCCAATCCCTAATACTTCCTCTGTCCCCAGCCTCCATGGTAGAGACACCTCTTTTGAAGCTATCCAGCTTTATTTCACATCGTCTCCTTCTCATTCTTTTATTGCTGTCCTACCCGCACACCTGGGGGCCATCTCCAGTCCTCCTGATCTATATCTTTCCACTGGACCCAGATGGCTCTGGAGGAGAAAGTGAGGCTAGTGACTTTGCACAGTCCTTCCTCACTTAAATCCAATACACTTGCATGCCATGGCATGGTCTTCCTGATGTCATGGTTCTCTTTGAGAACAAAGCACAAATAACGACAACCTACAATCCTACCTAGACACAATCCAAATTGGATTAATTGCTTCCTGACTATTTGACTTCCTTCAGATTCATTTCCTATTTGTCCATCTTTGAACATGCAGTTCCCAATACCTTGGAATGCCTCCCTGGTCTCTCCAGATACTTCACCCCCAATCATCTTACATCTCCTACTCATACCTTTTAAACACCTAAGGTGGTAAGCACAGAGTGCTCATACATTAGTTTCTTCAGACAAAACCTCTTTTTCTCTTCCTCAGAATTGTTTCACTTTTCATCTTCAGAATGTCATAGCAGAGTCCCATTTCTTCGGTGGTGACTTCCCCCATAGAATTTTATTCCATTTGTCCTTCCTCTGAACTCTTTGGAATCTGTTCATGTGGTGTAGTCAATCTTTGCTTAGCTTTCCTTTCCTTTTCTATCACAAACTCTAGGACAGAGAAGGAATTCTCTTCCAAAATCCCCATCATTTTCACCCCAGAAACAGATTCCTGTTCTATTAGCAAAAACCATATTCAGAATAGAATATCTCCTTGTTGGTTCCTCCACCTTCTGAAGGCTGGAGTTACCATTAAGGCAAGTCATGAAGTTATTGGGTACATCGGCTGCTTTGCTTTTGGGAGACAGAGAAATAGGGAGAGAGACAGACAGCGACAGAGAGAAGAGAAGAGGAGAGAGAGAGAGAGAGAGAGAGAGAGAGAGAGAGAGAGAGAGAGAGAGAGAGAGAGAGAGAGAGCGCAACGGGAGAGAGAACTCCAGTAAAACCACATCATTATCGTTCATATGATTTGTTTCCCATACTTTCCATTTACTTTCTCTTTCTGTGCAGGTGTATAGTTTACTCCAATAACAAACTCAATTCTAATTCTCCCTGCATTAATCTTCACCTAAATGTTCTCCATCATGCTTCCTGTCTGTCTCTGTCTGTCTGTCTCTGTTTGTCTCTGTCTCTCTCTCTCTTCCTCTCTCTCTCTCTCTCTCTCTCTCTCTCTCTCTCTCTCTCTCTCTCTCTCTGTCTCTCTCTCTCTCTCTCTCTCTCCCAAAAGCAAAGCAGCCAATAACTTCATGACTTGCTTTAATGGTAACTCTAGCCTTTAAAAGGTTTAGAGAGGAACCAACAGTCCTGTTCTAGGATTTCCTCACATGCATATACCCTCTTAATATGTAATGTTACCCTAACCCACAATCTATCCTGTTTCTTTTGAGCAAGGTATACTTATTCAGAGCTGTATTGAAGTCATGGGCTTCACCCTACTAAGTCTCTATGACACTTATGAAGTCAGATCAGGACCTCTCATTCATCTTCCTTGTTGCCTAACTTTGGATTTTTGTGAATAGACATTTGAAGGACTTATTCTTTTAGTGAATTTTGTCTCCTGTGAACTCTCTCACCATATCCAATCAGTTGCTGAATCTTATCATCTCTCCATGACATCTCTCAGATACGTCCATTTCTCTCTACCCACACTTTCCTCAAATCTCTCTCCAGGACTATTACAATAGCCTTTTTTGGGTCTCCCTTCCTCAGGTCTTGCCCCACTCCAGTCTGTCCTTCGTTCAACTGCCAAAGTAATTTTCCTAAAGCCTAGGTCTGATATGTCGCCTCCTTATAATACTTTTGGGATCAAATACAAACTCCTCTGTATGCTTTTCACCACCTGGTCTCTTCCCATCTTTCTGGTTTTCTTATACATGAACCCCTTCCACACACTTTACTGTGCAGCCATACTGACCTACTCGCTGTTCCAAAGGCACAACACTTCATCTCCAAGCATTGGCACAGGCTGATCCCCATGCCTTGAATGCATTCTCTCCTCACCTTTGTTTCTTAGAATCCCTACTTTCCTTCAAGACTCAGGGCCAGCAGCACCTTCTACAGGAAGCCTTTTCTGATCCCTATCCCCTCCCCTCCACTGTCAGCCCTTCCCCATCACATACTTATTTTGCATCTACTTAATTTTATTTTTTAAATATAAGTGAGAAATACTGTTTGTGTTAAACATCAAAATATAGTTTCTATGCTTTCTCTGCTCCACATTAACAAACTCATTTTTTTTTCTCCCACTTATCTCCCTCCCCTCTTTGAAAAAGGAAAAAAAGAAAAATAAAACCCTTCTAACAACTATTCATAGTCAAGCAAAACAAATTTTCACAATGGCCATGTCCATATGTACATCTCATTTCGCATCTTGAGTCCATTGTCCTTCTCTGTATGTGTCTATCTACATCTACATATATAGTATGTATATAAATGTACACATACACACATGTCTCATGATAGAAAGTAAACTCTCTGAGGAAACTGTTTCATGTCTTTGTATCCATGACACTGAATACACATAGTAGACAAGTAATAAATATTGACTGATTGGTTGGTTGGCTGGTTGGTTGGTTGGTTGGTTTCCTTTTGATTTTTCCCTTCTTCCAGGGAGAGATCCTGAGTTCCCAGAATTTAGAGCTGGAGGAACCCCTAGAGATCCTTTCACCAGCCCCTTTGTCTGACAGAGGAGGACATTAAGTGGCTGGAGGTGTTGGATATTTGAGCCTATTTTGGAGGAGCAAGGGAAAGATTTCCCCAGTTTTCAGCCTGAAAGAGCCCTAGAAACCACAGAGAGGTGCTCAGTGTGCTCAGGGTGGCAGGAAAGTTTTTCTTGGACTGTGGGAGATCACCCAAGAGAGCTGCAGAGACAGAGCCCTGTCTGGTCTGGTCCGTCCATTACAAGTCTCTGCATGCTTCTTCTGTGTTCTTACCTGGGGGCAGGTAATAAAGCCAACCAAGAGGGAGATGGATGAGGAGGGCAGCCACGTGGCGTAATAAAGCCCAGCCCAAGAGGAACTGACTAGGAGGGAGGAGTGTCCAGCCTGCCAGAGCCCACAGGAGAGCTTTAATCTCACCCTTCTAGGAGAGTGAGGGAGGAGTACCCAGCCGAACCATGCCCAGGGCAGTGACAGGAATGGGCCACAGGAGCTTGAAGGAATCAGACAGCTCTGAAGAGGAAATGGAAGGTGTTTTCTGGGATGCCAGGGGGGATTTTAGGCAGCTGAAGGACAGCAGGCCCTCCCAACATTCCAGTGACATTGAAGGGCTCCGAGTGAGAAAGACTAGCCGGCCTGTGAGATCAAAGGCCAGGAGGATTGCTGCTAACGTTCGGGAGCGCAAGAGGATCCTAGATTATAACCAAGCCTTCAATGCCCTCCGGCTGGCCCTCAAGCATGACCTCAGTGGCAAGCGGCTGTCCAAGATTGCCACCCTCAGGAGGGCCATCCACCGGATCACCTCCCTGTCCATGTTCCTGCACTCTGGCTCTGCTGCTCGGTGGCCCTGCAGCCACCAGGAATGTCAGACCCATTATGGCAGAGTCCAGGAGGAGGAAGCTGGCTGGGATGGTCACTCACAGCCCTTCCAGATGCCGATGGACTACAGCTATGGAGAGGCTGCTCTTCCTTTCCAACTGCACCCTCCTTCTCCTCTCTACTTGAAATACTCTGAGACTCAGTTTTCCTCCCATCAGGAAAGTCAGAAAGAGGAGTCCATCCCTCCCAACCCTGTCTACCACACCAGTGGGAGTTGTCCCCTTGGGGAGCAACCCCCTTGCTATCCAAAGTACGTGGACAACCTCCGAGCTCCCTCTCCCAGAACAAGTCCCTGGCAGCTTGGGTACCTCCGAGGACCAGGGCCGGGTTGCCAACAGTCTTTGCCCATGAACTGAACTGGACTGCTCACTCTTCCTTGGAACACAAAGGGATGCTTTCCCAGTTGCTCAAATAAGAATAAAACCAACAAGTGCTGGGGGGAAAAATCTACCTGCTCTGGGAACATCCACCAAAGATGTAACAAGATGGCACTGGAAATGAGAGAGAAGCTATAACCCTGATGAGGGGAGTGAGTCCCTCCTGGGAGGGTGGTGGAGGGGACTGAGGGCAGACATGGTGACTGTGATTAAGACTTTCAGGGATGGCGCTGGAGGGCCTTTTGTTTTGGGGGCTGCTCTCCTAAATCTTCAGGAACTGCTGTATACAACTGTCAGTAAGCAGGGCTGTGTCTTGCATGCTTCTTAGATGTTCAGACTCTTTTAAGCCTTATTGAAAGTCTGGTGTTTTTATTTCTGGGATCTCTGCGTCGGATCCTACTTATCCTCTGGGCTTTTAGGACATGGAGGCTCATTTTGAACAAGTGAGGCATGTTCATGTGTGTGCTTGTGGATGTGTGTGGGCAGCTGTGTTATGGCAGTGATTAGCATGATTCTGTCTACTGTGTATGGGGAGGGAGATCTATGGGGGGAGGTGACAATGCCATTCCCTGATGCTCCCTTCTACTCACCTTGGGGACAAAGGGCTTTGAAAGCTTTGAAGAAGTTGGAGGCAACAACCAGAGTAGCTAGAGGAAGGCCACTGGTCCTGTGACCCGCAGGTGATAGGATCAGAGATCTGAAGCTGGAAGATTTCCCAGAGGTCATCTGGTCCAACACCCTCATCTTACAGATAAGGAAAGTGAGGCACAAATAGCAAGTGACAGTGAGATTTGAACCCTGGTCCACTGCATCTGAATCCAGTATTCATTCCACCAGACCCCATGGCCTCTCCCCATGTCGCAGCTTAGCCAGCTCAGAGCTTTTGTCTGCACCCCTGCAGGTAGAAACAGAATAAGGGTGGAGAGTGGGTCCTAGGATGAAAGGAAGGAGGTGAGCTAGCTAGCATAGAGAGATAATAGCATCCTTAAACCAACGAGGACCTTGGAAACCATCTTGTCTAACTCTGGTTTTACAGTTAAGAAAGCAAAAAACCAGACAAGGAAGGGACTTAGGAACCAGGGTCAAGTTCACAGCTTACCAAGTCCATTGCAGAGCCAGAACAGTACTGGGACCTAGCTCTCTTAACTTCTATACTCCAGTGACAGCAGAGTGTGATCCTTTGTCTTCTCTGAAATGTCAAATGGGAAGAGAGCTAAGGACACTTAAAGGCAGGCTGAATGGCAGGAGCAGGGTGGGGAAGGGGAGGGTCTTCCTTGGCTCCATAAAGTATGTTTAAATCTTAGAATCTTAGATTTAGAAAAGGACTTCCTAGTCTAACCCCCTAATTTTACAGATGAGGAAACTGAGTCCCAGAGAGTAACTTGGCCAAGGCCAAATGGTTAGTAAGTGGCAGAGCTGGTGTCTGGACCCAGGTACTCTGACAACATAACAAGACTGAGAGTTCTGAAGTCCAGGAAAAAAGAAATAAGGATGTGAAAAGGGAGTGATTTCAACTCTGGGGTTAGAAGGGACAATATGGAGGAGAGAGAGAGAGAGAAGAGAAGAGAAGGATTGATCGATGGAAGAGGAGACAGAGCAGGTTGAATCAGAGAAGGGGGCTTTTGCTCAATTCAACAGACCTATCAAGATGCTGTGTTGGCCATTTGATCCAGACATGAAGACTGTCTCAGAAACTGGCCTCTAGACCTCCCTTGGCATCACAGGGAAGAGGATCGGGGGCTACCCGATGGTTTGGGAGTTTTGAGAAAAGTCAAGTGATGACTGACAGTTGTGTGGTCCTAAAGTAAGAGACTAGGAAAGAATGTGCTGGGATGCTGGGCACCAAGCAGGAACAGTGGCTGGGGAAGAGGAGAACCTTTTGCTCTTCGAAGAACAGGGATGTTCTATCCCCTGTGAATTTTTCTTCCCAGCCCCAGATGGAGAGAGTTCTGGCAAAACTGGAAGGTGCAAAAGGCCAACAGCCTTAATTCACAGGATCAGAGCTAGAAAGGACCTTAGAGGTCATGGAATCAAACCCTCTTACTTTGCAGATGAGAAAACTGAGACAAACAGGTTAAGTGATTTGCCCAGGATCACACAGCTAGTCATTGTTTGAGGTAGAACTGAGCTCAGGTCTTAACTCCAAGTCTAGTGACCTAGACAACATGCTTCTAAAGTGCCTCTCTCCTAACATGCACACGAACAGCCAAGTGCCTTCCTTCTTAGGTAAACCCTCCTTCCTGTGACTTTGCTGGGGCTTTCTGATTTTACAGTGCTCAGAAGGTGAGCCCTAGACACCTCAGTGACTTCCCTTAGTCAGAGATGGTCAGGAGTGCAGTTGGGAACAAAATAAAGGACTTTGATCCCCTAGCATTGTCTCCCACCCTTCTTGCCTGACCTGGATGCAGGCCTGTCTCAGCAGGGCTCTTGCATGTCACAGATCAGGACAACCCACGTCACTTTGTCAGCATAAATGTGTGAGGTCCACAGAGGTGAGGTAATTGACCTGTGGTCCCACAGAGAGCACCTGATTTCTGCCTGACCAACTCTGAATGAATCACTCCACTCACTAGACTGTACTGTTCCTGAAGCATTCTCTCTCCTCTCATCTTCCTGGGGGCACTTTGCCTAGGTCTCTCCTTTTCCCTATTACTTCTGACCTTGTAAAATCAATCTGTGTACAGGTGAGATTTCTCCCCTCCTCCTCAAAACTGCCTGGCACATAGTAGGAGCTTAATAAATGCTTATTGGAATGAATTGAATGTTTTCCCCAACACCTAGAACATAGTTCTAAACATAATAGTATATGTTCTTGAATGAATAAATGAATAAAACTGGTGCACTGTCTGAATGGCTGAGGGAAGGCAGTACTCCCATGGAGGCCAGAAGGGGCATTGTCTGATCTGGACCTCTTCCCTCCTCCATTGGTTCATATTTTTATTCCCAGGATTCTATTAGTCAATAGGTCCTGAATGCAGCCCTGGACCCCAGGGATCACAATGGAGCAGGGAGATGGTGACTGTAAAAGGTACCAGTTTCAGCTGGTGGGGGTGGGGGTAGGGGTTGGAGTGTGGGGGAGGGGGGAGACGTAGGTCAGGTTTCCACTCTGTTCCTGAAATAGAAATCAGGAGTTAGAAGAAATCACCATCAGGATCACAGTTATATTTATTTAGTGACTTGAAGTCTACCTTAAATCTCTCATTTCATTTTCACAACAAACATAGGAGGTAAGTGCCATAATTATCCCTATTTTACAGGTGGGGAAATTGAGGCTGAGAGGTCACACCTAGTAAGTGTCTGAGTTAGGGTTTGAACTCAGGCAGGAGGCTGTTTATTTACTGATTGTGTGTGTATATTTGTGTGTCTGTATATGATTATGCTTGTGTATCTGTGTGTCAGGTCAGTGTGAATGTCTTCTCACCTGAGCATTTGTGCATAGACACGTAATGGTCTATGAACACGTGTGTTCATATATGCATTAGCTGAATGTGTTTCCTTGGGGTGGGGTGAGGATGGGGAAGACCTGAGATTTCATAGGTATTGGGAACTCCCAGTGTGGAAATGACCTCCGGTGGTACCATTTGACAACTCATCGCCAATTTTAGTCTTAAAGTGTTTCCTGGGACATTTAGAGGTTAAGTGACTTGTTTGTGGTCACAGGCTAATACTGTATGCCTCAGAATCAGGATTTGAACCTGGGATCTCCTTGACTCTGAGGTCGGCTTTCTCTCAATTAAGTCACACTGCATTTTGCACATCTCTGTGTGTGTGTGTGTGTGTGTGTGTGTGTGTGATAATGAAAGAAGACACTTATCTAATGCTTTAAAGGTTGTGAAGTCCTTCACACATATGATCATATTTGATCCTCACAAGAGGAAGGGACTATTATTGTCTCCATTTAACAAATGAGGAAACTGAGGCTGAGAGGGGACAAGTGGCTTGTCTATGGTCACATGGTTAATATGTGTCTAGGGCAGAATTTGAACTCAGGTCTTCCTGGCTCCAGTTCAGCACTCTTTCCTCAATTCCATTTGGCTGCTGAGCTTTCGGATACTTTACCATCTATTTTACAGACAGGGAACCATTATTTGAAAACATGAAGAGACTTGTCCAAAGTCACCTGTCATGTGTGAGACTTGAACCCAGATCTTCTTGGCTCTGAATCCAGGGCCCTCTCCACTATACCTTGCTGCCTCCTCCTCCTCAGTGCATATCTGCCTAGAAGTCTCTCCCCACCCCCCACCCCCAGCTCATTCCACTACCCCCAGTGTTCATTCTGGGCTCCTGAACTTGACCTGCACCTGCCCCTAGCCAGGTCTTCTAGGACTGGCTGTACCTACAAATCAATTCCGCTCTGAAAGGACCAAGATTCACCACAGGCAGAAGAAATAAAAACACATCGCTGACTGTGAAGACAATTCCCAAAGAGGATTCCATTGAATCATGGCAGCCTGAGGGGGAGGACAGTAGGGAGAGGAGTGAATCTGTTTGGTCTGGACACCCAGGCCAAAGTATAGGATGGTCCCCAGGCCAAGGGACAGTTGGGAAGGGAAAATAAACACTCAGCTGGTCCTGGTCCAACCGTGTGAAAACCAGCTACATGGCTTTATGAAGGCATCTCCTGCTACACGTGTGCAGAGGGTGTATGTGTGTATAAATGTGTATGTATGTATATAAATATATATATGTATATGTGTGTGTGTGTGAGAGAGAGAGAGAGAGAGGGAGATGGAGACAAAAAGAAAGAGGCAAAGAGACTGATGCACACAGAGAGAGGGACAGAAAGAGAAAGAACAACAAGAGAGAGCAACAGGGGTAGAGTTAGAGATGTAAAGAGCAAAGAAGAGAGACAGAGACAGGGTAGAGATAAAAAGAGAATAATAGAAAGAGGTTGAAAGAGGGAGAGAAAAAGAGAGGGGAAGAGAGAGAGGGAGAGACAGGAAGACACACAGGAAGAGAGAGAGAGAGAGAGAGAGAGAGAGAGAGAGAGAGAGAGAGAGAGAAAGAGAGAGAGAAGAGACGGAAGAGAGGAGAGAGGGAGAGGAGAGAGAGGAAGAGAGAGGGGGGGAAGGGAGGGAGGGAGGGAGTGAGACCGAGGGAGAGAAGGGAAAAGAGAGAGGGGAGAGGAGGAAAGAGAGAAAGAGATAAAAGGAGAGAGAGAAAGGAGAGAAGGGAAGAGAGAGAAGGAAGAGAGGAGAAGAGACAGAAAGAGAGAGGGAGAGAGAAAGGAGGAGAGGAAGAGAGAGACAGACAGAGAGACTGAAAGGAATTGAGAGACAATAGTGACAGACGAGGCTGCTGAAACGACTGTGGTAATTGTTCTCATTGGGAAGAGTTTTGGCAGGATTCGGGGAGGAACAAAGTCTAGGGCGGGGCTTTGCTGGGGGGTGGATCCGTGGCCAGGTTTCAGGACATCCATGAACTTGGATGGAAAAGCAATGACATCTTTTTTTTCCACTAACTTCTAACAGAAATCTAGCATTTCCTTTTAAATAGGAAGGAAAACTACACAAACAAAACCTTTTCTCTGAGAAAGGGTCCCGGGGCATCATTGGAGGGCCGGAGGGGTATGTGACACTTAAGACTGGAGAAGGAGTCCTGGCCTCTGATTTCTAAGCACCCACCGACCTTCGCGCTCCCAGGGTGTCTGGGAGGAGGTGGGGATGCGGTCTGCTGGGGTCGGGCTGAAGCTTTGAAATTCCCCCTGATTGTCCTAACGCAGGATTCCTACCATTTGGGTTTTCAAAGGCTGGGTGGGGGGAAGGGGAGGATGTGGAGAGGAAATGGATTCTCCCCATCCCGCATCCACTTTGCTGGAAATGGCACAACTGGCGGCCAACCGGAAAGGCTCAAAGGCTCCTCCGAGTCCTCCCCAGGGCATGTGCTTTTCGGGGCCTGTCCCTCCACTCCAACCCCCTCACCCTATTATTATTTGGCTTTTCTGTTTTACTGTCACTCTTCCCCTCTGTTCTCTGGGCCAGATTTCTTCTCCAGCACTTGGTTTCACAACCACCTTTCTTAGCTCCTATTTCACTCTATTCAGGGGGATGTTGGTAAATGTTTAACAACCGGCTCTAGGCAGGGCAGCCTCTTCCCTTTAATCTGTGTCATTGACATTTTCTCCATCACTTTCTTAAGTCCAGAAATCAACAAAACAATAAATCAAGCTCTGGTTTGTAGTATTTGCTGATGCCTAGGTGTAAATGTTCATGCTCAAAATTCATAATTGGCTTGCTAGGAGTTTGACACAGTGTTAGCCCCGATTCCTCTCCATTCCATTCTATTAGAATGGCAGTGTGCTGCCATGACCATCAGTCAGGAAGCATTTGTCAAGCACTTGCTGGGCACTGTGCTAAGCACTAGGGATGCAAAGATGGGATCCATAGGCATGCCAATACAAGAACACCGAATTTGGAATCTCAGGACCTGAGTTCAAATGCTGATTTTGTTGTTTACTACCTGTGTGACTGTAGACAAGTCAATTCACTCCAACCTCTTTGGGCCTCAGTTTCCTCATCTATAAAATAAAGCAGATGAACCAGGTGATCTCTGAGGTACCCCTAGACCAGGGATTCTTAACCTGAGATTCATGAACTTGTGTCCAATGAACATTTTTCTTTGAGGCTTTGGTTGCAAATGTTTTCACATTGTTGTTTTCTGGGTTTGTATCTTGGTCTTCCTTGCCGCCATAGTAGCGTTTTATGGTCAACTTCTTTTTTTGTTGTTTGCTCACTTTCCCAGACTATTTCTTCACTTTGAACTTTATGTTAAAGTTGGGCCAAGCTTCAGGCTTTTTCATGCTGTTTTCAGAATTAGTTCTGGGGGTCTGCAAGTTTTTGGTGCCTCCAAGGTGGTGTGATCTGGGGAGAGGGGTGGCCCCTTCTCTCCTGGTCTGTTCTGTGGTCTTTGTCCAGAAAGGGCCCCTACTCCTCTGCAGCCACAAGCACACTGTGCTCTAAAATTGTGATTCAGAGCTGCTTATGGACAATAAAGCTGACAATTGGTGCCAACTGCACCCAGTGCCAGCCAATTGACTCCTTGGGGGCAGTTGTCTCACCCTCTCCTTGTCTCTGGGCTGAGAGCTCCTGAAGCTGCTGCTGGGGCCACTGAGGTCAGAGACCTCTCCTGCCCACCTCCTAAGTTTTCTTAGGCCAGAAAAACGTCTCACCTGGATCTTTTGTTGGTGTTGACACTCCAAAAAATTTGATTTGAGACATGACTTTAAAATTGTTTGGAGAGGAATGTTGGAAAAGTTCAGTTGGGTGGCTGCCTCTAATCCCTCTGCCCCGGGGACCACTGTTTTTAATATTTGTAACCCTAGGCCTGGCACAGAGAAGGATTTTAATAAGTGCTTTTAAAATTGTTTAATTGAACCCAAGTTCTCAGCCAAAAGATTCAGTGCCTTTAATGAGCTCTTGGAAGAATAACTAAAGCTCGTGTACTCTGTGAAACTAGTCCTGAAGTTCCTGAACACTTTGGCCAGCCTGAGTCCAGCCTTTCGAGTTGGGAACAGTACAGAAGAGAGTCTCAAAGCCGGAGGGGACTTTGGGTGTCATCTGGATCAAGCCCTGTCCAGATCCTAGATGCCCTATCTTCAGTCTTGCCAACCAACTGGGCTTTCAGTCTCTGCTTTCACACCTCCCATGATAGGAAGCGCACTGCTTTACAAGATGTTTCATTCAACTGGCTGGGAAGTTGCTGTACAGCTAATTGAACCAAAGTTATTTGGGAAATTAGATGTGCCGTTATAAATATGGCAAGGAGTGTCCTGGATGCTAAAGCTACTTCCTCACTGGAGGGAGGCATTGCTCCCTAGCATCTCTGGCACCAGCCGGCCTCCTTTCTCTATGTTCACATGGCCACCTTAGTGCTCTGTCCCTTAACCTCAACATAATGATGTCATTTTGTTCTTCTTCAAGCACCAAGAGCAATAACCAACTAATATGGCCAACTTAACGTACCACACTTCATTGGTGTCCCTGTTTGAGGCTCTTCCCTCACCAACTCATCCTCTACCTAGCTGCCTACATTTTCCTGAGGTAGAGTTCTGACCACACCCCTCCACTATTCAAGAACCTTCCTCTGCTCCCTATTGCCTCCAGGACAAAATACAAACTCCTCAGTTTAGCATGCAAAGCTCTTCCCAGTTTGTCTCTGGTCTCCCCAGCCTCATTTCATAGTGCTCTTCCTCGTACATTCTCCATTCCAGGCAAACTGGCCCACTTGCTGTTCCTCAGACTTGGCACTCAGTCTTCTGACCACCTGTCTTTGCAAAGGCTCCTGCCCCCACCCCCGCCCACCCAGTTCCTGAAATGCTTTTCCTCATCTCCTCCCCCTAGAATCCTTAGCCTGCTTTAAGGCTCACCTCTGGGGCCACCTCCTACAGGAAGCCTTTCCTGATTCTGCCAGTTGCTGGCACTCTCTAGATTCTCAGATCATCTTGTATTTATTTATCTGTGTCTATGTTAGAACACCTCCCACATGAGGGCGAGAGATGCTTTTTTGTCTTTGTATCTCCAATGTTTATCACAGTACTTTGAACATAGTAGTTACTTTAGCAAATGTCTGTTGAATTGAATTAGAAGTTAGATGGTAATAAGTTCTCTTTTCTTTCCTCTCTCTTTCCTTTTCCTTCCTTTTCTTCTTTCTTTCTCTCTCTTTTTTCCCTCCCCTCCCCTCTCCTCCCCTCCCCTTCTCTCTCCTCTTCTCTCCTCCCCTCTCTTCCCCTCTCCTCCCCTCTCTTCCCCTCTCCTCTCCTCTCCTCTCCTTTGCTTTCCTTCCTTCCTTCCTTCCTTCCTTCCATCCTTCCTATCTCCTACACTCAACATATGACCCATTCATTTTCCCACTCCCAGCATAGGTTGTTCTGACACTACTTACAACCGGTGTTTTACAACCTGCTCGTGCCCACCTTATATGTTTCCATAAGGTGATTCTCACCTTTAATTCTACTCATTTTATGGAAATATAGGGATTTTTCTATCCAGGTTGAACATGGCTATTTCCCTTCACAGGAGAGCCATCCTATGAAGAGAGAGACTTTGGAAAGGGCTCATCTCTCCCTCAAGATGCCCAGGAATAGGCAAGAACTGGGTCTTCTGGGAATAGCTCCAGACTGAGGTAGAGCTCTGAGCATGCTGTCCTAGACCTGTCCCAGGCTAAGACCCCCAACAACTCCAAAAGCTGCCAGGCTACAGATTATTTTAGGCCATTTCTTCAAATCTGGTTCTCATGATTTCACAATAAAACTCGTTCCCCCAAGTGTCCTTGTTCCTGGAAGTATGGCTGCCACCCAGACCTCATTCTGTTCTGTGGGGAAGCAGGAATCTGGCTTGTACTTCTACTCTTCCTTTCCTTTTCCTTGCCCTCATCTGCCACTTTCTAGTGTAGTCAGGACCTGACAAAGGATAGAAAATCCACTCCCTTCAGTTTGAGGGTGAGGGCTAGAGGAGACAGAGTGGGTTCCATGGTTAGGGAAACACGGGAGCTGGTAAGAGCCATGCACAGGATTTCACTATTAGGACAAGTAAGGGAAGAGGAGATTGGTTAGGTTAGTCTAAGATTCTGAGTCCAGCCCAAGATCATAGAGCTAGAGCTAGGTGGAACCTCAGAGACCATCTAGTACAAGTTCCCCATTTTGCAAACAAGGAAACAAATAAGTAACATATATGTACTTAAAGGACTACCCCTGTGAAGCAAGCCCCGAAGTACTGAATTCCTATTTTGCAGATCGACTCATTGATGAACAAGGCTTTATTGAGCCCTATGCAGTGGGAATGAAGCCAATCAGGTATCTGGAGAGGCCAGTGACTTGGCCAGGGTCACACAGCTAGGGCATGAATTGGACCACAGGTCATCTGATGCTTCCCAGTCAATGCCTTTTCCCTAACAAGATGCCAGCTCTCAGTGGATGTTTATTAAAGGACTCTTGAATTAAAGGGTACAGCCTATATTTGTCTGTCTCTCTGTATGTGTGTATGGTGGGGGTAAACAGTGACAAGTAAGCCCCTGTCCTAGATAATCTGCCTTGTCCCACTCCTTTTCTCTGTCCAGCCACTCTTACACCTTGTGTTCCCATAAGGTCCACTAGGTGGGGCCCCACACCATGCTCCCTCCCCCCCATTGCCAGAAGGCCGGGAAGAGCCCAGGCTGGTTCTGTTTGTTGGTCTGCCTGCGAGGCTATGAAATTCCCACTTTGCCTTGCAACTTTAATGCCACATTCCACCCCAGGATATGGCCACTGAGTTCTTTATTGTCATTGTTTGAGTTTGTTATTAATAAACCAAGAAGGCTCTTCTCTGTAAGCTCTGTGAGCTGTATCCTTCTGTTCTCCTGGACATCCCCTCCTGGGTGCTTTCCTCCCCTGAGGAAGCTTTCCATCCTGACACATCGATTTCTTGATTTCTTTCTGAGCTGCATTACTGACCGTGTAGCTAGCCCCACATGTCCTGGGGCTCCAGTAAGAGGGTCTCTTAAGGGGTTTACATATTTATAAGCACATTAACATAGCCATGGGAGACTAGAGCTGCAGGTTTGAAAAAAACAAAACAAACAAAACAAACTATTTCTTAGGCAGGAAGAAATTGAAAATTGGATGACAGGGTTGGGATGGGGGCGGGGAGACTCTACAGCAGGTAGGGGGCATCATAGATTTAGAAATAGAAAGCAAAAGACCTGAGAAGTCATCTAGTATAAGCCCTTCATTTTACAGATGAGGAACCTGAGGTCACCATGCTTAAGTGACTTGCCCAAAGCAGAAATTTCAGAGACCAGACTTGAATCCAAATTCTCCGATGTCAGAGCTGTGTCCCCATGTGGGGGACAGTGGCCTTCCAAACTATTCCAAACTATTAGGGAGTGGTTTGGAGGGGCACTGGGTACTCTTGTATTCATCTCTTTTCCCTCTTCCTGTGCTTCTTTTGCTGGGAGTGAGCAAAGGAGAAAAAAGCAAATAGGCTTTGGTGAGGGGTTGTTTGGGACTGAATCCATGGCTTCTCAGGCTTCCCAACACTTTGTGGAAAAAAAGCCTTGTAACTTGTCTTTGATTTCTACTGACCAGCATTTCCCCTAGATTGTCCAGGCCTTGATCCCAGCTGCCCCCAGCTGTGAGGTTCAGAGGAGCCCACACCATCAGGGCTGGCTTGTAGCAGCTTAGGCCATCTGCTTCTAGAATCTGGGTTCCCGGGTATCTTTTGTTCCATTTCAAGAAAGGAAAATCTGCCCTCTTCCCACCTGGCAGGTGATCTATTAAAGGCTTCCAGACTGAGCAATAAACAGCCTATTATTTCAGTTCTGGCAGGCAGGGCTTGAGAGCAATACAGTCACATAACCAATAAAGAATGGGTCTGGAGGGTAGAATAGAAAACCCTTGGGGTTACAGGTCATAAGCTAGCGAAGGAGGTTTTCCAAGGAGGCTAAAAATGCCGAGCTTTAACACAGAGGCAGCTCTGCTGAAGGAATGGGCCACCTGTCTTCCTCTACCTCCAGTCCCAGAATCCCAAATGTTCCAGTTCTCGAAAAAGACGCTAAGTAACCACTAACTAGAGATGAGAATCATCCATCCCTTCTGCCACAGAGAAGACACCTTTGGGTCTGTGCTCCAGGCTTCTCACTGCCTTCCACCACCTCATTATCCCAGCCCAGCTGCTCAGTCACCTCCCTTTGCTCAGAGGCACATTTTTAGATGCAGGTTCATGCTTATTCCAGCACCATTTCCTTCCTTCCTCCCTCCCTCCCTCCCTCTTTTCCTCTCTACCTTCCTTTCTTTTTCTGTCCTTTCATTTTCTTCCCCTCTTTTCTTCCTTATTTCTCTTATTTTTCTTTCTTTTTTCCTTCCTTCCTTCCTTCCTTCCCTCCTTTCTTTCCTTTTTTCTTCCTTCTTTCCTTTTTTCTTCCTTCCTTCCTTTCTTTTTCTTCCTTCTTTTCCTTCCTTCTTTCTTTCTTTCCTTCCCTCCCTTCTTTCCCTTCCTCCTCTTCATTTCAAAAAGGTATGAATAAATTTTGTTTTTGACAAAAGAGTTATTTCCCAACACCCAGACAGACCCTCTTTGTCATTATTATTAATATCTAGCATTTATGCCACATAGTAACATACCAGACACCATGCTAAACACTATTACAAATATTATCTCATTTGATCCTTACATTAACCCTTTGAGGTAAGTGTTTTTATTACCATCATTTTAGTTAAGGCACCTGGAGCAGACAGAGGTTACGTGACTCACTCAAGGTCACTCACCTAGAAAGTGTTTGAGGCCATATTTGAACTCAAGTCTTCCTCACTCCAGACCCAAGTGCTCAATCCCCTGTTCCACTTAGCTTTCCATTTGTACTTTACAATGTACATTCTCCAATTGTACCAAGCATCTCTAATATGCATGATATATAGAGAACCAATTTATACCCTTAGAGAGTTGTCTGGGGCAGTAAGAAGATGAGTGGCTTGCCAAGGGTCATTTGCTAGTCAGAGTCAGAACTTGAACCCAGCTCTTCCTACCTGAAGATAGCTCCCTCGACACCATGCCAAGCTGCCTTTATACTAGTCTCTTTATGTTTCTCTGAATTATTCATATTTATGTTCTTGTAACATTTTTCATTCCAGTGAAGGTACTTTCTTTAATACTAGTTCCTGGCACAGACTGGGCACTGATGCCTGATTTTGACACACTTCAAAGTGGATTTTGTGGGTGATGCAGGAATAAGGAGACCCCAGAGTAGCAAACATATTTTGGGGTTTACTGAATTCACCAGCCAGAGAGCCCTCTGTGCGGAAGTAGAGATTCCCCAAAGTGAGTTTACATGGGGCTTATACATGCTTAAACCACCAAAGAGGAGGAAGGCTTCAGGCAAAAGGAGATTAGGAGGGCACATTGTGGGCTGTTAAAATGAGATGCTTTGACACGAATGACCAAGCCGATTCCTGAAATGGGAGAACCTTTGAAGGCTCCCTGAATAGATGTAATCACAGAGGATGTTCTTGTGGAGGGGTTATTGGGGTTGGGAGCATGACAAGGAGGTCCTTTAAATGCTTAACACAGGCAGCTAGGTGGCGCCATAGTGCACAGAGCCCTGGGCCTGGAGTCAGGAAGGCTCATCTTCCTAAGTTCAAATTCAGCCTTGGACACTTACTAGCTGTGTGACCTTGGGCAAGTCACTTAATCCTGTTTGCCTCAGTTTTCTCATCTGTAAAAATGAACTGAGAAGGAAATAGAAAACCCCTCCAGGATCTCTGCCAAGAAAAGCCCAATTGGAGTCACAAAAGTCATTCCTGACTGAACAACTGGACAACAGCAATGCTTAACACAAGATGGAAGGAGTTGTGTTCAGTTTATGATCCACAGCTTCCTTTCTCAACTCAATCAGTTATAAAGCCCTGTGACTTCCTGAGAAAGTCATTCCCCTTCTATAGGCCCCTGTGTCCTTGTCTATGAAATAAGTTAGGTGGAGTTTTCTCTGGGAGCCTTCTAGCTCTTTCAGAAGTCTCTGCTTTTGTTTCTGATTCAACCCCTTCTCCCTCATATCAACAGGACAGGGATGCTGAGCCTGAGTAATGCAGGGTGACCTCGACACTCAGAGCTATAACTAGGAATCCTTGTATCTGGGACAAATCCATTTGGCAGGTCTAGGATAGGGGAGAGTTGGCTGTACAAGCACTCACGACAGTTCCACCATGAATATAGCACTAGGAGATGGAGAAGAGTGTCCCTCAGAGTCCCACCCATGCCCCAGTGGGACTTAGGAAGAATGTAGGGAGAAGAGCACCATGGTAATGAAACTCCAGTGATGGAGGCCTTGGACTGATCACCTGACAAAAGTCCTGAGGGCTGCATGTGAGGTGAAGGAGAAAACACTGTCATCACGAGAAAGAAGCCCGCCCTAGACCCGGTACCTTGGACTAAACCCCTGGCTGTCCTTCTCTAATTATAGCTTTTTGGACACTGGTCACCGAAGTGAGCCATAGCCTAAGAGAAGAAGGAGCCCCTCCTAGGATTAGGCTCAATAGACCTTAGAAGCCTCCTTCATTTTTCAGATGGGGAAATTGAGGTGCAGAAAGCATCAGAATGAGGATTTGAACTCAGGTCTTGCCATTTCATGTTTGGAACTCTTTCCACTGTACCACAGAGCAGAAAGAGAGAATCTTCTGCTGAGCTTCTCACACCTACTTCTAGCAGCTCCCAAGATAGATATCCCTTTGCCTTTCGGTTTTTTTATTTCCCACCAAAAGGTTTCTTTTTAAACTCCTTGGAGTCCATGGGATAGGTGCTCCTTAAAGGATGTGCACCATACACACACACACACACACACACACACACACACCTGCTGTCCAACAGACAGGATGAATGATGTGTTTGGAAACATTCTTGGTCAGCTCCATATTTTGTTTAGTCAGTGGATTTCAGACCAACTGCTGTTCGTTTTAATAATCAATAGTACAAGAAATTGCAGGCCAGAGGTACCCGGCCATTTGCTCAGCTCAACCCCAGGAGCAAGGCTGCTCCCCAGAATTCCATGGAAGGAGGGAGGCCCTCTCACTAGGCAGGAGGAAGATGAATGGGCCAGCAGTATGCTTGCCATGGCATTCAAGGATCACTGAGCTAGAAGTCGATGCACATAGCATAGAAAAGACTCTGGTGCCTTCATTTCTTGCTCCCCTTCCCCCTCCCCCCACCATGGCTCCCACTCACACACATACACATACACAGATGGAGGGGGTGAGGAGGCACCATTGCCCCAGGAATGAAGCAGCAGAGATGGAGAGAAAGAGAGAGGGAAGCCGACTCAGGCTCTGGGAGGGTATTTCCCCAGTGAGTCAGAGCTCAAGAGAGCTCTTGCCTGGGGTTGCTTCTTTGGGGAAAGGGGAATTGGAACGAGAAACTAAAACCCTCAGAGGAGTAATGGGTGGGGGGAGTGGAGTGGAGAAGAGGTTGAAGCAGGGAGGACAGGCAGAAGAGGGAAATGCTGGCGTGGCTCTGCTTAGACACAGCCACCCACACAGCAGCCTCCTTGTGCTTCCTCCCTTCAAAGAGGGAGACACCACCACAGGGACAGCCCATCCCTGCCTGAGCTCCAGAGCCTGCCTGTGCCTTCGGCGCTCGAACAGAGAAAGCAGCAAAGTTGGCCGCAAACTTGGTTTGCCCTGCCCGGACTGTTCCACTTGGCAGCAGCAGATTTCTGTAGCCTAAGAGGCATTTGCTTCCAGCAAAGAGGACGGGGAGAACGGTGAGCGACCTGGAAACAAAAAGATGGCTTTCTGAACCAGCTATTTCCCCACCTTCATCCCTACCCACCAGGCAGTGCCCTGGTGCCTGGACTGGGGTGATCTGCTCACGCATCCCCCTAACAATTTCCCTGCCGGCTGACCCAGGCCAGGGATGGCAATTTGACATTCCATCCAGTTCCTCATTCTCTACTGCCTTGGTGCCATCTGCCTCCGAGTCAGGAGCTGGCCTGTCCAGGGAACCAGGCAGCCATGGAAAACAATACTGAGACCCAGTTCCCAAAGACTTTGGAACCCAGCATTGTCCTGCCCCTGGACTCACAGGAGACAGAGAAACTCCTCACCAAGACCGAGGACAAAGATGACAAGGCTATGAAGGCCTCCAAGTCCTTCTCGGGGGCCATGGAAATGGAGCAGAATGGTCACAGTCTACCATACAAATCAGTGTCTGAGGGGCACCTGGAGGCTGCTCCTCGCTCTCCTTCCAGGGTCAGTTCACGGAGGGCATCCTCCATTGCTACCACCTCCAATGCCCAAGACCAGGAGATGCCAAAGGATTACCTCATCTTGGCCATTCTCACTTGTTTTTGCCCCGTATGGCCTCTGAATATAGTGCCACTGATCTTTTCTATCATGGTAAGTGTTAACCTCCCACTTGGAATGTCCCAAACTTGCTCTTTTATGAAACTGCTGCCAATTTTTTTTTTTGGGAGACTTGCCAAAGATGGATGAAAGACTTGGAGGGAGGGTACCATAGAGGGAGGGGTGCTGAATGTGGCAGACTTGAGTTTGAATATTGGCTCTGATGGTTACTATCTGTGTGGTGCAGGAGTGGAAAAAGCCCAAACTGTGGAGTCAGAGGAGCTGGGCTCAAGCCTCATCTCTGATGCTTATTACTTGAAAAACCTCGGCCCGTTACCTAACTTGAGTGTCAGATTCCTCAACCATAAAACATGGGAGTTGGACCAGAGGGCCAATCAAGTCCCTTCCAGCCTTCTATGTGCTTAGCACCATGTCAGGCAAATAGTAGGCACTTAATGTAGGCTCGTTCCTTCTTCTCCTATAAGTCACTTAGCCTTCTTGGGCCTCAGTTTCTTAGAAAATGGCAGAGCCTCTGAGGTCCCTTCCAGCCCTAGATCTGTGACCCTCAGTTTCCTTACCTGTAAAATATTTGCATCACTGATCTCATCTGCCTTTAGAAATCTTAAAACACCAAGCAGTTTTGGTTTCATGCCTCTGGCTTGATTTTACAACAAGGTACAAGTGGGGCGATGATAATATTTATGGCTACACTTAAGCCCAAGGCTCCTAAAACCCTGACTCAAGGTTGTACCAAAAAATGGGAAAGATGCCCTGTCTAGGGTCTACCAGTAGAGTTATGCCCAACACAAGTGTGCTTGGGGAGGCAAAGCCAACTTTCCTTTGCCCATTTGTTTTTGTTACTAATAAATCCTGCCTGGGTTTGCTTACCTTATATGTCCTGTGTGTGTGCAAGGGTGTAGGGAAAGGAGGTGGAAAGCAGGAGAAAATGAGGGAAGCCAGCTTTAAATCACAGTAGGCATGATATCAGAGATATGGGTGGAGGATGCAGATTGTTTTGAAAAATGTTTTTGCCAAATGAACTCTAGGCTTGATCTCCTTGAGGCTACGCATTACAGTGCCCAGGTCTAGGAAACTTGCTCTCCAGGTATTTTTGAGAGGTTCAGGATTAAAGCTAAAGAAGAATTTGAGAGCATGGCCCCATTTGCAATTTGGACCTAGGCTAGCAAAATTTGCAGCCCTCACTAAGACTGACTTCCAACTAGGTACAAAGAAATCTCCCCATAGGTATGATGAGTTACTGGAGCAAAGATTCACGTAAACAACCCAGGCAGGGTAGAGGACTAGAAAATACGTACCAGGGAGCAACCAGACCCCAGGGAATGGCATGGCATGACCTAATAGGCCTTTTCCATTTCTGGTTTCCAAGTGTACTTGTGGCAGCTTCCCAGCTAAAGATTGAGTTGCCTTCTGGTGCATTTCTCTCAGAGATCAGCACAGAGGTTGGTTTTCATTCCATTTCCCCAAGGAAGGGATTCCCCATAAAAAACTAACTTTTGGTCATTGGTGGAATGCTCTGAATGCAACACTTCCTTATGACTCCCTGATCCTGATCCATATCCACTTGGATGAGAGGAGGACACTAGTGCCATCTGCTAAGGTTACTTGGTGAAGAAATAAGCTCATATATACAGACAAGAGAATGAATGGAGGCTTGAAGAGAATCCCAAATCCCAGTGTTGGAAGGAATCATAAACCTAGAGGTGGAAGGAACCTCAGAAGCCAAACCCTTCTCATTTTACAGGTGAGGAAACTATCCCAAGGAGGTTGAGGTTATGTAACTGATCCAAGATCACAAAAGTAGTAAGCATGAGAGATAGAATATGAACTCATGTAAAATGACTCCAGAGTTACTCTTTCCACTATCATGAACTATCACCCCCCCTCCCAAGTACCCAGCCTGGATTGGATGGCACTTGAAGGCTTCGGGTAGAGTGTAGGCACTGACCTTGGAGTCAGGAGATAGCAGTTTTAATCTTGGTTCTGAATCACTAACGATGTGACCAGGGGCAAGTCATGTGAGCTCTCTGACCTTCCATTTCTTTATTTGTAAAATGGGGATGATATTTGGACTTTCTACTTAATAGAGTCATAGCGCCATTGATTTAGAGCTAGAAAAGATCTTAGAGGCCATCTAGTCTAATTCCCTCATTGAACAGATGAGGTAACTCATGTCCAGGGCACTTAAACACTTGCATAATAAGACTGCACAGTAGTAAGTGCCAGTGCGAGGATTGGAACCAGGTCTACTGACTTCAAGTCCACCATCTTTTCCACTGTATCGCAGTTGTTGTAAGTAAAGGGTTTAGCTTTTCATCTGGAGTAAAAAAAAAAAACCGGTTCTCAGACTCATCTTCCGCTTTCAAGGAGACAATCATTGAATTCAGAATTAGAGTTTCAGATGGGAGGAAAAAACAAACAACAAAGCAGGATTTCTTTGGACTGGTTCAGACAAAATCCCTGAGTTCCCCCCCAAGGAGCTGCCTATGGTGTGAATCTGGAGGATACTCTGTTGCTTCAAACATGTAAACCTTTGGAGAGGAGAGGGAAAAGAAGGGAGTGGGGAGGCACTTATCGAGGAAAACACATCTCAAGCAATGGACCCATTGGTCAGAATGGTGTGGGGGTCGGAAGGTGTGTGGGGGGGTTGTCTGTTCTTTCTTCCGGGGTGCGGCAAGCAGCAGAATCTTTTTTTTCTTTTCTTTTTTTTTTTTTTGGAGGGGGAAGGCAGGGCAATTGGGTTTAAGTGACTTGCCCAAGGTCACACAGCTAGTAAGTGTGTCAAGTGTCAGAGGCTGGATTTGAACTCAGGTCCTCTTTACTCCAGGGCTGGTGCTGGCAAGCAGCAGAATCGAGCTACTTTAGTTGAAACAAAAGACGCCCTTCTCCTTCAGCTCTTTCCTCTCCCTAACTCTATATCTCAAAACTCCTTTTCATTACCTTCCATTTTCACCTCCTTTGGTCTGCTTTCAAATGAAATGCTGAACTTTCTCCTTAGCCCCTGCCTCTGAGGGAGCTAAAGAGTGCAGCGGATAGAGTGCAGAAGTCAGAAAGACCTGAGTTCAAATCCAGCCTCAGATACCTACTAGCTATGCGATCTGAGGCAAGTCGCTTAACCTCTCTATGCCTCAGTTTCTTCATCTGTAAAATGGGGATAAGAATAGCAACTACTTCTTAGGACTGTTATGAAGTCTAATGAGATAATATTTGTGACGTGCTTTGTAAACCTGAAAGTGCTAGCTATTAGCTCTTACAATTTGGCCTCAACTTCATCACTCATTTGAAAGTTACCAACGATCTTTTTTTCTGTCAAATTCAATGGCTTTTTCTCAGTCCTCATTTTCCTGTAAGTCTCTACAGCATTTGACGGAGCTGATCCCTCTTTCCTCCCTGGGTTTTCATAAAACCCTGTCTTGGTTCTCCTAATTGTCCAGATGTTCTGTTTCTTCCAGTATCCTTTGCTGGATCATTGCTTAGGTCTCATTCTTCAAGAATCGAAGGCTCTTATCTGGGAACTCTTCTCTCTCTACACCCCGTGTCTCAAAGATCTCATCAGTTCCTTTGGGTTCACTGATAATTTCTACTCATATGACTTCTAAATCTACATATTCAGCTCTCATCCCTCCTTGATCTCCAATCTGACACTGACGATTTCCTATTGAACATTTCCAACTGGATGTCCCATAAGTCTGTCACACTAAACATGTTCGAAACAGAACTCCCTATCTTTCCCCACAAAACCCATTCTTCTTCCTAACATCCCTACTTCTGTGGAGGATACCATCATCCTTCCAGTCCCCCAGACTCTCAATCTCAATGTCATCCTTAACTCTTCACTCTTCCTCAAACCCCACGTCCACTTGGTAAGCAAATCTTGGTAATCCCATTTATTCTACCACTCTTGCATCTGTCCCCTTCTGTCTGCTCACACCATAAGCACCTTAGTTCAAGCCACCATCGCCTCTCATCCGAACCACTAAAATGATCTTCTAACTGGTCTGCTTGCATCCAACGTGTCTCCTCTACAATCCATCCTCTACACGTTACGGTGATTCGTTCTCCTAATGCCCAGGTCTTACCATGTCATGCCCCTGCTTAAGAAGTTCCAGCTGCTTTTCTCTGTTGTCTCTACTATAAAATACAGACTCCTCTGTTTGCCATTTAAAGTCCTTCCCAATCCGGCTACACAATCTATCTTTCAAGCTTATCGAACATTATTGCCTTTAATGCACTCTCACATTCCAGCCAAAGCAGCCTTTGTTGCTTCTCATGCACATTATCGCCCATCTCCACGCTCTCGACCACGCCATTTCCCCATGCCTAGAAGGCCGTGCCTTCTTGCCTCTGCCTTTCAGAATTCCTAGTTCTCTCAACCCAAATGTCACCTCCTATAGGAAGCCTTTCCAGATCTTACCCTCCCCCAACGGCTGTTAATGCCTCACTATTGGAATTTCCTGGAATTGTTTTTTGTACATAACGTCCCCCTCCCACTGCCCCAGAACGTAAGGTCCTAGAAGAGAGGGATGATTGTTTCATTCTTGTGTTCATATTCCCAGTACCTTGCCCAGGGCATGGCATGCTTAACGAATGATGTTAAACTCACTTTATAAGTCTCTCGTCCAAGAATCAACCTAGCTGTGTTGATAAAGGCTCATCACCAGAACTCCAGGCCACTGCATGATTTTTTAAAAAATTTACGTAGTTTCTTATAAAACCAGTCTCCTGAGCCTTGGAGTCCAAAAGACTGGGGTTCAAATCCAACTTCTGATACTTACCTAGCTGAGTGTACACAGGCAAGAACTTATATATAAACCTCTCTCAGCCTCAGTTTTTCATCTGTAAAATGGGATGATAATAGCCTAGTGCACTGAGGGGTTAAGTTACATGAGCAGTCACTCAGCAAGTATGTGTAAAAGGCAAGACTTGAATCCAGTTCTTCCTGGCAAAGGCCAGCTCTCTAGCCACTACACCATACTGCTTCTCCTCATAACAATAATTGATGTTTAAAGTTTGCAAAGTGATACACACAAGATTTCATTTAATCCTTCAAACAATCCTGAGAAACAGGTGTTATTATTATCCCCATTTCACAGATGAGGAAACTGAGGCCCAAAGAGTTTAAGGAACTTGCCAGTAGACATCTAAAGCAGAATTCAAACCCAAGTCTTCCTACCTCTGAGCCCAGCGTTTTATCCAGCATACATACTGTCTTTGTATCTCCAGCACCTGGCACAATGTCTGGCACATGGGCAAGTGTTTAATAAATGCTTATCGATTGATTCATTCTTTTGAGGCTCATTTTCATTACTCCATGACTAATGAAGCCTCCTTGTTCCCTTTCTCCACTAAATCCCAATTCCTCCAGATGGCACCACTGATGCATTTGGATTTTTCTGAGTCAGATCTGTTTTACCGATATAAGAGATTGGGGGATGGGCAGGGAAAGGTGTCTCCTTTGTGGGCTGAGGAAATCTGTTCATGGCTCCCTTCAAGTCTCTCCACTCTGCACATACACATGGCATTGAATGGTTGCAGTCATATTCCCAATTGTTCTGACCATGAGTACATTAACTGGGGTGGGGGCGCGAGTGGAGGGGTTGGAAGGAGCCCAGGAAAGAGAGAATACCTACAAATCCAGGTGGAAAATGCTTGAACACTCAGATGACTATATGATCTCATTGGTATGGGTATTTCCATCATTGATATAGATTATGACTCATCTGTTGCTAGCAAGCATGATTTGAACCCAGATCTTTTGGATGCCAGTTTTAGCACCATATCCCCTACAACTAAAGGTAAATGCAGTGAAGACCAAGATAGCTGGCATGAAAAGGCCAAATGGGAGCGGGCTTGCTCTCATCCCTCCCACCATAAAGAAGACAGATACAGATTCAGGAGACAGAGAAAGGATTTAAACCGAGATCCTCTGACTCCAGATACAGGGCCTTTTCCATTGTACCACTACATAACAAATGAGATAATATTTATTTCTTTTAAAAAGCACTTAGCATAGCAGCTAGCACATAGTAGGTGCTATATAAATGCTTATTCCCTTCCCTTCCCTATTGCCCTGCCTCTCAACCTTGTCCTCCTGTAATTATCTTGCAGATTACAGTGTAGTAGAAAGAATGATACCAGATTCGGAGCACAGTGCTTGGCACATAGTAGGCATTTAACAAATGCTTGTAGATGGATTGTTTGCATTGGAGAACTTGGGTTCAAATCCTAATGCTGAGACTTACTACCTGTAAGGAGCACAGGGCAAGTCACTCAAGCTCTCTGGGATCAGTTTCCTCATCTATAAAATAAGGCAATTGAAAAAATAATAAATAAAATAAAATCAGGCAATCGGACTCAGGAGTTGGTAAGGCCTCTTTCAGTTCTAAAATAATTCTCCCGTACTATAAAGCCTCCAAAAAGGTGCGTAATGGTGCAAGAGTTGGGGGAGCACACTCACTGGGTTGAGAGACTTCCTCCATGTCACTAGAGGCAGAAAATAATTCAAGGAATTTACAACAAAGGATGGCAGGTGGGTATAAATCAAGAGAGGCTGACTCTGAGGGAGAGTATCTGGGGAGAGTTTGAGCAAGCTCTGTTTACCTCTACAAAAGCCACACATCTGTCAGCCCTTTTAAAGCCGCCTGTTCCCTGGGGGCTCCGCAATACATTCACATACTCTAAGAGGAGGCTATTTTGGTTGTCAAGAAGGTGAGAGAATTCCTAGATAGGTCATGTGAAGGAGGGAGGAGAGGAGGCTGGAGAATCAGGGAGGAGAGGCCAGAGTTAGTGAGCAAAGTGGTCCTGCCAGCTTAAGCCAACTCCACCTCCCCTCCCACCCCATCCCCTGCTGTAAGTCATAGGATCACTCACTCAACAAGCATCATGTGCCCATCGCTGTGCTGGGTGCTGGATATACAAAGAGAAAAAGAATTAATTCCTGTCCTCAAGAACTTATATTCCTTGGGAGAGAAGAGTCATGGAATGTTATAGGAGAGTAGTCAGGGGGTGCAGTGGATAGAAGGTTAGACTTGGAGTCAAGAAGACCTGAGTTCAAATCTGGACTCAGACACTTAATAGCTGAGTGACCATGGACAGGACCTTTAACTGGTTCCTGGCTTAACTCAGTTTACTCATCTGTAAAATGGAGATAAGACCAACACTTACAAAACAAGGTTGTTGTAAGGATCAAATGAGATGATTTTTGAACCCTAATGCTCTTTATAAATGCTAACTACTGTTAGGAGCACATTATAGCAAAGTCAGAAGGGACCCTAGTAATCTAGTGCCCCTCCCCATTTTATTGGAAAGGAAGCCAAGGTTCTTCAGAGCAGAGGTCCGTTGGCTTCTCCCTGATAGGGCTTGAAATATTTAGCTGCAGATCTGGTTGCTGTTATTGTTGGAGGCTCCGGATCCAGTTTTTGACGGGTGAAGGGCCTCCTGCAGCCTCATTGCATCTTGTGCTCCAGTCCAGATGGTTCCTTGACAACAGGAGAAAGCTGAAAGTACCGCAGAGGTGCAGCCAGGCTGGCCATGCTCCAAGTGGGAATAATACCAAAACCCACACCATGTCTTGCTGGCAACACCCCTGGGTGAAAAAGCATTCTTTAACTGCCTGCCTCATGTTCAGCTGGCAGCTGCCTAGTGAGTCTGTACCAAAAAAGGTAGGGGGGCAGGCAGAGGAAGGGAAGCCAATGAAGAATGGGGAGAACAGGTGTCTGGGTCAACAAGTGGGACCCCAAGTTCTGTTGTGTTCAATACAAGGCAGGAGAGAGAAACAGCCCCCTTCCATCAGAGTGGACTGGGGAGCTATCTATGGAAAGAGAGCTAGAGGACACCAGCTAGCTGGAAGCAGGGGTTCTGTGTGCCGACCCTAGATCTGCTGTTTACTGTGTGGCACTGGACAAGTCATTAAACTTCCCGGGATCTCCATTTCCTCCTTTGTAAAATGAAAGATTTGGACTCAGTGACTGCTAAGGTCCCTTCCAGCTCCAAATAACCACCACTACAACAATAATAATAACCAATAAGTAAAGTGCTTTAAGATTTTAAAAATGCTTTACCTACATTATTCCATTTGATTCTCAAACTCTGATAACTTATATTATCCCCAATTTATAGGTGAATAAATTGAGGCTAAGAAAGGTTAAATGACTTCCACAGCCTATAAGCATTTGAAGCTAATTTGAACTCATGTTATCCTCACTCCAAGTCCAACACACTCTCCTCTAGTCTTAGAAGTGAATGGACAACAAGGCATCTGGTGTGCAAAGTCCAAATGCTATGACCCTAGCTTGCATGCCTCTTGCCAAATAAGAGAATAAGTACAGACTCACAGACCTCTTGAACTAAAAAAGCCCAACAGATGCTATTGAGACTAGAGAGAATGCTTTCCAAGGAAGATTGTCTTCTATCAAATCAATTGGTCAATAAGCAGTTCTTAAGAACCTGTTACTTGCCAGGCACTCTCCTAGGTGCTAGGGACCCTAAGATAAAAGTGAAATAGATCCTGCCCTCAAGAAGCTTACATTCTATCAGGGAGATAACATGAATATATAAGGGCACATGCAAAATAAAAACAAGGTAATGGTGGGGGGAGGCATAGCAGCTGGGGGGACCATCTACAAGGAGACACGAGGGAAGCTGAGGACTCTAAAAGGCAGAGGTGAGGAGGAAGTGATAGTGCAAGCAAAGGAATGGAGTTGAAAATGGAGTCTTGTGTATGAGTAACAGTAAGAAAGACAGTGTAGGCTAGGACTCATGGGTGTTTGCCCTATCAATCTGTCTGGAAGGAAAGGTGACTGATTCTAAACCTTCCTCAATGTTTAGTCACTCCTACTCTCTAAAAAGCTTTCCACTGATTTATCTAAATCCCCTAGGGAAGAATGGAAGGTCACCTCTTCTGAGTCTATCCCTCAGAGAGGTGTATCATCAGAGAAGGGCTGAGGGCTTCTGACAGTCTGGGGCTAGTTTTGTGGCCAGATAAGCCTTTACATCAAAATTAAGGGGAAGGAGTGAATCACTTCTGCTGTCAGCATTTTCTGTTTATAAAGTAACACGTTATCAATTTTCATTTGCTTCTCAGGAGCAGGGCAGAGATTATAATCAGACTCACAATAAAAGGACCAGGGATTTAGAGCTGGAAGGTACCTTAGACACTATTCACCATTCACTACTTTATTTTTACAGACGAGGAAACTGAGACCCGAGGAGGTTGTGACTTATCTAAGTTCACACAGTATATGACAGAGTTGGGCTTTTCCTTCTGCATCACTGATTAATAGACTAGGTCTCATGTCCAATGCTCACTGATTCAGGAATTTACAAAATGCTTGCTAATGTGCAAGGCACTGCCCAGGACTCAGATGCAAAGTTTAGATGAGACAGAGCCCCGTTCTTCATAGTCACCATCTCTAGAGGTCGGAGGCACTAATGTTGAAAGGCACTCAAAGCTTGAAGTCAACATGCTGAACCGTCTGAGAGAAGTCAGGAAGAGACAGGGTCAGGGTCACCCACCATGTTCAGGTACTCACTAGGCTTTCCTCTGGATGCACAGGCTGTGGGGACTACCTTGGCAGCTTAGTTCATTCTCTCATCACTCTCTGGTATCCTTCCACCAGGTTCCTGATATCCTTCCACCAAATGAGTATGAAGAAAGTAGTCTGTTGGTTCCCACACCACAGCTCTCATATTTTAACTTTTATTGTCTCCTGAGACCTGGGTTTGAATCCCAGCCCCTGGATCTTCTTTCTTGCTAGGTTTCTTTGATGGTTGGGAATTAGCTAAGGATTTACAAGCACGGGGTAGAGAGAATAAGCCAGAATATGAGGACACTATTCAGTCCCTTGATCTCCAGGATGATGGTAGAAAGTCCCAAGGATGCAAAATGTTTTAGACCAAGAAAACTCTGTCTCAGAGTGAGAGGTCAGGCTGTTCCCTTCCTCTCTCAAACCGACTGGTCAGTCATCAATCAACAAATGTTTATTAGACACCTATTCTGGGCCAAGGATTGGGGGTGCAAAGACATGAAACAATCGCCACCATCGAGGAGCTTATATTCTAGGTGGCATGGGGAGAAGGGAACAAATATGCACATACTACAGTGGGAGGAATTGTTGAACTTGGAAGCACGTTCCCTCAGTTCAAATCTTGACGCTACTACCTGGGTGATATTGTGCCAGTCCTCAGACTTAACCTCTCTGGGCCTCAGTTTCCTAAATGTAAAATGAATAGATTGGATTAGATGGCTTTTAAGTTTCTTTTCAGCTCTAGATTCAAGCCAGGTAAGATTGTCTCCTATTAAATCAATTGGTCAATAAGCAGTTCTTAAGAACCTATTACTTGCTAGGTGCTCTCCTAGGTGCTAGGGACTCAAAGACAAAAAATGAAATAGATCCTGCCCTCAAGAAGCTTACATTCTATCAGGGACATTGTGGCTTGAATCCTGGCTCTGACTTTAGCTGTGTGACCTTACCCAAGTCATTTCCTCTCCTTTTCCCTCAGTTTCCTCATCCGTAAAAGGAGAAGGTTGGGCTAAGTAGACTTGGAAGACCCTTCTAGCTTTAGATCTGTGGTGGTGTAAGTAGATACAAGGTACATACACAATAAACACTAGGTAATTTGGGGGGGAAGGAGTTATCGTGGGGGAGAGGGGTGTAAGTAATCAGAGAAAGCTATATGGAGGAGACAGCATTGACAAGGCATTGGGGAGGCAGTGGAAAGACCTCTGGATGTGAAGTCAAAGGTTCAAGTCCGAGCTTAGCCACATACTGTGTGCCCTTGGGCAAATGACAGAACCTCTTTGGGTCTCAGTTCCCTATTGTGTAAAATGAGAGGGTTAGAGGCAATGACCCCTGAAACCCCACCCATCAGCTCCTTTGATCCAGCTGGGAAGTTGAGGAAGGGACATCCTGGAAAGGCACTGCCTGCCCCAGGACAAAGGACCCTCCCAGGGTCTCGGCACTCCTAATCAGTTTTCTGGTTTGGACAAAGTGATGTAGAACAGCTAGTGATAATAACTAACATTTAACTACTGCTTACTGTGTGTCAGGCACTGGGTTAAGTGCTTTACAATTATTACCTTATTTGATCCTCACAATAACCCCGGGAGGTGGGTGCTGTTATTATCCTCATTTTATATATGTGGAAACTGAGGCAAACAGAGGTTAAGTGGTTTGCCCAGGATCATATAACTGGTAAGTGACTGAGGCCGGATTTGAACTCAGGTCTTCCTGACTCCAGGCTTAGTGCTCATTTCACTGTGCCACCTAGCTGCCACCTAGAGAAAGTTCTGGGGGGAAGGGTTGATACAAATAAGATTGTGTGGCGTCTAATGGGCCCAGTCCTCCAAACCATGTAAGTTAGAGGCTAGGATGGTGTAAACTGTGCCAGAAAAGCCCTCTGAGGGCTTACACCAGGGGCACAGAACTGGGCTTATCCTAGGACAGGAATGGTCAATGGAGAGTCCTCACGCCTTAGTGACTGTGAAGGGGGCATTGTTCAATCCTGTGCTGCTAGAACAGGAAAACTTACCAGAGCTGTAACTAGGACAAGGCAAGTAGAGTCTAGCCCCAGAGTACTGAAATTTGAAGAACGATTGATTTCAAGGGTACTCTTTTAGAGGGTAGAAACAGCACCCAGTCATCAAGAATATTTAGTTAAAGTAGCAAGTTCTTAAATGATGCTTCCTCACGATCCTCTCCCCACCATCTGCCCCCACCCAGACTGGCTCCATCCTTCTCCCTTCCCTGGTGGTAGCCTCCCCAGTAGTAGCCTTGTGGTGTCCAAGGGCCTCTGTATCTCTTCCATAGGTTAGTGTTCCCAGGTATGAGGTCCCTCTTTATCTCAACTCAACTGACTTTGTCTTAAAAAGTTGATCTGAGAGCACCATTCGTGATGCTTACCTGATGTACATTTTTGTAATGTTTGTCCTTGGTCCCAGAATTCCTAGAGTGACCTGTGCTGAATTTATATGCCCCAGGTTCAATTTGGGAGGGGGGCTGTCTCTTAAATCATAACATTATGTTTCATTTTGCTTCCACTAGGGTGCCTCTTGAAAGCCTTAGGTTAGACATGACCATACATCTAGGTCTTGGCAATTGTCGCTAAAGGGTCTTCAGCTCCTCTATCTAAGCACTCAAGGTGACAATACATCTCAGGTATAATCTCCTTACTTCACACCCATGGAAAACTCAGAAGCTCATAAACAATGAGGACAGTCCTCCCCATCTCCAATGAACTCCACTTTCCCCTGAGGGCTCCCACCCCAATCCACCTTGTGGTTTGAACTCTCTTCTCAAGGGATGTTAACTTGGGTTGGTTGGTAGAGAGTCAGCCCCAAACAGTCTGCTGAGTCCCACTTTTGCCTCTGTGGATGTCCTCCCCCTCAAATTGAGGCTGCAGAGAATGGCCCTGTACATGCGCTCCAGGTCCTCTCAGAGAGGTTGTTAACAGATACGTCCACACCCTCCTCAGGAAGATAGAAAAGCCCAAACTAAGGCTCACCCCAGCTAAGCTCACCAAGTGATCATCCCAATATTCCTCATCTATAGGTCACAGATCTCGAGCTGGAAGGCACCTTAGTCACCATATCATTTAATTCCCTCAGATTCCTCCCCCACTCAAGACTAGGTATCCTAATCTCACTCAGGCTGGAAATACAGGGGCAATCCCATCATTAATAGGCATGGGAGTTTTGGCCTGCTCTGTTTCCTACCTGTGTCTGCCCTCCCCAGGCAACTTGGTGGCCCCATCCTCCCAACGGCTCACCACATTGACACCATCCTTCATATGGACACCAACACAGCCACTGCAGTTCAAAACATTTGAGCTCAAGAGGTCTGCTAGCCTCAGCCTTCCTGGCAGCAGAGATTATAGGTGTGTCCCACCAGGTCCAGCTCCAACCCTCTCACTTTACAGATGAGAGAACTGAGACCCAGACAGGTTAAATAATTTGCCCGTGGTTACACAAGTAGTAACATTTGGTCTTTTTTCAACTGCCACATTGGCTTCGTGACTCTGCTAAATAATATGGATCATTGGCTCAAACATTTATTTATTTTTTAAAATGATTATTTTTAGCATTCATTTTATTTTTCCACATTCTAATAGTATTTTATTTTTTCTCAATTACACGTCAAGACAATTTTTAGCGTTTATTTTTTTACAAGATTTTGAGTTCCAAATTTTTCTCCCTTCCTCCCCTCCCCTCTTCTTAAAATGTTAGGCAATTCGATATGTTATAAATATGCCATCATGTATAACACATTTCCATATTAGTCACAGTTGTGAAAGAAGAAACAGATCAAAAGGGGAAAAACCCTGAAAAAGAATAAAGTAAGTGAAAAAAGTATGCTTCAACCTGCATTCACAGTGCTTTAGTTCTTCATCTGGATGTGGATAGCATTTTCCTTTGTGAGTCCTTTGTATTTGTCTTGGATCATTGTCTTGCTGAGAAGAGCTGAGTCGTTCATAGTTGCAACACAGTGTTACTAATACTGTGTACATTGTTTTCCTGGTTCTGCTCATTTCACTTTGCATCAGTTCATATAAGTCTTCCCAGGTTTTTCTGAAATCTGCCTGTTCATCATTTCTTATTGCACAATAGTATTCCATTACATTCATTTACCACAACTTGTTCATCCATTTCCCAACTGATGAGCATCCACTCAGTTTCCAATATTTTGCCACCGTGAAAAAGGCTGCTATAAATATTTTTGCACATGTAGATTCTTTTCTCTTTTTATGCTTTGCATTTTTAAAAATTTTTAGTTACAAATTCTCTTCTTCCCTCTAATTCTTCTCCCATTCATTGAGAAAGCAAGCAATATGTTATCAGTTATTCATGTGAAACCATACAAAATATTTCCATGTTAGATTGTCTCATAAATTTAGGGGTGAAAAGGACTGGAGGGATTATCTAGTCCAAACATTTCATTTTATAGATGAGAAAAATGAGGTGCAAGTACTTAGGTGAATCCTCTAAGGTCACATAGGTAGGAGGTATCAGAGACAGGATTTGAGCCCTGGGACCCAGAGACCTTGTTTCCTCTAAACCTGTAAGTGCCCTGTGTCTTTTGGCCTAATTTTTTGAAAGAATGTCAAAATTACTGTGATGGGTCACCAAGTCAGGACCTTACATTTGATAATAGTGATCATATCACTTAAACAGAACCTTGCCAGCTGCAGCTGGGCCAACTCACCAGGGTGAGCTGGAAAGGATGCTGTCATCATCCATTTTACTCTGTGTACAGGTGGAGAATGCAAGCACTTACTTCAGTGCCAGCCTAGGTTTCCAAGCCAATAAAGAGACCTCATATGCTCTGGTCCAAACTGAACTGAGCATTAATGGTGGCCATCAAGGGCCCTCGTTCAACAGAAACCCCATCTCCTGGGATCAGGAGATGTTCCCTGAGCTGACCCGAAAGCTGTGCTCACAACAGACACAAATTATTGATGACATCTGAGGTCCACACCATGTTACTGTTGAATAAACACTGATTAAGTGCTAACTATTGGGCAGGTAGGTTGTACATGGGATGGAGTACCAGGCATAGAGCCAAGAAGACTCATCTTCCTGAGTTCAAATCTGGCTTCAGACATTGACTAGCCATGTGACCCTGGGCAAGTCACTTAACCTTGTCTGCCTCAGTTTCCTCATCTGTAAAAATGAGCCGGAGAAGGAAATGGCACATTGTTCCAGTATTTTTGAAAAGAAAACCCCAAATGGATTCACAAAGGGTCAGACACAACTGAAAAATGACTGAACTGACCTGAAGCCCTGTGTGCAAAGCATTGTACTCAGACTGGAGAGTTGGACAAAAGACGACAAGGTATGCTAGAGAATACTATGCTAAGAAATATCTGTTATTGTCATGTTTGTGGAGAGCTTTTTTCCAATGTAGGGTCTGCCATTTGCTACCTTGGGCAAATCTCTTTGCTTCCCTGGGACTCAGTTTCCTCAGCTGTAAAATGAGAGGGTGAGGTTGGGTGGTCTCTGAGCTCCCCTCCAGCTGCAGCTTGATGAGCCTAGGACCCTGAAACAAATTTCCTCTGATCTTCACTCCAACCTGGCAAGATGGATTCTGTCAATAGAGCAGAAGGATTGGCTCCAGGCCTCGGTTGAAATCCCTCTTCTGACCCTTCCTGCCTGTGTGTGATGTCTCCAAACCTGAGCTCCTGTCTTCTCCTTTGTAAGAGGAATGAGTTGGACTAAATCTGACCCAGGGTCTCTTCCAGCTCCAAGAGCCTAAGATTCTTATCTTATGGATGAGATTTTATAGAGGTTCAGGGACTTGTCTGTGGTGTCACCCCCAGAATCCAAAGCCAGGTCTCTCCTACCAACAGTTACACTGACTCCACCCCTCCCCCACCTGGGGCAGCGCAGACTCTTTAAGTGACTTCAGGGGATGAAAGTGACCTCAGCATTCCCAGAGATTTGAAAGGGCTCCATTGTAAGGATGGGCAGGTGCTGGCATGGTGGATAGAGCTCTGGGCCTGGAGTCAGGAAGACCTGAGTTTAAAATCTGACCTCAGATACTTCCTAGCTGAGTGACTCTGGGAAAGTCACTTAATTTCTGTCTGCCTCAGTTTCCCCAACTGTAAAATGGGAATAATAACAGCATATACCTCCCAGGGTTGTTGTGCTGATCAAATAAGACAATATTTGTAAGGCATTTATCCCCATGCCTGGCACATAGTGGGTGCTTAATAAGTGCTTGTTTTCTTCCTTCATAGAAGAGATCCCAGCACATTGCTCTCCTTACAAACCTTTCCCTCCACCCTTAGGATCCATAAGATCATGGACCTGGAGCTGGGAGGGGTCTTTGGGATCACTGAGTCCAACCCCCTCATTTTACAAATGAGGAAGTTGCGTTTGGGAGATGTGAAATGTTTCATCCAAGATCATACAGGTAGTAAGTGGTTGGATCCTCTCGCTTTACAGAGGCCACATGGAGTACCAGACTCAATCAAGAAAATCTGGGTTCAAACCCAACTGTAGGCATTTGCTAGCTGTGTGACCCTGATTTCTGTGCCTCAGTTTCCTTATTTCAAAATGGGGGGGTTAGACTTGGTGGCCTCTGAGGTTCCTCCTAGTTCTCTATGACCCTATGAAAAAAGGCACTTACTCAAAGTCACACACGTAGCCAAAAGGAAGGGCTGGGAGCTGAAGGAGGGTCCTTGGATGCCAGAGCTCAGCCCTAAGTGATGTCTCCAGGTTTTTGATGCCTAAGCTCTGCTTACTCCTTAGAGCTAAGGCTGTCTCTGGGGTTGTCCAAGTCATGACTGTCTTGCTTGGCTGATGACCTGTTTTTCTCTGCCTTCCCTACTTACCAGTCAAGAGGTAGCGTACAGCAGGGAGACCTGGATGGGGCCAGGAGGCTGGGCCGCCTGGCAAGGATGCTCAGCATTGTCTGCATCGTGCTGGGAATCCTCATCATCATCATCTATGTGTCTGTCAACTTCACAGGTAAGCCTCCCAAAGGCTAGTGGAAGTCCTCCATTCAGCCTTGCAGACACCTTAGCTCCAGAGAGGAAAGAGGGAGGTGGTTCAGCCTCCACATGCAGACTCCTGACCCTCAGAAGACAGTGGGCAAGCAAGGGTGGGGACCCTGAGTGAGCCACTCAGGAGCTTCCTGCTTCTCTAGGATGCATCTCTAAAATGTTTGGGGTGTTCAAGTAACAGCAGGGTCTTTGCCCACTTAACTAGCTAGCTGTGTGACCCCAGGCACATCACTGAGCCTCTCTGATTCCTCATCTGGGGATAAAATGGGGATTATAATAGCACTTACCTCACAGGTGGTGGGTATTAAACAAGATAACATATTAAAGTGCTTTATCAATGCAGTAATAAAGCTAGTGTTCGACTAGATTCGGTGGGCTGGGTTGTTTTTTTCTCTCTCTAAAAGATGACACCTATGATTTCGTTGGTGTTGGGAACTGCCAATGAAGAGATTTCCACAAATGCAAATGAATGCCTCTTCTGTAATTACTGTCTTAGAGAGCTGTCTGAGGCGCTGAAAGGTTTCAGTGACTTGCCCTGTCCCACAGCCAGTATTGATGAGTGAGACTTGAATCCAGGTCAATCAATTAATAAACATTTATTAAGTGCCAACTTTGTGCCAGGCACTGTGCTAAGAGTTGAGGATACAAAAAGAGGCAAAAGAGTGTCCCTGCCCTCTGGGAGCTTACAATGTAATGAGGGAAGTAACATACAAACATATATGTGTGTATGCATATATGTATATACATATATAAGATCTCAAGCTATATGTAGGATAAATAGGGGAAAATTAAAAGAGGGAAGGCACTAAAATGATGAGGTTAGGGAAGGTGGAATTTTCATTGGGACTGAAGCCAGCTATCTGTGTCCCTTCCAATGATTCCACTCTCCATCCTTCTAACTTTAAACCAAAATATCTCTCTCCGGCCAGCACTTCCCTACACGTGTGGTCTCCTCCTAAGTAGGATGTAAGTGTCTTCCACAAAGGCAGGGCATAGCTTCGCTTTGGTATTTGTATCCTTAGAACCTAGTACAGTGCTCAACTTCCCATAGGAGTTAACTATGTGCTTTTTCATCCAGCCAGCCAGCCAGCCAGCCATCCAACCAGCCATCCATTCATGCACACATACACCATGCCAACTTCCAAAGGCCTTTTTCAAATATAGGATTTTGTGTGCTGAGAAGCACTGCTGCACTGTGTGACCTTGCCTAAGTTACTTCTCTTAAGATCTTCAGTTGCCTTATTTGTAAATTGGAGGGGGTTGGAGTAGATAGCTTGAGAGGCTCTCCAACTCTAGGGTTTTAAGAAACTGCGGCTTCTAAATTTTCTTCTAGCTCCAAGTAAAATATTTCAGTGTTTTGTTTCCTTATCTGTGAAACGGGGATAATGCCTACATCACGTGGTTGTCATGAGCATCAAAGAGCAGTTTGAGAACTGGGAAGTCCACTGCACATAAAGTGTCACATGCAGAGCGGAAGCAACGGAAAGAGAACTGGGTTTGAATTCTACCTTCTGACACTTACCATCTGTGTGGCAAATGAGTTAACTTTTTTTCTGGGCTTCAGTTTCTTCATCTATAAAATGAGGATGATAACATGTCCCTTCCTCACAGGGCTGTAGCAAAGGCCAGATGAGAAAGCTGTAATACCATCCACCCCCTTTGCAAATCTTAAAGTGATGTGAAAATGTCCATTGTTATAATAGCCATGGGGCATGTGCAAGGGGCTTTGAATGTAGAGTGGCTGGCAGCATTTATGAATTCAGGGAGTTGGAACAGTTGCTGTTGAGTAGCTCATTTCCTTCCTGTGGCGCCAGGAGGCACCGACATCAATCTCTTCCTGACGAGAGAATGGAAGCCCAGAGACTCCAGGGCTCCAAGCGCAGAGCCAAAGGCCCAGCTGGCCTCCTGATGCCTCTAATGCATTCCCTCTTTCCATCCCTACCTCCCTTCTCTGTGCTGCTACTACATAAATAACCACTCTCTTAGCCACTGCCACTTAAGATGGAGGGAGAGTAATTGTTAATATCCCCATTTCATGGATGAGACAACTGAGGATGAGGGGACTTGCCCAGAGCCACACTCTTTCCATTATGGTTATTACTAGACTGGGCATTCCACTAAGCTGACCAATTTCATCTCTGTCAGGGCCCCCAACTCCATCATTCTTCTTTACTTCCTAGAAAGCAGCCACCCTTTCACAAGCCAATAGGATGATGACTGCCATCAGGTCTGCAACAGGGGCTCTAGAGAAGCAGCTTAATTGGATTGCAGTGGAAAACACTGGATTGGTAGACAGAGAACCTGGGTTCAAATCCTGATTCTGTTTATTAGCTATATGACTTTGAGTGATTCAATTTCATTTAGTTCTACAAGCATTTTTTAAGATATTGTATTGGATACTGGGAAAAAAACAAACCAAATCCCTGCTGTTCAGGAGTTTACATTCTACTGGGAGATGCCACATGTACTCAGAGAAGAAAATATGAAATGTATACAAAGTCATTGAGAGAGGGATCAAGTAAGAATATTTGAAGAGAAAAATTCTGCAAGAAATGAGGATGGTACTTTGAAGGAAGCCAAACAGTATGGTAACCCTAGTGGAGAAAGAGCTAGCTAGGCTCTGAAGGCCAGAAGACCCAGGTTCAAATCCCACCACTGACACATATTGGATGTCTGATGCTGGGCAAGTCACTGGGTTTCAGTTCTCTGGACAGCTCTCCAAGATGACAATTTATAAAGGTTACCATACTGTACTGGCAAAGGGAGTTCCCTCCCCCGGGGTTCCCTGTACTAATGAAATCCCAAGTACATTTCTCTTTCACTAGGGATCCTAAGAGGTTGAGGTGAGGAGGGAAAACTTTCCAGACATGGGAGACCTCTTTTGCAAACGTGTGGAGGTGAGAGGTTGAGTGCTATGTACATGTGGCAGTTAGTAGGCTAGCTTGACTAGAAAGGAGAGTGTATGGAGAGGGAGTGATACGAAATGAGACCAGAAAGGTAGGTGAGAGGGCTTTAAATACCTGGCTGAGGATTCTGTATTTTATTCTAGAGATAAATGGGAGCCACTGAAGAGTTTTGAGGGAGAGTGGGGAAAGACAAGTGCCATTTTTAGGAATATCACTTAGGCAGCTCTAACAGAGGATGGATTTACAGACCGCCCTCTCTGGGCCTCTGTAAAATGAAGGTTGAGATGCTCTCTGAGGTCTTTTCCAGTTTTAGATCCTATAATACTACAGGCCCAAGCATCCAAATGGAAAGGTCTGGATTCCTATCCCAGCACACCTCTCCTTGAAGCCTGCCTACTTTGTGGGTTTGTTACTTTCATGAAATCTTAAATAAACAAATTGGAAGCATAAATGAGACACTTATCTCCCCCATGACACAAAGCTCTCTCTGGTAGTAAGCTGAGTGCGTAGGGAGACACATTCATTAGCCCCAGTCACTGGGGGACCAGTTAGTGTGAGCTGTACAAAAGAGAACCAATTGCATGTGGCTGAGTGTCTTATCTCACCATCCACAGAAGGCATAGTTATTGAAATCTTAGCTTGCATTCTGATCTGGCTTGATAAAATGTCCTGTACAGTAGGCAGTGGAAAATATTATTCTTGTTTTATAGATAAAGAAAATTAGGATCAGTAAAGTCCACAGAGTTCAAGATTTAGAGACCCCTGAGATACTTTAGTCCAACTCTCTCCTTTTCTTTTTCGTTTTTAAGCTGATGTTGGTTTAACTCACCTATTTTTATTTTTTGATGTTTGGTATTTCCATCCCCCCAGCAAGCCATTCCTTATAACAAATACTTTAAAAGAGGGCAGGAAAAGCAGTTTAGAAAAACCAATCAACACAGAAACTGAGGGTGATAGTCTATGGGCTATTCCTCATCCCTGGTCTCTTACTTCTACGAACAAGGGAAGGAGGTGCATTTTCTCAGCTCTTCTTCAGGGCCAACCTTGGTCATTATAATTAGGTTGCATTCAGTTTCTTTTCTTTTATTCCAAACCTCTCATTTTACAGAGGAGGCCCAGAGAGTCATACAGCCAGGGACTCCTCTCCCTTGCCTCAGTCAACAAATGATACAATACAACAAAAACAACTCAAAAGATCCAAGGCTTTAAAATGGGAGGGGAACTTAGGGGACATCTGGTCTAATATTCCCATCTTATAGATGTAAAAGTGAGGTCCAGAGAAGTCAACTTGCTCCCCTTTCTTGAGTTCAGCTCCTCAATACTTCTCTTTCTCTCTTACAGTCTGGAAGGATTAGCCCGAGAATTTCTGGAAAGATGGAGGCACTGTGTAGGTGCCACCTTGTCTGGACTCCCCAGTAAACCGAGTGCTTCTGGCCACTCATCTTCTGCACCATCCATCTTGGGGAGGGCATGCAGTTATTCCCCAAGTCCTCGAGTGGTGATTCAACACCCCCTCAACTTCTTACTCAACCATGGACTGATGAAAGGGCTTGGATTTCAAGGAGAAACAACAGTTTGCAACAGTTATTTCAGGCTGGACCCACTGGGAAAGGACAAGGAGCCAAAAAAAAGGGGTGGGGAGGAAATTTATTCTCAAAACTGAAAAAAAGCTAGATATCTCATGGAAATTTCTGGACTTTTTTTTTTTGCTCAAATCACTGGGTTTTTGTTTGCCTTTTAATCAGACAATAATATAACTCAACCAACAAGCTGAAACTGCCAGACAGAGAAGAAATATGCTTCCAAAGTCAGGAAGGTCAGAGAAATGAAGGCTCGGCGAAGCAACACAAGGCTCTTCTGAATGTGGACACAGACCTGAATTTGGACATGAGAAGGAGAGGATACAAGGAGAGAGACTTTTGTTTTTTTGTATTTTTGATGAAAAAAGACCATTTGCATGCATTATTCCACCATCTCCCCACCCCCCACTGCCCATTCTGAACTCAGCACCGTGGAACTCAGAGACAGCTGGCAAAGATGGGGCTGACATAGAGCAGATTCCCAGGGCAGCCAGAAAATCCTTTGCAGCCGATTTGGGTCATGGGGGAAACTTTCATATGAGATTAATGCCAATTCTCCATCCCCAAAGCCAAGGGTGCTGTGTGAAGGATCTAACATTAGAGAACAAAGTAGCCTTGAAATTCACTTCCAGGCACCATTCAGTTTGGAAAACATTCCATTTTAAATGGACTTGAAGCCAATTTAAGTTTGAGAAGGGGGTCTATGATCAGTGACCCAAAGAATCTGTGAGGGCCTCATCCATCCATCCCAGTATCTCCCCATTCCCCAACTGATTCCTGGTAGCCCAGGAAACTATCTCCTCCCCATCTCCAAACCAAAGGAGAAAGGTAGGGAAATGAGGGATGCCATGTTTCTTTTTAGGTCTGTTGCTGGATTTCCTTTATGCTTACCCTAATTTCTTCTCCAGCACTGGGCATGTACTCATCAATTAATCAGCATTTATTAAACACCTTCTGAGTGCCAGGAACTATTCTAAGTGTTGGGAATACAAAGACCAAAAGGAAATATTTCCTGCCCTCAAGGAGCTCATATTCCATTGAAAAGAGACAATGTATAGACATGTAAATAAGCACAAAATCCAGGGACAGGGAAATGAACTGGGCCTGTAATTTCATTTGGTGTAGGAAGCTCCTGGTGAGGAATTCCCACTACCAATGCAGGTTGACATTAAGAGGGAATAATTGTGGGAACAATTTGCTTTTTTCATGTTCGTGGGTTACTCTTTCATGTTACCCATTTCTCTCTGTTGTTTTTTTGTCTGAGTCTCCGCCAATCTCCCAGGCTCCTGTGGGGCAGCTATTTCTAATGAGTAAGAGAAAGAAGGTCCCTATCACCTTAGATAGAGTTGAGAGATCTTAACTGTGTGACCTCCTCTGTATAAAACAAGGTATGAGGAGACATTTTCAAGGGCTCTTAACAAAGGAAATGCTAATCAGTGAATTCTTCATGCCCTGGGAAGTCTGAGTAAGCAGCTTACATGAGCCCAAAAGCAGAAAACATGGTGTTTTCACAGAATGCGGAATATGCTAGAGTGGGCCATGGCTGGTGGATCTCCAAGACTGTTAATACCAGTATCAGTGGGTATTCCCAGGAAAGAGGGAAGTCAGTTAGCAATCTCTCCCACCAAAATCAGTACATATGCCTTTTCCTTTCCATACTCTATTGACCATAAACTTCTAGAAGACCTAGAGTGAGCCATCAAGAAGACAATCCTTGAATTCCTACTTCTAGGGCTATTTGCATTCTGCAAATGGAAAGAAGGGAAGACTTTGTCTCCAGTTGAAGGAATCTCAAGCATGTAGAAGCAGGTGGGAGCCCAGGGGAAGGGGTCTGAAATCTTCCTAGTAGGCTTACTCTGCCCAGATGTGAGACCTGTCCCAAATGTGACTGGTGCTAACAAAGATGTTGAGTTTATGGGGTAAATGAAGTCGATCCTTTCTTCTGGATTCCAGTTTTAGGCAAGCCAGGGTCATCTGTATAACTGGCCCTTGAGGCAGCTCCTTCTTCTTCTGGTCTATCCAGACCTCCCTTGGGCATTAATCCAAAGCAGAGAATTGAAGGAGCTCTCTACCACAGGAGTGAGGGGGAGGATGTAGCCCTGGAGGTGGGGAGAGAATTGAGGAGCAGATTGAGTTTGATAGAAAGGAAATAGCAGCTTGGATCTTGGAGGACAAAGAGAGCTTCTTAGGAGGAAGCAGTGTGGGGCAATGGAAGGCAAGTAAAATTTGGAGCCAGAAGCCCTGGGGTCAGACACTTACCACCTGTGGGACCCTGGGCAAATTCCTCCCCTCTCTGAGCCTAAGGAGATTGGACTAAATGACATCTGAATCTATGGTCCTATAACCAAATGGCCTCTCAGATTTCTTCCAACTTTAAATCCTATGATTGTTTAGGACAAGTCTAGTATTTTTTAAGATCGAGTTCAGGAGAAGAACCCCCAAAAGACCAAATGGGTTTTTTTTGTTTTTTAAAAAAAGAGTCTTTGAACAACATGAATCCAGTATATTTTATGAGCTAGAAGGGGCTTTAGGAGTCCTGTGGGCAGGAGTGCCTCTGGGCAGGATGGCAGCTAAGCCTTGTGGGGAGGTTGACTAGAAAATGCAAGAAATGAATGTCTTTGTCTTTAAAGGTTTCTGGCATTTTCAATTCACCTGGGAGAATATGGAAAGTAATTCCTATGCATGTACCTACCCATCTGTCTACACATCTACGCACCTATACACACACACACACACACACACACACACACACACACACACACACTTCCAGGACAGCCAATAATTCAAGACCAAGAGAAGTCAAGCTTCTGATGGGAGGCAATGGATAGTGAAACCCAAGGGAAGGAGGAAGCAGACATCCCAGGCTCTTGGCTGGAGAGCTGAAAGGAACCGCAGGATTGGTCTAGTCCAAAGCCCTCATCTCTAAGATGAGGGTCACACAGGTAGTGACATGTCAGAGGCAGATTTACCCTCAGCTCCTCTGCTTTAGAGCCAAGACTGTTTCCTCAGTGTTAGGACACAATGACTCAAGTAACCTCCAGGCAGGAAGGGCTTCTTCTTCCCAGAGCCCCAGGTTGGACTCAGGTTTATGATTCTCCTGTCAAGAGCACACCTGGTGAAACCACCTCTGATTGATCCAAAGCTGCCCCAGACCTCTCTGGTAAGGGCCTTTGGGTAGAGAAATGGGTCCCTTCAGAGAATTGCTCTGGGGCCTGGGGTAAGCATCGCTCTGTCCTAGGAGTTTGATGAACACTCAAGTCTCCTTCATTCAGAATCGGCATTGATCAGGAAATCTTGGCAAACCAATGGCTTGACCACAATGCCCAAGATGAATCCCTACGATTTCTTTGTGGAGTGGGGGCTGGGGTGGGAGTACACTGGGCTCTTCTTCTCCATCTCTTCTCCCACTGATCCATGCACGCAGGACAGTTAGCATGTTGATCTCAGGGGCACTTTCTCTGCTGAAGGACTGTCCCAAGCCCCTGTGGCTCTCCTTGTCAAATAGACCAAACTGCATGAACAACTCAGGGATGTCGGCTTGCAGCTTCTGGCCAACCCCTTCCCACCCCCCACCTCCATCTTCACCCACTGTTCTTTTCCAGTGGGAGGAAACAATGTAGAATGTGTGATGTCCCTTTGGTTTTGTTGCTTGGCATGGAAAAATAAAATTAAACATGCATGGTCATCTCTGAATCTGTCTGGTCTGTGCAGAGAAACATCAGATAAGAGAAGCAATCCCATAAGAAGAAGGCAGTATGGGAGCCCTTTGATATGCCATCAGGAGCAGGGTTCAGGCTAGGTGAAGGAGGGAGAGAGGCTCTTTTGACAAAAGACCTAAGTTCAGATGCTGCCTCTGACACTTTACCACTGCAAACCTGGGCAAGTCTCTGAACCTCTCTGGGCCTCGGTTTCCTCACTTGTCAAAAGAGGGAGTTTGGCTGAAAGACTTTTAAGATCTCTTCTAGCTTCAGATCTATGATCCTTTGATCATTCCTAGCTGCGTGACCTTGGATAAGTACCTGAACCTCTCTGGGCCTCAGCTTCCTCGTCTATAAAATGAGGAAATTGGGCAACACCGTAACAGGAGCAACCTTCAAAGACTTACAATCTTTGATCGACATTATAACCCACTATGATTTCAGAGGACCTGTGATGATGCGTGCTCCGGACAGATCAAGATGCAGAGTGAGACAGACACTGTTGGGCACGGCCAGTGTGGGAATTTGTTTCCTTGACAATGTATCTATCACAAGGGTTTTGTTTTTCTTTTTTTTTTTAACAGTGGTGGAGGAGAGATGAGAGGGAGAGAAAAGAAATGTTTGTAAACATTTCCTTTTAAAGGAAAGATTTCCTTTTAAATTTGAATGAAGGGGTCAGATCAGATTGCCTCTATGGTTCTTCCCAGCTTTATATTTATAATCCTCAATCACTTAACTTTCTGGTCCTTAGTTTCCTCATCTCTAAAATGGGGATAATGATACTTCTCTGCCTTATGGGCTTGCTGTGAGGAAAGTTCTAGATAAATGCCAGCTATGGTGTATTTGATAATAAAAGTCACAGAACCTTCATGTCCTAGGCAGTGCACTTGGCTTTAGTGGAGAGAGCTCCATATACCAGTAAAATAAAAATAACTTTTGGGTGTGGGGGGGCAGCTTTGGAATCAAGAAGACCTGGGTTCAAGTCCTCCTTCTGACCCACTCTGGCTATGTGTGACCCTGAGTAAGTAATTTAATCTTTCAGTGCCCCAGGCTCTAAGACTATAAATGGCAGAGCAGCTGTTGCTCTGCCATGGTAGAGGGAGTTTCCACACTGGGAGGTTCCTATACTGATGAAATGATTGGCTGGGAGCAGTCACACACACCCAAAGAACCCTGCAAACAAGCAACTTCATTTCCAGTCCCCCAAATGGAGATGTTTCACAGCTTTTGGAGCAAACCAGAAGGGCTGTTTAAGTCTCCTCCCCGTGAACATCTCCTAAATCTTTGTGGACATGGGACATTTTAGCACATCAGGGCCTAGCCATGCATCTTGGGACCTGGAGCAAGGAGGAGCCTGTTGGAAGCCCAAAGCCTCAGAAGCCAGAAGCAGGGGTGGGGGTGGGGGGTGCGGCAGAAATCAATGACTCTGGAGGCAGATGAGAACCTGGGATGAGCTGCTTCCATGTTCAGGGCCTGAGGCCCTGCCAGTGGTCCCATCCCTTCTCAGCTTCGTGGAGAATACCTCCCCTGCCCAAACACACCACAGAGTAATTAATACAGAAAAGGAAAGCCAGAGGCTGTTCAATGAGGTGTGTGAGGATCCAAGATGACATACGCTCAGTGCTCTGCAAGTCTTAAAATGCCCCATAAATGCTAGCTATTATTATAATTGTGATTGCATCTAATTTCAACCTCACGAGGATCCCTTGAAGGCAGCTTATTATGTAGGCAACACTGGCATCTACAACAACAGACCCTGGAAAAGAAGTCAAGCCATTTCCTCCACCACCACCATCCTGCTCTCCCCTTAGAATGGAAGGGAGTGGAATAAGAAAAATCAATGTTTCTTACCACTAGCCTCCAATAAAGTTGCTACCTGTTAAACAGGACAGAAGTGGCCCCAAGTCCCACATGTGACACCAACACCTGTGTGTCCTCGGTCACGTAATTTATCTCTCTGAGCTTCGATTTCTTCATCTGCAGGAAAGGAATCATAACACCAAGCATACCTGGGCCATACAGCTGCTGGAAGGATGCAATGAAGTCCTTGCGCACAGATTTTAAAAGGAGATAAAAATGTTAACGATCTTTATTATCTTTATCCTTATGGTGATGGTTATCATTAGTGGTGCCGTGGTGGGGGAGGGGGCAGTGAAAGAGAGCCGGAGGCTTGGCTCTGTGGGGGACTCTGTGTGGTCTTGGGCAAGAAATTTCACTTCTCAGCCTCAATTTCTTCATCTGTAAAATGAGGGTAATAATCTCTGCGGGGAACAAATGAACTCATGTATGGAAAGCATTCTGCAGCCTTTAAATGCAATGTAACTGCCTGCTTATTCCAACAACTGCCACTCTCGGCCAGAGCAATAGTCCCAGCTCTGCCAATGACTCTCGGTGATCTTGGGCAAATCACTGAACCTCTCTGGCCTCTGTTTACCCATTTGAGAAATGGGGATGCTGCTACCTGCCTTCTGCAACTCAGGATTGCTGCAGCTAAACATTGAATACATACATACATATATAAATACTAGAAAGGAAAGAAATAGGTATTACACAGTATAAAAGGAAGGTACTGTTGTTACAATTTAAAATTGCTTCTGGGTTATTTGCAGAGCCCCCTTGGCTTGGTGCCTGGCCCTGACTCCCTCTCCACCAGGCTAGGGGACTGACTAGGTGGTGGGTGGGAAGAAGCCTAGAGAAAGCTGATAATCTCTTGTCTGAGAATCCAGAGTTGATTCTTCTCTGTTTTGAGGATGGACCATAGAATCCTAGCCTAGGCGAACTGGGTCTTATGGGTCACCTCTCATTTTACAAACCACTCATTTTACAGAAGAGGAGACTGAGCCAAGGTCACACGGCTAGTTGGTGGTAGATTGGGGATTTGACTAGGTCTCTTGGCCCCCAGACCCAGTGTAATGGAGTCAGAGTCAGCATTTACCTCAGTATGAATCCTGGCTCTGAGGTTTAATAGCTGTGTGACCATGGGAAAGTCCTAATTTCCTTGGGTCTCAGTTTCCTCATCCATAAAATGGGAATAAAACCTCTAGGTTTTGTGCTAACAGGGCAGGCCACTCATGCAGAATGTTTTGCAAATCTTAAAGCACTATAGAAAGTCATCTATTTTGAGGACACTGGTCTATGGAAGCAGAAATACTTAATAGGATCCTAGACGTAGACTTGGAAGGCACTTTGGACACCACCTAGTGCAGCCTCCTCATTTTACAGAAGAGCAAACTGAGGCCCAGGGAGGTTAGGTGATTTATAGGATCATTGAGCTAGAGATCTAGTCTAACTAGTCCAACCCTATCATTTTACAGATGGGGAAAACTGAGACCTAGGGAAGAGGAGAAGAGACTTTCCCAAGGTCACACAAGTGGTAAGTTTCAGACAAAGGATTTGAACCCAGGTCTTTTGACTCCAGAGTTAGGGCTTTTTCTACTGCACCACTATTCTAAAAGCTATATTAGATGACAGGCTGTGGACCAGAGCTCCCACATCCGTTACAGAGGCAGACAAGGAAGGAAGATGGCAGAGAGTTTGTCCAGAGCTGGGGAGATCGGTGGGCAGCATAGCGAGCAAAGGAATGTGCAGTGAGTTGGGAACCACGGGGGAACCTTTTAAGTCAAGTTTGCGATTCGTTAATGGAAAGTATCGCAAGGAGATTAAGTGAGAAGTGATTGCGAGCGAGATCCAACCCGTCCAGCCTATGAATATTTGATGGTCGTTCTTCAAGTGAGTCTGCCTTTGGCTGTTGGGGCTCACGGGAGGGAGACAGAGAAAAAACGGTGGAGGAGGACTGAGTTCCCGAGTCCTTTAGCTCTGCTTTCCCATTAAGCCCCAGTTTATCCATTAGAGCCAAGGGCTGCCAGTTAACGAAGGAGGATTTGTTCTGTGTCTCAGAGTGACTGAATTTGAATTTTGCGTCGTGGGCACTTAACCTCTCCAAGAACCATTTCTTTTTTCCATTTTAAAATATATTTATTTAATATTTCATTCTTCCTCAATTACATGCAAAAACATTTTTAACTTCTTAAAATTTAATTTAGTTAATTAATTTAATTTAAATTTTTTGAGTTCCAAATTCCCTCCTTCCCTCCTCTGCCACTGAGAAGGCAAGCAATTTGATACAGGTTATACAAGTGCAAAACGTATTTCCATATTAGTCATGTTGTGAAAGAAAACACAGACCAAAATAACAATAACTTAAAAAAGAAAAATGAAGAAAGAAAAAAATCACGCTTCGATCTGCATCCAGACTCCATCAGTTCTTTCTCTGGAGCTGGAGAGCACTTTTCACCCTAAGACCTGAATTGAAACCTAGTTTTCTTATCCATAGATCTGAGTGAGAGGCAGCATGGGAAGGCGGAGACAGCCCCTGTGGCAGAGTCAGGTCTGGGTTCAAGACAGATACTGGCTGTGAGATGAAGAGCAGGTGCTGTTCTGCACTGAGGGGATTCCCATATACTAATAAAAGCACAGATAGCACCTGTCTCCTGGGGCAGTTGGGGTGGTCTAATGAGCTCGGGCTTCTAAAACCATGTGCAAACCTTCAAGCCAGCTTTTGGCTATTGTTATCACAGCCAGGACCTTTCAGTGGTTTCCCAGCATTCATGCCCAATTAAGAGAACAGATTTCTTTGGTCTTAGAAAACACAATATGGAAAGATGGTTTAGAGTCAGAGGACCTGGGTTCAAATTTCGCTCAGCTACCTGATCCCCTTTAACCCTGGGCAAATCCCTGCCCCTCTCAGGGCCTCAGTTTCCAACTGCGTAAAATGAGGGGGTTGGGCTCCATGACCTCTGAGGTCCCTTCCAGCTCAGGATCTGGGCTCCTTTGATTCTGCTGGGTTAAGGCCCAGTGAATGATAGTGTGGATGACAGATCAATAACATTTATTGATAACTGGTGGGTGGGGGCGGGGAGGGAGCTTTTCTTTGGCAAGGGGGTGTTAGTGATGCACAAAAATAAAAATACCTGGGAGACAGAGGACAAGGTGGTATGATGGAAGAGGCATTGGCTCTGAACTCTGAGGACCTGGGTTCAAATGCTGCTTCTGATGAGTATTGGGCAGTTTCAGGCAAGTCAGTTTCCTCTGTAAAATGATAGGGCTGGGCTTGACAAGCCCTCTGAGGGATGTTCAGGCTCTAGATATATCTTATGTTCTGCACTCATTCCAAATGAACTCTACCTTCTCATTCCCCCTTTCCTGCTTTTGCTCCTAATGGGAGGAGCGTGATGGAGACACCAGGTAGCAGCAGAAGGGAGTGTTGGCTTCTTAGCCACAGGAAAGGGTGCAATGCTCATCCTCAGCAGTGCTTCTTAACCCCAGAGCTTGGAAATCTTGGGTAGACAAAAATAATGGCCATGGCAGCTGGTACTACTGCAATGCTCTGAGATGTTTGACAAAGTGCTTGGCCTACATTGTCTTACAATGGCCTTGTAAGGAGGATGGGACAGGTATTCCTAGCCCCTTTCTGAGTATATAGCAGCCCCCCGGGCCATTTCCCCTACTCCCTACAGGCTGCATATGGGGGTGGGAGGAGTAGACCGCTCATCCCCTCAGGGTTTGAACAGTGAGTTCCTACAAAGGCTGTTCTAGCCCTGTTGCCCACAAGCCCACCAGTGCATTCCCTCACTATCCTATCGACCAGTCAACATCAGTTATTTTTGACAGAAGAATATTTACTGAGAGAGAATAGCAAGGACCAAAATGACAAGATGTTCCCCAGACTGGGGGCTGTAAGAAATACAGGCAACTTCCCAACCCACTGAATGAAAAAGGCTTTTGTCGGTTTTCAGGTGTGTGGCTCCTTTTGAGGTTTTCTTGGCAAAGATACTGGAGTGATTTGCCATAAGGAAACTGAGGCAAACCAGGATAAATGACTTGCCCAGGGTCATACAGCTAGTAAGCATCTGAGGTTGGATTTGAACTTAGCTCTTCCTGACTCCAGGCCTAGTGCTCTATCCACTATGCCACCTTGCTGCCCCTAGGCACAGAAGGCCTAGGGAAACTCAAAAACCTCTGAATCACTCTGTCAGAGTAAGACTAGCAGTCATGGAGGAAGGCTGAAGGCTTCTTTCCTGCCAGCCACATGTCTGAATGTCAACTAGCTTCCAGTTTCCCACAAATCTTTCCTTACTCTACCAGCATGAATGAATCAGCTCACCCCTTCCCTAATGCCCGGTTCTCTTACACCTAGATAAGAATCCTATAAAAACTCAGCAGACTTTACTGATTTGGGAGAAGGTATGGCATTCCCTATAGGGCCCAGCCCTAGAGGTGTCCAATACCATCTGGGAGCCCAGTGAGGACCTGCCCTGTTTCCATCATCCTCCCTGAGCACCCCTCATTCTGTGAGTAGCTCCCCTCACTCAAGCTGACTTACTTTACTCTCTCGTTGTGAGTCCTATGTGAGTCTCTTTACTTTCTTGTTGTGAGCCCCATGTTTCCTTGTACTGGGCCTTTGGTTTTCCATAACTTGTTAAATCTGTGTTAGGACAGGGGCACTTCATTCTCTCATGTACATAGTGTCCCTGGGGAGAGTGGGCTCAAGCTTCAGAAATTAGAGCAAATTCACCTCAGGGCACTGCTTCAGCATTGTCAGGTGGCTGGCTTCTTCCAGGATTCTGTGTCTTGACTGACAGGTCAAATCACCATTGGGTTGGGTCGAGCAGGTCACTTCGTGGCTGCTGCTGCTTCTAGTGACCTTTGCTATCAACTCTGATTGCTGAAGAAGCTCTGAGGGTCGAAGCTGCTGCTCCCCACCCCGACCTGGTAGCTCCAAAGCCACCAGAAAAGAGCTGGAAAGATCATCTCTTCAAACCTTTGGCACGTACATCCTTCTGGCTCAGTAACTTGGCAGCTCATGAATTTCCAGCCCTTCCGGCTTTAAGGCCAATTAGAAGGCATTTCATCATCAGAGAATCCTGTCCCTGAGACATCATAGCTGAAATCTGGTTCCCCAACCTAGTTCCATCTTGTGGCTTGGAACTGGGCAAGGAATGTCTGCTCATGCTCCAGGGCCCTGGCCTGACTTGGCTAGTCCTCTCAAGGACTGAAGAAGAGGCTGAGGGATACTGCCCATGGTCCCAAGAGCACCAGCAAATATCAGAGCCAGGTGCTCTTTCCACTTCCCCTCCTGAACACTACGTAGTAACCTGAGCAGCATTAGTTCTGGGTTGCTACATCAAAACCTTACAGCATCCAGGTAAAGCTAGAGGCCACCTAATCTATTCTCCGCGTGTTACAGAGGATCAAAAACTGAAGCCCTGAGCAAGTTGTCCAGAACTGCTGAGCTAGTTAGAGGAGGAGCAGGGACCAGAAAATTTGGTGTCTTGGTCCAGGGTTCTTTCCACTGTACTATCCTGCCTCCTAGGCCAATGAAAACTAGAGCAAAGTCAGACAAAGGTAAGAACCGTGTGGCAAGACAACTGAGACACAGGCAGAATGAGTTAGAGCTGATTGGGGCTCTGATCACTAGTGATATGATAAGGATAGATGACATTTGTAAAGTCTTAATCCCATTTGAGCCTCACAATAACCCTGTGATGGTATTTTGGGGGGCAGGGGGGGCAGACCTGTGATTTCAATGGCATGAGGATCCCGCCCATTCCTCCACTTACAGCACTCTGAAGAGTAGGTGCAAAGGTATTCTCACCCCCACTTTACAGGTGAGGAATCAAAGCTTGAGAGGTTAAGTGTGGAGTTGTTGAAATGAAGGGAGTAACAAGTGAAAGGAGACACCAATCTGGAAGCATTGCAGGATTCAGATCTGAAAGGGATCTTTTCACAGAGGAGGAAAAGCCTGGCCCAAGCTGGTCTGAGTAGAAGAGGCAGGTTTCAAACCCAATCCATCAATGGGCGGTTAATAGATGCCTACTATGCGCCAGGCCTTGTCCTAAACCCCGAGGATACAAACACTCACAAAATGAAATAATCCCCGCTTTTGGGACATCCTGGGGAAGGGAGGCATGCACCTATATAGGTTTAGACAAAATAGATATGACATAGGTATGAGATAATTCTGGGAGAGAGGGAAGCCCTGGGAGACGGAGACAGGAGGGAGGGGGCAGGCTTCACACACAAGGTAGAATTTGGGCTGAGCCCTGAAGGAAGGGAAGGATTCTAAGAGACAGGGGTGAGGGAATGCATTGCAGTGATGAGGGATAGCCAGGACAAAGGTTCAGAGATGGGAAATGGAGGGTGATGTGTGAGAAAAGGGAAGGCCAGTTTGACAGGACCATCACATGCATGGAATAGGTAGGGTGGGTCTGGGTGGGGAAGAGTTCTAAATGTCAAAGAGAAGAATCTGTATTTGGTTCCCTAGGGAATGGGAACCGCTGAAGTTTGCTGACTAGGAATCCTGCATTGTAGGCAAATGAATGAATGGACAGTGGATGAGTGTTGAATGGACAAAATTTTATTTAGTTCTTCCTAGAAGCCAGGCCACCAGACACTATGCTAAGCACTAGGGATACAAATAGAGAAAGCAAGATGGTCCCCACCTCCAGGGAGCTCAGATTCTAATACACATTGGCAGCAGTTTGAAGGGCTTGAGGCAGAGGGGCCATGTCAGAAGTTTTAGTAATAGTACAGGTGAGAGGTGATCACCTGGATGGTGCCCTTGTGACAGTGAGAAGGGGCTATCCCAGAGCCTGAACCATTGTAAACACTTAATAAATGTTTGTTTGGTTGACTGGTTCATGGAGGAGGTGCATTTATACATGGGGGGGAAGGGGGGAAGATATGGTTTGGTGGGGAGGAGGGTGTGGTGGCTATTCCAGGCAAGGACTCCAGGGAAGGACGGGGATTGCCCAACCAAGTAGACACATCCCAAAGCAAAAGAAAACAAAAAACAAAACCCAGAAAACTCATTTGCAAACTCAGACTAGAAAGGGTCCCCTTGGGATAGTGGGAAGCGTGGGAGAGGAAAGCATGTGCTTTGGGCCTATCCAGAAACCTCAACTCCCAACACAAATTAACATTCTGTTTCTCCTCTGTGTCTCATTTACTCCAAGGATTAACCTCTCTCTAATCCCCTTCTGGACGTCACAGAGCCGCCCCGGCTCCACTGAGCAGGGAGGTTGTCACAAGACAGAGAGGGGGAAGCAAGAAAAGGAGGAGGGTGCTGAAAAGAGGCCATGGTGACCAGGAAGACCCAGCAGGCCTGGACAAAGGCCATCTGTGGCCCGTGCATGGCAGAACATGCTCCTCCTCTTCACCCTACCTCACCTGCTGAGGGGCAGGCAGGGAAGTGCCTGGCACGGGGCTGGGCTGCCTGCTGGAGATGGAAACTGACAGATTTTCCCAGGATGCTGAGCCCGGTGGAAGGGAACAGAGTGCTTTAGCCTTCTGAATTATTGATGTGCTAGCCTGCTGTGGCTCTGAATAATTTATCTTGGAGGAAACGGCCAGAGGATTACAAACCAATTTGCACGTCATTCCCAAATCCTTGGAACCACTTCCTCTCACATTTTATTCTTTGTCTCATGAATTTGCTCAGGCTAGATACCGGCACTAAAGTAAGACCTTTGGTTGTTCAGTCGTTTCAGGCACGTCCGACTCTCTGTGACTGTTTTTGGAGTTTTCTTGGCAATGATATTGGAGGTGTTTACCATTTCCTTCTCCAGTTCTTTTGTTTGTTTGTTTGTTTAGTATTTTATTTTCCCCCAATTACATGCAAAAACAATTTTAAACATTCATTTTAAAAAGTTCGAGTTCCAAATTCTCTCTCTTCCTCCCTCTCCACCTCCCCTCGTTCAGAAAGCAAGCAATTCGATATCGGTTATACATGTGTAGTCATGCAAAATACTTCCGTAATAATCATGTTGTGAAAGAAAACATAGACAAAAAACCTCAAGAAAAATAAAGTAAAAAAAGTTTGCTTCAATCTGTATTCAGACACTGTCAGTTCTTTCTCTGCAGATGGATAGCATTTTTTCATCATAAGTCCTCTAGCATTGTCTTGGATCACTGTACTGCTGAGAATAGCAAAGTCATTCGCAGCTGATCATCTTACAGTATTGCTGTTTCTTCATACAAAGTACATGTTACTTTGCATCAGCTTCTGTAAGTCTTTCCAGGCTTTTCTGAGAGCATGCTGCTCATCATTCCTTACAGCACAATAATATTCCATAATAATCACATACTGCAATTTGTTTAGCCATTCCCCAGTTGATGGGCATCCCCTCAATTTCTGATTCTTTGCCACCATTAAAGAGCTGCTATAAATATTTTTGTGCATGTAAGTCTTTTTCCTTTTTATTTTTTTATCTCTTTTGGGATACAGACTTAACGGTGACATTGCTAGGTCAAAGGATATGCATGGTTTTATAGCCCTTTGGGCCTAGTTCCAAATTGCCCTACAGAATAGCTGAATCAGGTCACAACTCCACTAACAATGCATTAATGTCTCATTTTTCCCACACACCCTCCAATATTTGTCATTTTCCTTTTCTGTTCTATTAGCCAATCTAATAGGTATGAGGTAGTACCTCAGAATTGTTTTAATTTGCATTTCTCTAATCAATAGTGATTTAGAGCATTTTTTCATATAGTTATAAATAGCTTTGATTACTCCATCTGAAAACTTCATATCTTTTGATCATTTATCAATTGGACAATGGCTGTCATTTTTATAAATTTGACTCAGTTTTCTATATGTTTGAGAAATGAGACATTTATCAGAGAAATTTGCTTCAAAATTTTTTTCACAGTTACAACTGCTAACTGTATTTCCCTCCATCCTATTTTCCCCTCTTTATTCTATTCTCTCTCCTTTCATCCTGTCCCTCCTCAAAAGTGTATTGCTTCTGACTGTTGTCTCCCCCAATCTGCCCTCCCTTCTATCACTCCCTTCTTCTCTTATCCCCTTCCTTTTTCACTTTTCTGTAGGGTAAGATAGATTTCTATACTCAATTGAGTGTGTATGTTATTCCCTCTTTGAGTCAATTTCCAATGAGGAAGATTCACTCACTCCCTCTCACCTCCCCCATCCTCTCCTACACTGTAAAAGCTTTTTCTTGCCTCTTTTATAGAGATAATTTGCCCCATTCTACTTCTCCCTTTTCCTTTATTTTTTTTAGATACTATCCTTTCATATTCAACTCACACCTGTGCCTTCTCTCTATGTACACTCCTTTTAACTGCCCCAATAATGAGAAAGTTTTTATGAGTTTTGAGTATCATCTTCCCGTGTAGGAATGTAAACAGTTTAATTTTATTAAGTCCTGTATGATTTCTCTTTCCTGTTTATCTTTTTATGCTTCTCTTGATTCTTATATTTGAAAGTCAAATTTTCTTTTTTTTTAATTTGTTATTTTTAGTTTTGGTTTGCAACACATCGTTCTACATAATTTTGAGTTCCAGATTTTCTTCCCTCCCTCCACCCCTCCCTCCTAAAGACAGCATGGAATCCCATATAACTTCCATGTATAACTTGGCATTGAATTAATTTACACACTAGTCAAGTTGTGGAGAAAAATTATGACCAATGGAATGAATCATGACAAAGAAGAAGCAGAACCAAAAAAAAAACCCAACAACAAATACAAAAGAGAGAAAAAAAAAAGGCGGGGGGGGGAAGGCGAGCATGAAGTGTGCCTTGATCTGCATTCATACTTCATAGTTCATTCTCTGGATGTAGATAGCATTCTCCATTGTGAGTCCTTTGGAGCTGTCTCTGCATATTGTGTTGCTGAGAAGAGCAAAGTCTGTCAGAGTTAGTCATCACAGAATCCATATATCTGTGGTCGTGTGTAATGTTCTCCTGGCTCTGCTCCGCTCACTTAGCATTATGTCGTGTAGGTTCTTCTAGGTTGTTATGAAGTCCGTATCATCCCCATTTCTTATAGCACAATAGTATCCCATTACCTTCATATACCACAGCTTGTTCAGCCATTCCCCAATTGATGGTCATCCCTTTGATTTCCAATTCTTAGCTACTACAAAAAGAGCCGCTATAAATATTTTTGTACATATGGGTCCTTTGCCCAATTGTGTGATCTCTTTGGGATACAACCCTAGGAGTAGTATTGCTAGGTCAAAGAGTATGAACATTTTTATAGCCCTTTGGGCATAGTTCCAAATTGCTCTTCAAAATGTCTGGATCAGTTCACAACTCCACCAGCAATGTAACAATGTTCCAATTTTCCCACATCCTCTCCAGCATTTATCATTTTCCTGTTTTGTTATTGTAGCCAATCTGACAGGAGAGAGATGGTATCTAAGAGTTGTTTTGATTTGTATTTCTCTAATCAGTAGTGATTTTGAGCATTTTTTCATATGTCTATAGATATCTTTAATTTCTTTCTCTGAAAACTGTCTGTTCATATCCTTTGACCACTTCTCAATTGGGGAATGACTTCTATTCCTATATATTTGGTTCATTTCCCTGT
>CM053627.1:30577932-30597045 GCA_028646595.1 Phalanger gymnotis
GTGGCATTGTGCTGCCTCTCATCGCTTCCACAGAGTGCCGTCCTGTGTTGGGAGGCCTGGGGATCTCTGCTGGTTTCAGGCGCCCGGCTTTCTCCCAGCCTGTCTCCCACGTGTGTTTCCCAGCCAGCCGCTTCCGCTTTGGTCCCGTCTGGAGCAGCTCCGCACTCCAAGCGCTCTCCTAGCCCACAGATTCATTCATTTCGGGCTTTCAGACTCTCCTGGCTGGGAAATTTGCCCCACTCAGACTTCTCGCAGTTTCTAACTCTCTCAAATCTGCTCAAATTTACTTTTTTATAGGAATCTGACAGAACTTGTGAGAGAGATCCAGTAAGACGCTGTTTTCATGTAGCCATCTTGGCTCCGCCCCCAAAATGGAGCAAAAGTCAAATTTTCTATTCAGCTGTAATCTTTTCATCAAGAATGCTTAAAAGTCTTCTATTTAGTTGAATGTCCATTTTTTCCACTGAAGTTTTTGCTCACTCAGTTTTGCTGGGTATGTGATTCTTGGTTGTAATCCTAGCTCCATTACCCTATGGAATATCACATTCCAAGCCTTCCAGTTCTTTAATGTAGAATCTGTTAGATCTTGTGTTATTCTGACTGTTGCTCCATGATAATTGAATTGCTTCTTTCTGGCTGGTTGCAATATGTTCTCCTTGACCTGGGAGCTCTGGAATTTGGCTGTAATATTCCTGGGAATTTTCATTTTGGAATCTCTTTCAGGAGGTGATCAGTGGATTCTTTCAATTTCTATTTACCCTCTGATTCTAAAACTTCACGACAGTTTTCCTTGATTCTTTCTTTTTTTTTTTTTTTTGGTAGGGCAATTGGGGTTAAGTGACTTGCCCAAGGTCACACAGCTAGTACATGTGTCAAGTGTCTGAGGCCAGATTTGAGCTCAGGTCCTCCTGACTCCAGGGCTGGTGCTCTACTCACTGCGCCACCTAGCTGCCCCTCCTTGATACTTTCTTGAAAGAGGATGTCTAGGTTCTTTTTTTATCATGGCTTTCAAGTAGTCTAATAACTTTTAAATTATCTCTCCTGGATCTATTTCCAGGTCAGTTATTTTTCCAAAGAGATATTTTGCATTGTCTTCTATTTTTTCCTTCTTTTGGTTTTGCTTTATTGTTTCTTGATTTCTCATAAAGTTATTAGCTTCCATTTGCTCAATCTTAATTTTCAAGGAGTTATTTTCTTCAGTGAGCTTTTGTACCTCCTTTTCCATTTGGTCAATTCTACTTTTTAGGGAATTTTTTCTGCAGTGACTTTTTGTGCTTCTTTTTCCATTTGTTTTCTTCAGTATTTTTTGTGTCTCCTTTACCAAGCTGATGACTTTTATCATGATTTTCTTGCATCACTCTCATTTCTCTTCCCAATTTTTCCTCTGCCTCTCTTCCTTGATTTTCAAAATCCTTTTTGAGCTCTTCCATTCCCTGAGACCAATTCATATTTTTTCTTGGAGGCTTTGGATGTGGAAGCTTTGACTTTGTTATCTTCTTCTGAGTGTGTGTTTTGATCTTCCTTGTCATCATAGCAACTTTTTATGGTCAGAATTTTGTCTGTTGTTTGCTCATTTTTTTCCAGTCAATTTCTTGACTTTTAACTGCTTGTTAAAGTGGGCTCTGCTTCCAGGATGGAGGGACACACTGTCCCAAGCTTCAGGGTTTTTGCACAGATCTTTTCAGAGACACTTCTAGGGAACTGTAAATTTTCAGTTCTTCCAGGGTGGTCCTGGAATGTAAGGAGAGGTGTATTTACTACTCTCCTGGCCTGTGCTCTAGTCTGTGAGCAACCACAAGCACTCTTTTCTGCCTTGGAACTGTGATGAGAGTTCCTGCTCTGCTGTAGCCTGCGAGCTCTGGTGTGCTAGCACTCCTCCTCACCCCGGGACTGAGACCCAGGACTATGACCTGGATCTAAGTATGGGGAAAGCAACAGAGTTCTGCCTCAGTAATAACAGAGAACCCTGGAATCTCCTTCTGATCATTCGTTTGACCACCTTATGGTCTATCGGCTGAGAGCTCTGGAAGCAGCCTCTGCCGCTGCAGATGCAGTGGCTCCCATGGTCTGATCCTGGTTTGCTGTGGTCCAGTATGCGCTGGCATGGCCTGCACAAGACCGTGCTCCACTCTCACCCAGGTGCAACAGAACTTTCTTGACAAACTTCTAAGTTGTGTTTGGCTGCAACATTATTTCACCCTGTCCTTTTGTGGGTTTTGCCACTACAGGAATTGCTTTATGACGTTATTTAAAGGTGTTCAGAGGAGTTTGGGGGAGAGTTCAGGTGAGTTGCTGCCTTTACTCTACCATCTTGGCTCTTCCTGAATCTCCAGTTCATTTTACAGATGAGAAAACTGAGGCAAAATGGGTTAAATGACTTGCCAAGGGTCACACAGCTAGTAAGTGTTTGAGGCCAGAATGGGACTCAGGAAGATGGGTCCTCCTGATTCCAGGCCCAGCACTCCATCCACTGTGCAACCTAGAACACCCAGCTTCATATCCTGCTGCCCTCACTTACTCTCTGTCTAATCTTGAGCCAGTCACAGAACATTGCTGGGCCTCAGTGTCCCCATCTGTAAAATGAAGGGGTTGGCAGTGATTTAGGTTGGATTGTGTCTGTTGTTTCTTCCAACTGAATTTCAGTTGGAGAGATTTATAAACGTACAAACCCAAATTAGTAATCAGTGGGAAGAGCATAGATTTGGAATCAGAACATGGGTTTGATTCCAGCTTCTATTACTATCTGTGTAACCTCAGGCAAGTCGTTGAACATTCTTGGGCCTCAGTTACCGCATCTGTAAAATATGGCAGTAGAAGGCAGGCTGGGTGCTGGAAGTCCCTTCCAAATTCATCTCTGAGTCCCCTCCAGATGAAAAAATCAGCACATAGCAGGAAGAGCACAGATTTGGAGTCAGAGGGCCTGGATTGGGGTGGTAGGGCTACTTGGCATAGCCAGAGAGGGACAACAACATTTTGACTGTCAGAGAGGATGTATGATTGCACAATCACAGGTTCGTAAGATTTGGAGCGAGAAGGGACCATAGAGACCATCATGCCTAACCCTTTCCCATTGCAGACAGGGAAACTGAGGCTGGTTGAGGTTAAGTGATTTGCCCCGGATATCTAAGGCAGGATTTGAACCAGGATCTTCTTGATTCCAAGTCCAGAATATTAGAAGGGACTTTAATATAGAATGCTAGAGGTATAAGGGGTCTGAGAACCCAGAAGACCAGAATTAGAAGGTGCCTTGGAATTTAGGGTGTCAGCACAGAAGGGACCCTACTAGAACACAGTATCTCAAACCCAATGGTGAGTTAGGGGGATGTCTACCCTAAGTATGTGAGGACTTCCCCTCAGCAGGAATGGGCAGATAAGAACAATTTGTTCCAAAGGCCTTTAGAAGGGGAATGAGACTAACAACTTCACGCGACTCTGCCTCACTTAAATCCAATTCATGAGCAAGGCAAGACATCACTCTGTGATGTCATGATCCTCTTCAAAAATGAAGGACAAACAACAATCTCTCTCACTATTCACATCATGGAACTAAATGACAGGATCATAGGCTTAGAGATGGGTGGGAACTCAGAGGCCATCAAGTCTAATTCTCTCATTTTATAAATGAGACAGAAGAAGCCCAGGGGACTTTAAATGACCAGTTTATCTGAGGTCCCACAGGGAGAAGGAGCAGATCCAGGTTTGAGCTTGGGTCCCAGACTCTATGGCACACCGTCCAGCATCTTTCTGACCACCTTCTTATGTAGGGTGTGTCAAAGTGCAGAATGCACAAGGTTGGACTGAGCCAATTATGTAACCACTTGAGTTTCTCGACCAGAAGAATGATGTGGTCAGACCTGTACTTTAGGACCAAGGTGGAGAGAAAGCAGAGGCTGGAATTCCAAGTGGGAATTTATTGTAATGGTCTGAGCAAGAAGTAATGAGGGCCTGAACTAGAGTGAAAGCTGTGTGAATAGAGATGTGGATGGATGGATGGGAGGTGCCATGGGGGTAAAATAAGTAAGATTTGGCAACTGACCAGATATGGGGAGAGGAGAAGTCATGGATTACAACCTGGAGTATTCTAAGGACAGTGCTGCCCTTGACAGCATAGGGAAGTCCAGAAGGGGGATAGATGGGCAGGAGGAAACAGAATGAGTTCCATTTTGGATATGTTGAGTCTGAGACGCCTTGTGGATATCCAGTTCCAAGTATTCAATAAGCAGTTAGTGATTCTCTTAGGTTACTATGAATTTACTTGGGATATGTACAAACTTAATATGAAAACTGTAATTCCCTTTGAAGGAAGGGACTGTTTCATTTTTGTCTCTGTATTCCAGAGTCTGACACATAGTAGGTGCTAATTAAGCATTAGTGCTAATTGATTGACTGATGCAGGACTGAAGCTCAGAAAAGAGACCAAGGCTGACTATTAGATCTGGAAGTCATTTGCTCACAGATGATAATTAGACCCAAAGAAGCTGATGAGATCACCGAGATGCAGAACACTGGGGAGTTAAGAGCAGAGGGCTCAGGCTTAGCCTTGATCATTTGTTTATGCTTCCCAGTATCTTGGATCTTCCTTTAAAATCTAACACTTTAGACTCAGAATGTGGGAACTTAACGGATCTTAGAGACCACATGATCTCTTCTAAAGCATGCAGCGGTTCTTAACCTGAGCTCCACAAACCATGAAAAGGTTCATAGATGTCTGTGAATTGAGAAAGAAAAAAAAATTAATATTTGCCCTAAACTCTAATTGAAACTTAGCATTTCTTTTAATTGCTAATTTGAAAAATATTCTTGAGATGGGGTCCATAGACTTCACTAGACAGCCAAATGGGTCCATGATACAAAAAAAAAAGGTTAAGAACTTCTGTTCTTATGTCTTTATTTTAGGGAGAGGCCCAGAGAGGTTTGCTCCAGGTTGAACAAACATAGCTGGTGAGAGAGTCAGAATTAGAACCCAGGTCTCCTGGCTCACACCCAGTTCACTGCTCAATGCAGGACAACATGCTGCCACCAGTGACAGACCAATCAAAACAACAAACAAGCTTTTATTAATTGCCTGTGATGTGCCTGATGCTGCACTAAGCCCTAGGAAGAGAAAGGTAAAGCTAAGATAGTTCCTGTCTTCAAGGAGTTTACATTCTAACAGGAGACATAATAAATAGGCACAGAAGAATATACTGAATCAACATTAAATAGTAAATACATATAAATATAAGGTGGGGCAGCTAGGCTGGTGCTATGGATAGAGTGCCAGGCCTGGAGTCAGGAAGACCTGAGTTCAAATCTGCCCTCAGGTACTTTCTAGCTGTGTGACCTTGGACAAGTCACTTCACCCTGTTTGTCTCAGTTTCTTCATCTGTCAAATGAGCCATAGGAGAAAATGGCAAACCACTCCAGTATCTTTGCCAAGAAAACCCCAAATGGGGTCATAAAGAGTTGGACACAATTGAACAATTGTGGGGAGGGAGGGCACTAGCAATCATGTGTATTTGGAAAGGCTTCATATGAGGACAAGGGGGTACTTGAGAAGCCTCTTGAAAGAAAGGAAGACTCAGGGCTCATTCTCTGACTAACACAAGGTACAGATGTGGGAAATAATTCAAATCTCTTTCGCTCACTCCCTGCACTTAGATCCCCTGCCTCCTAAAAATGGAAAGTCTTTTCCAGTTCAGTGCTGCTGAAGTTCAGAAAGGTGGGCACCTGCAGAGCCATAACTGGGTATGTGGTCAGGGAAAAAAATGAGATCTAAAATAGCACTGACTCAATTATTCATGCTAATAGGGGGCAGAGAGATTAGACTTTTTACATTAATGCTCTAAGAGGTTCCCTTTTCACTAAGGCAGATGACAACCTTTCTGAGGCTACAGAAGCCAAGATGCTGTAGATGGCCTCCCCCAAATTGGTTCAGCTGGTCTTGAATGGCAGACACAAAGTCCATTGCTGAATCAACACTCAAAGCCTTTCCAGTTTGGAAGGCCCTGATGTAACTTGTGAACCAAGGCCCTAGGGCTACCTTCATATCATCGTGAGGACTCTGGGAGAGAAAACTGATGGCAGATAAACCCCTAATCCTCTTTTTGACTAAAAATTTCAATAATCTACAAAAAAAGAAATCTAGGACATTATGATGATTCTCTCCAAGAAGACATACCTAGGATCCATGGACTAAAATGCTAGAGGAAAAGTCAGCCTAGGGATGAGAGATGCTCAAGAATGAAATTCTGAAGACAGAGAGGGAAACAATTCCAATAAAAAAGAAAAATGTGGAGAATTTGAAGGGATCAGTGCGGACTCATAAGGAACTCACCAACCAATTCTGACTTATAAAATAAGGATACAAAAGATAGAAACAAGGCCAGGTAATGAGTGTCCTTCAAAAACTGTCAGGCATAATATAAAGCTCAGAATGAGCTGAGACTAACTAGGGGGGCTCAAGCTAATACAAAGTTTATTTTTTAATGCTATGATGAGTGAAAAGAGGGCTCAAAGAAGGGATAGGGACTTTACGTGAGGTGGACGGGATGATGATAAAATACAGAGAAGGCAGAGCTACTCAACTGTCATCCTGTTTATATTTTCTCAGAAAAGAAGAACAATTCAGAAAAACCAGAAAGAAATTTACTAACATGGAGTTGATATCCAAGATCAGTAAGGAGATAGGAAGAGAGTGCTTAGCTTCCTGTGATGATGAAGCACATTTGGTCCAGATGATCCACATCCTCAGTCTCTGAGAGGACGGTGGATGTGCTTGGTAAGCCACTATCAGTAATATCTGAAAGATCATGGAATATGGGAGAGTCACCCCAGATTTGAGAAAGGCAAATGTTTCAATTTTCAAAAGAGGGAAGAGAACAAGAGTCTGAAAACTATATATCAGTAAACTTGACTCCAATTCCTGGTAAAAGTCTGGAGCAGATTAAAGAGAAGTTAGGTGAAGAACTGGAAAAAGAAAGCAGTGATAAGAAAAAGCCAGAATGGATTCAGGAACAGGTTATGCCAGACTAACCTTGTTTCCTTTTCTGACAGAATTACTAAACTAGTAGAAATGTGTGGATATAGTTTTCCTAGATCTTGGCAGTCTTTGATAAAGTATTTCCTGCTATTCTTATATAGAAGATGGAGAGAGGAGGACTAGGTGAGCATATAATTAGATTAAGAATTGATTCAAAGGCTGGACTCAAAGAATATTGAGTTAATGTTAACAGTTCAATCTCACAATGACAGGAAGTCTTCCATGGAGTACCCCTATGTCGTTTAACATTTTTATCCATAGTTTGGATAAGACACAAATTAAATCGTTCATTAAATTTTCAGATGATATTAAGCTAAGGATAGTGACACAAAATTTTAAATATAGTCTGGACTAGACCAGTATCTAACCTGTAAGTGGCCAGAAGCAGGTGAGTCAGGAATCAAATAGTGGCTTAATTGATTTCTTTTTTTTTTTTGTAAGTTAATTTTTTTATTTTTAGTTTTCAACATTCACTTCCATAAGTTTTAGCTAATTGATTTGAAAGTGAGGAAATTGGGGGCAGCTAGGTGGCGCAGTGAGTCACCAGCCCTGGAGTCAGGAGGACCTGAGCTCAAATCTGGCCTCGGACATTTGATACACTTACTAGCTGTGTGACCTTGGGGATGTCACTTAACCCCAATTGCCCTGCCTTCCTCCCTCCAAAAAACAAAAACAAAACAAAAAACGAAAGTGAGGAAAATGGGTTTGCAAACTGAAGTACCTTGCCTAAGTAGGAGGACTTGACATACTGGGGGAGGGGGAGGGGGAGGGCTTATAAACCTGAAAACCACAAAAAGACAGAACCTAACACAGCCTTAGGTCTTGAGTAAACAGTTCCCATGGCAGGTCCATGCATACAGGCATTTTTGGAATGATACAGGTGTTCTTGAGTCATGTGGGAGCAATCCCTCATTAGAATTGTTGCATAAGGGTCGTTGAGCCTTGTGATCATTTGGCGGGGTACAGAACCAGAGTTAGCATGGCAGGAGCAGGAGTGCAGCACCTGGTTTGGTTCACTTAGCAATTACACAGCACAGGAATAGTTAAGAGTATCAGGAGGTTTGATGTATTACTTTCTGCTACAGCTTATCAGCTGCATCTGGCTCTCAGGTCCCAGGGAAATTATTGATTAATATGAAAATCATAAGTCCCTCAGAGAATACCTGGTGCTGGTCAAAGTAATACATTTTGCCAGAGGATAAGATGATCCAGAGGATGAATGCAAAGGATTGTTGTCATGCCAAGCCCAGGGTACAGCCTGCTTGCTGGGCCTTAGCTCTGCAAAACACAGTGTCTCCAAATATCTTGACAACAGTGACTACTGGGTGAACACTCAATGTAGAATCAGGTTCTAGAATAGTACTGACAAGCTAGAACACTGGCTCTGGAGTCAGAAATTCAATAGAGATAAATGTTAAGTCTTACACTTGGGTATAAAAAAATCAACTAGTACAAGATGGAAGAATGGTCAGATGGCAGTTGTTTTGAAAAAAAATATGGGATTTTTAGTGGACTGCTGACTCAATATGGATCAACAGTGGCAGCCAATTCAATCTTGGGGTTCCACGAATTGGGAGGTGACAGTTCCACTATAGTCTTCCCTCTTAAACCTCTCCTGGAGTATTATGTTCAGTTCTGGCCACCACACTTTTAAGGATGTGGATAAGGTAGATAGTATCCAGAGGAGGGTAAGCAGGATGTCACATGCAGATGTTTGGCATGAAGACTCAGGGAGGACATAATAGTTTTTCAGGTTTTTGAAGATTTGTTCTGTTTGGTCCCAGAGGGTAGAATCAGGAGGAATGGATGGAAGTGTAAAGAGGCAAATTTAGGCTCAATTTCAGGAAACCCTTCCTGATGATTACAGCTGTCCCAAAGTGGATGGGCTGCTTTGAGAGGTGGCAGGTTCCCTCCCTTGAAGCTTGTCAAGCAAAGGCTGGATGACCACTCATCATGTATGGTACAACATGGATTCCTTTTTTTTTTTTGGTGCATCTTAAATTTAATAATTTATTGTAAATTTGTGTTTTTCCTGCATTGAAATGTTTTACAATTTTTATTTAGTATTTTATTTTTCCCCAGTTACATATAAAAACAATTTTTAACATTAATTTTTAAAACTTTGAGTTCCAAATTCCCCACTGAGAAGGCAAGCAATTCAATATAGGCTATACATGTATAGTTATGCAAAACACTTCATAATAGTCATATTGTGAAAGAAAACATAGCCTTTATCAGAGCCTATTCCCTACCCCATTTATTCTATTCTCTCTCTCCTTTCAACCTGTCCCTCCTCAAAAGTATATTGCTTCTGACTTCCACCTCCCCCAATCAGCCCTCCCGTCTATCACCACCCCTTTCTCTTATCCCCTTCCCCCCTACTTTCCTGTAGAGTAAGATAGATTTCTATACCCAGTTGAGTATGTATGTTATTTCCTCTTTGAGCCAATTTTGGTGAGAGTAAGGTTCACTCACTCCCTCTCTCTCCTTCCCTCTTTCCCTCCACTGCAAAAGCTTTTTCTTGCCTCTTTTATGTGAGATAATTTACCCCATTCTACCTCTCCCTTTCTTTTTCTCTCAGTACATTCCTCTCCCACCCCTTAATTTTATTTTTTTAGATATCATCTTTTCATATTCAACTCACACCTTGCCCTCTATCTATATATACTCCTTCTAACTACACTAATAATGAGAAGGGTTTTAGGAGTTACCAATATCATCTTCCCAGGATGGATTCCTTTTGTGAACATGATGAATTAGATGACTACAGAAGTCTCTTCCACCTCTCAAATTCTGTGATTCTGAAAAATCCCAAACTTTGCCCCAGAAGCTAAGCCTTGTGTCAGAAGAAGACAAGAACAGCTGCCCAGGACTGTTTTGCCTTCACTATTCCCAAGGTCACTTGGTGGGGTATCTCTGATTTCTCCTTGTTTTTCCCACTATGCCCAGATTCAAGATGGCCACCCAGCATCTGCTCAATCTGTGCTTTTGCCTAACTCCTAACCACCAGCCTGTAGAAAGCTGGGTGGACACTAAGGACAAACCTACCATCTCCCACAACCAAATGACTGAAACTGATAATAAGTTTTAATGATCCAACCAAACTTTCTAGTCTTATTTCACACAACCTAACCAGCTCCCATGAATTCAATTATTAGCTCTATGCAGATGATTCTCAAATCTCCTTGTCCAGCTCTAACCTCTTTGGTATTGTCTCGCATCTCCAATCCCCTGTTAAACATTCAACCTGAACTGTCTTATACTCCACATGCCCAAAGTTCAATTCGTTATCTTTTCCCTCAAACCTTCCCTTCTTCCTAACTCCCCCATTACCATTGAGGGCACCACCATCTTACCAGTCACTCAAGCTCAAAACCTAAGCATTGGCCTTGACTCTTCACTCCATATACCCAATCTATTGCCAAGGCCTGTCCATTCTACTTTGATAACGTCTTCTTCTCTCTTGACACTGCCACCATCCTGGTGCAGGGCCTCATCACCTCCCACATGAATTATTGCAGCTACCTGCTGATTGGTCTCCCTGCCCCAAAACTCTTCCTACTCCAGTCCATCTTACACTCAGCTATCCAGGTAATGTTCCTAAAGGGCAGGTCTGACCCCATCACTCCCCTATTTAACAAACTGCAATAGTTTCCAATTGCCTCTGGTGCAAATATAAAATCTGTTAAGCTTTTTAAACTCTTCCAGGGGCAGCTAGGTAGTGCAGTGAGTAAAACACTGGACCTGAGTTCAAATCCAGCCTTAGACATGTGATACACTTACTAGCTGTGTGACCTTGGGCAAGTCACTTAAACCCAATTGCCCTGCCTTCCCCCCTCCAAAAAAATAAAAAAATAAAATAAAACTCTTCCTAACCCAGCCCCCTCACGCCTTTTCAATGTTCTTAGATCTTACTCCCTTGCCAGTATTCTATGACCTAGTGACTGGCTCACTTGCTGTAGCTCATACAAAATATACCTCCTAACTGGGCATTTTCACTGGCTGCCCCCATACCTGAAATACTCTACGTTCTTGCTTCCTCCAAGTTCCAGCTGAGATCCTATCTTCTGTAAGAAGTCCTTCTGGACTCCCCTTAATAATCATGTCTTCCCTCTGATATTGCCTGAAGTTATCCTGAATATATTATATTTGTACACAGTTGTTTGACCATTGTCTCCTTCATTAGATGGTGAGCTCCTGAGAGCCAGTACCATTTTTGCCTTTCTTTGGACCTCCGGCACTTAGCACAGTGCCTGGCAGATAAGCTTACTAAATGCTTGCTCATCTGACTCAGTACATTCTTGTTGAGGGACTGGTTTTCCTGGTGGTCAGATTTATCGTCAATGCTTGTTGACTTATTTCACATTGCTCTTTCACTCACTCTTCATTCGTCATTTATCAAACACCTACTATGTGTATAAGTCATCATACTGGATATTAAACCAGACTGGGTGTTGGGGGAACCTGTGGCCTTGAGGCCACATGTGGCCCTCTAGGTCCTCAAGTGTGGCCCCTTTGACTGAATCCAAACTCCACAGAACAAATCCCCCTAATAAAAGGACTTGTTCTGTAAAATTTGGACTCAGTCAAAAGGTTCCACCCAAAGACCTAGAAGGTCACATGTGGCCTTGAGGCCTCAGGTTCCCCACCCCTGAACCAGACCTTTCTCTTGTTTATTTTATTGGAGGGATTTGACATATATATATATACACATATATATATATGATACTGGATGCATGAACCAGACCTTTCTCTTGTTTATTGGAGGGATTTGACATATATATTTGATATATATATACAATTCTAGAAGCCAGTAAAGAGAAAGATACTGGATGCATGATTTCACTGATAAAGGGAATACAGGAAGTCCTTCTACCCACATAGGTGCAGGTCAGCACCTTTGGTACAACATATAGTCTTAGAGTTCAAGTGACTTGACTATGGTCATGGAGCCAGTCTGTGTCAATAGATGGACTTGAGCCCAGGTTTGTTCTGACTTGAGTCCAGTTCTCTATCCAATGTCAGGCTGACTCTAATCCTGCATAAAATCTATAAATACCAAGAAATTTCATAGGTTTGGTTGGAGAGCAACTTACAGAAAGGGGAGACCTTTAAGATGCCTGAGCTAGGCCTGGAAGGGGGGTGGGGAATTCAAGAGGAACAGGTGAAGAAGGGGGGCGTTCTGGGCACAAGCTATCACTTGTGCAGTCGTGTTAGCCAGGAGAGCAACATTGTGTACATGGGACAGCAAGCAGACCAGTTAAAACAGGGAGAATGAATGAGGAGCAACATGAAGTAAGACCGGGAAGGTGGGTACAAGATTACAAAGAGCCAAACCAATCTGCCAGCTGTTTCCGGCATTTGTCCAGCCTCCTATGTTAACTGGGAGCTCTCATATCTGGAAAGTGCTCCCTCCTTAGCTCTGCTTTTCAGAATTCTACTCTTTCATCAAGGCTACCATATCCTCCATGAGGCCTTTCCTGATCCCCTCAGCTAGTTGGTCTTCCCTTCTTAACTTTTCTTGATGAATGCAGTTTGTCTGAATCTTTTTGCCCCCATCATATTTTACCTCTTCCAAACTGGGGCCATTGTATTCCTCTTGGCATATTGCAGGCTCCCTGGGGTGGGGACCGTTATTTTTAATTATTGTATCCCTAGCACCTAGCACTGTGTATTGCCCATTTGTGTTGGCAGGAACAGGGAAAGAGCCTAGATTTATGATTTCATTTGGTATGGGAAACTCTCAATGTTGAAACTTCCTCCACTGATGTAGCTAAGTTTAAGAGAGGTGCCTGGGACCCTGAGTGAGATGTTAAGAGATGTGTCCAAAGTTGCACAACTGGTACATGGGAGAGATAGGACATAAACCCAGGTCTCAAGTCCAGTTCTCTAGTTACCGTGGCATAGTAAACTAGACTCTAGCCAGGGTTGGGGAACCTGCAGCCTGAAGACCACATGTGACCCTCTAGTTCTTCAAGTGCAGCCTTTGACTGATCCCAAACTGGCTGCACTTGAGGACCTAGAGGGCCACATGTGGCCTCAAGGCTGCAGGTTCCCTACCCCTGCTCCATCTGGCAGTCTCTCCCACCAGCTGCCTATTTACTCCCATGGCCAGTCAGAAACAGTCAGCAAGCTCTAATTAAATGCTTCTGAAGGAAAAGATGTGGACACAAAGGGAAGCGACATCTCTGAGGAAGAAAACCAGAGGCTGTGGGCTGGATGCCTGGAGCACTCACTCCTCTGGAGCTTCCAGGCCTTAGGACCAGGGCAGAAGCGGGCATGGGGCAGGCAGGAGAGGCCAAGAGGGTGCCAGCCAACAGCCGGGACACGAGGGACCACAGAAGGGTTTGCTTTGGCTTGGGTTTTGTTTTTGGAAAGTGATGTTGGGGAAAAGCTGAGGATCAAAGAAGGGCCAGGCCTTTTTGGGATTCGTGGAACAATAACAATTCGTGGGACAAGGGGTAAAAGGCAGAGACACTCTGTTCCTACTTTGCGTCTGTCTTCTCTGTCAAGGAGACTGATCCAAAGGAAACCAGGAGACACTGAGAGTATTTGGCTGTGCTTTGGCCTAGGATGGACTACGTAAAAGTTAGAGCTAACATTTACCTGGAGCTTACTGTGTCCCAGGCACTGTTAAGAACTTTACAGTGATTATCTCATTTGATCTCAGGACAACCCTGGAAACAGGTGTTATTGTTATCCCTATTTTGCACATATGGTGAACTGACTTTCTTGGTCATGCAGCTCCCAAATGCCTGAAGTTAGATTTGAACTTGGGTGACTCCACACCCAGAACTCTATCTACTGCACCACCTAGCTGCCGCTCTTCTCCCTTAGTACTGAAAGAATTGGTAGAGATGCTTGCTGAGCCATCGTAGGTGATGTTTACAAGACCATGGAGAACAGGAGAGAAACAACGGGAGAAACAGAAATGTCCAGTTTTTCCTAAAAGGGACAAGACCAGACTCAGCAAACTGTAGGCCCGGTAAGTTCAATTTTATTTTCTGACAGAATTCTGGGTTGTATTTTTGTTACTGATGTGTCTGTTTTTACATTACCTTCTTTACCAAATATATTCTTCTCCCTCCCCTCTACAAAGAATCATCTCTTATAACAAAGAATACAGAAAGGAAGTAGTTCGACAAATCTAACACATTGACTGATCCTGACTGTGTAAGTCATGCTCCACAAAAATAATCCAGCGCATCTGCAAAGAGGGTAAGAGGAAGAATTCAGAAAGAAGGGAGGGACATCTCTCTTCCATTGCTATTCTCAGATATTACCTTGAAAAACAGAGAAGAGGCAAGATTACCTATGATAATATTTATTCCTTGAGGAGAAAATAGCCCTGGACAAAGGAAAAGGTAGTCATACTTACAAAATGTATTCTATTTAATGTGTCTATATCACAGCCTCGTAATGTCACCATAGATTTCTATTTACAAGAATTTAAGGGGAAAGATTGAAAAAGTGTTCTCAGTCTTTGTGAACATTTCCGACATTCTTTCAAACAAGTGGAAATTACGGAATACAAAGGTTTCTTTACCTCTTAAGTGACAGACATGTATTTATTCCTTATTATTTCTCTAGGTCAGGGAAATTTTATTCCCCCTTAAGGATGGCAGACTGTTTTTTAACCTGTTAAAAGATTTATTAAAAAAAAAAAAAGAAAACCCTTTAGCCGTATCAGATCTAAAACTGTGTTGTAAAGCAGAAATCACCAAAACTATCTGGTACTGGCTAAGAAACGGAGTGGAAGATCAGCGGCGTAGATGAGGTGCACTGTAGAAAATGACTAATCTAGTGTTTGATAGACCCAAAGACCCCAGCTTCGGGGATAGGAACTCATTAGTTGATAGACTGCTGGGAAACTTGGGAAACAGCACGACCAGAACTAGCCACAGACCAGCACCTTACACCCAACACTAAGAAGGTCAAGATGGGTAGGTGGTTTAGACCTAAAGGGTGAGGCCCTAAGTAAATTGGGACAGCATGGAATGGTTTACCCGTCAGATCTATGCATAAGGGAGGAATTTATGACCAAACAAAATAGGGAGAGTATTACAAGATGCAACATGGATAATTGTGACTACTTAAATGTAAAGGTTTTTGGACAAGTAAAAACAATTCAGAAGCTGGCCTACAAACATGCGCAGAGACCGCAGCAAGTTTCGGACTACGATTCCCAGGTTTTATTCTCCCTAAGAGCATTTTCCAGGTAGGGTGGGCGGTCCGTCTTACGTCACTTCCGCTCTCTGGCCCCGCCTTTGCCTCGCTTCTCCTGACAGCTTTTCCTCCTCCGTCCGGTGCTGGAGGGCGGGGCGGGAACGCCGGGGCTGAGAGTGGGAGGAGCGTCTGCCGGAAGAGGTGTAGCGCAGACCGAGGTCCGCGCAGGCTCAGAGCGCAGTGTGGAGGCGGTGCCCATTCAAATGCCCAAATCCTGCCCCTGCAGTCCTCTGGCCTTCTCGCTGTTGCCAGAGCCCGAAGGGATGAACTTGTGCTACCCTTCTGGCTCTTGGTCCAGTCTTCCCTCCCGCCTCTCCTCTTCCTCCAGGGGCCCCCAGGCAGCACCTCATCCAGGAAGCCTTCCCTGATGCTGCCGCCGATCCACGCTCCCCTCTCCTCAAAGCGCCCCCTGTTTGTTCCCGTTTTGTCTCTAAAGAGGGATTGTCCTAAAGACAGCGTCCCCCTAGGAGAGACATGACCGCTTTGTTCCGGTCCTTCCTCCTGCCCTGAGTCGGGGGCACAGGCAGCGCAGGGGTGCCCTCCCCAGTTCTGGCTCCTGGATTCCCGACGGCCAGGGCTGGAAGGGTGAGTGGGAAGTGCCTCTTTCCTGAAATACCAACTCAGTTCAAAGACCACGGGATACATTTCTTTGGCGTGTGCTACAACTCTGAAAATTGTGACCATCAGAGAATCAGAGAATCACATATTTAGAGCCAAAAGATACGGTAGAGATCATCGACTTATCCTCCCCCCACAAAAAAATTACTTTACAATTACTTGGTTTTTTTTAAACCTTCATAAATTTGGGGTCCCAAATTCTCTCCCTCCATCCCATCTCTCATGTATCGAGAAGGCAAGAAATAGGGTACCTGTTACAAAGGCGAAGTCATGTGAAACGTTTCTATATTTGCCATTTTGCAGTTAACAACAAAAAAGGGAAGAAAAATGAAAGAGTGAAAAATGTGCTAATCCGCACTCAGGGTTCATCAGTTCTTCATTTTTCATCAAGAGTCATTTGGAATTTTCATGGGTCATGTATTCATCAGAGGCATTAGGTCTTTCAGAGCTGATCAATGTCATAATATTGCTGTTACTCTGCACAGTGTCCTCCTGGTTCTCTGTTCACTTCATTTTACATCACTTCATATATGTCTTCCAGGTTCTTCTGAATCCACCCCAGGCCCCTCCACACTTCTTGGCACGAAATAGTATTCCATCACAATCATATATCACATCTTATTGAGCCATTACCCAGCTGATAGGCATTCACTCAGTTTCTAAGATTTCCCATCAAAAAATAAAACTGCTATAAATATTTTTGTACATTTAGGTCCTTTCCTTTTCTTTTTTAAATTTTTTAATTTCCCCCCCAATTACATGTAAAAATATTTTTTAATATTTGGTGTTAAAGTTTTGAATTCCAAATTCTAATACTTCCTCTACTCTTCCCTGAGACAGGAAGCAATCTGATATAGGTTATACATGCTCAATCATGTAAAACATCTCCATGTTGGTCATTTTGTGCGAGAAGACTAGAACAAAAAAAGGTGAATAATAGTATGCTTCGATCTGTACTTAGACATCAGTTCTTTTTCTGAAGGTGGACAGCATTTTCATGAGTCCTTTGGACTGTCTTGGATCATCGTATTATTGAAAATCATTCACATTTCTTCATTATACTATTGTGCTGTTACTGTGGACAATGTTCTCCTGATTCTGTCCCCTTCACTTTGTATCAGTTCATGTAAGCCTTTCCAGATTTTTCTGAAATCATTCTGCTTATAATTTCTTATAGCACTATAGTATCCCATTACACTCGTATGCCAAGGCTTGTTCAGCCATTCACCAATTGATGGGCATCCCCCCAAGTTCTTAACTATCACAGAAAAACATGCTTTAATATTTTTGTACAAACAGGCGCTTTTCCATTTAAAAAAAAATACAGACCTAGCAGTGGCATTAAAGAAGTACATAATTTAATTGCCCTTTGGGCATAGTTCCAAATTGCTCTCCCAAATGATTGGATCAGTTCACAACTCCATCAAACAGTGCATTAGTGTCGGAGTTTACCCACATCCCCTCCAACATTTATCATTTTCCTTTTATGTCATATTAGTCAATTTGACACTGGCGACTCACTTCACTGAGGTACTTCAGTGATATTTTAACTTGCATTTCTCTCATTATTAGTGACTTAGAGCATTTTTATATAACTATATATAGCTTTGATTTCTTCATCTGAAAATTGCCTGTTCATATCCTTTGATAGAGCTGCAACCTGGGCCAACCATTCTTGAAAACAATTTGGAAATGTGCCAAATTTACTAAACTGTATGCAACCTTTGACACAGCAATACCCCTACTTGGTCAAAAAGGATTAAAAAAAGAGAAAAATGACCCAAATGTACAACAATATTTATAGCAGTTCTTTTTGTGGTAGCAAAGAATTGGAAACTGAGGAGGTTCCCATCAATTGTGGAATGTTTTAGGACAGGGCTTCTTAAAATTTTCCCACTCGTAACCCCTTTTGGTGTTTTGGCAGCATTCATTGGCATTATGTGGCATCATGGCATGTGAAGTACAAGGTGCACATGCTGTGTGTTTAGAACCAAGGCTGCAGTGAAATCCCGAGATGCAACATGGACAAGTGCCATCAGAAACACCTTGGATTCATTGTGAGTTTGATTTCTTATCAACTTTTGTTCCTTGTGTGTTCAGAAACCTTTTATGTTGCCAAATTTTTCAAGACCCCATATGGGGTCACAACCTACAGTTTAAGAAGCACTAGGGTGATAGAAAACTATGTTATATGAGAAATCATGGAAGGAATGTTTTCAGAGAACCCAGGGAAGACTTGTATAAATCAATGAAGAGTGAAGTGAGTAGCCCAGAAGAAAAATTTATCTAGTGCCAGCACCGTAAAAACAAACAACTTTGAAAGGTTTACGAACTTTTATCAACACAGAAGATTCATGATGCAACAAGTAACCTAACCTCTGCCATAGATGTGATTGACTTGTAGGGTGCAGATTGTAGCCTACATACTTTGGACATGGCCAATGTTGGAATTTGTTTTGTTTACCTATGGATATTTGATATAAAGATTTTATCTTCTTTTTTTTCCTGCTGGAGAGGGGGAAGTGGGAGTACTAAAAAACAGATTTTTGTTAAGGGTGGCCCTCCTTCCTGGGATTGGAGGAAGAAGGATGAGAAGGAAGGCTTCTTTTTGCTGTGAGTTTTCCAAGTTCTGGGTGAGAGCTTTAGACTTGGGGAATTAATGCTTATCTATAGAAGTCTTGGGGAGGGTGGTTAAAGCATGTGTTTTATGTACCCCAAGAAAGGCCCCTTCAACGTCTTATTCTAGAATTTTGAGTAAGGAGGTTTGAAGGAAGTCTGCATACCTTACCCCTCCCCACCCTTAGTTTAGATAAGAAGAAAGAATTTTACCTTTGAGAAGGGAAGGAAGGGGGAGGAGTAGCAGTTACTGGGATTTAAAGTTATATTGTATCTATGTGAGATAGAGTTCTTAGATGTTTTAAAGGGATAAGAGCAATTAGGTATTAATACAAATAGTGTAATTAATCACTGTAACTAAATCAGAGACATCTTCAGCTTAGGGAAAAGAATTCCAATGTAAGTTTCTTTAGAAGATAAGTTGAGAAAGAGTGTGAGGAAGTATTTTAGAAGACAGAAAAGTTATATAGCTTGATTTGATAATTATTAGCTCAGTGAAATTTGGAACAGTCCTATCTGAAGAATATTTATTTGCTATTTAAGATTTTATGGGACTGCAATTTAATATTGTTTTAAGCTCTGATTACAAGAACAGGTCACATGAAGTCAATACTAGAATGGCAGGCATTACA